>CM033118.1:14543132-14584150 GCA_019321725.1 Paulownia fortunei
ATCTCCTTCATTGTCTAGGCCAGTAGTTCTTCCACATCAACAAGGGACAAAAAGTTCACACCATCTCTTCAGCCTAATACATATTTTTGGTTCAAGAAAATTAGAGAAGAATAATTTTTTACTTTAAACTTTTCTATGCCAAACAATGACTATCTCGTTTAATGTTTCGGATACTAGTTCTTTCACCTCAATAGTGGGCAAAAAAATTTCATCTTCTTAGCATCCTAATACTTATTTTGGGTGCTAAAAAATTAGAGAGAAAATTATTTTTTCACATTGAAATTTTCTATACAAAACCTTAATTATCTACTTCAAATTTTCGCCTACTAGTTCTTTCACATCAATATGATGTAGAAAATTCATATCTTTCCAACAACCTAATACATAGTATGGGTGCTGAAAAATTAAAGAGACATCTATTTTTTCCCTTTGAAATTTTCTGCACAAAATATGACAATCTCCTAAATTGTTTTAGCTACTACTTCTTCCACATCAATAGGGGGAAGACAATTTCCATCTTCTCACCAGACTAATAATCATTTTCGGTGATGAAAAATTACGGAAAAAACTATTTTTTTCCTTTGAATTTTTTTGCAAAAAAAACTGAATATCCCATTAATATTTTCGGCCAATGGTTCTTGTACAACAATCGTGGGCAAAAAATTCACATCTTCTCAGTAGCCCAATAATCATTTTGGGTCCAAGAAAATGATAGAGAAAATTATTTTTTCCCTTTGAAATTTTATGCACAAAATGAGACTATTTCCTTCAAAGTTTTAGCAACTTGTTCTTCCACATCAATAAGGGCAAAAAATGAATATCTTCCCAACAGCCTAATACATATTATGGCTGCTTAAAAATTAGCGTGAAAATTATTTTTTCCTTTGAATTTTGTGCACAAAACATGATAATCTCCTTCATTGTCTAGGCCAGTGGTTCTTCCACATCAATAAGGGACAAAAAAATCACATCATCTCTTCAACCTAATACACATTTTGGGTTCAAGAAAATTAGGGAGAAAATAGTTTTTTACTTTAACCTTTCTATGCAAAAAAATGACTATCCCCTTTAAAGTTTTGGCTACTAGTTCTTCAACCTCAATAGCGAGCAGAAAATTTACATCTTCTTAGCAGCCTTATACTTATTTTGGGTGCTAAAAAAATAGTGAAAATTATTTTTTCCCATTGAGATTTTCTATAGAAGACCTTAACTATCTCCGTTGAAGTTTCGCCTACTAGTTCTTTCACATCAATATGATGTAGAAAATTCATATCTTCCTAGCAACCTAATACATATTAGGGTGCTGAAAAATTAAAGAGACATCTATTTTTTCCCTTGGAATTTTTCTGCACAAAATGTGACAATCTCCTTCATTGTTTTAGCTACTACTTCTTCCACATTAATAGGGGTAAGAAAATTTCTATCTTCTCACCAGCCTAATAATCATTTTCAGTGTTGAAAAATTGGTGAGAGAACTATTTTTTTCTCTTTGAAATTTTTTGGCCAATGGTTCTTGTACATCAATCGGGGGCAGAAAATTCACATCTTCTCAGCAGCCTAATAATCATTGTGGGTGCAAGAAAATGATAGAGAAAATTCTTTTTTACCTTTAAACTTTTATGTGGAAAACCTCTACTATCTCCTTTAATGTTTTTGGCTAATAACTATTCCACATCTATATGTGCCAAGAAATTCGTATATACGCAGCAGCGTGATACATATTATGGTTGCCAAAAATTTAAAAGAAAAATTATTTTTTCCCTTTGAAATTTTATGCACAAAATGCGACTACCTACTTCTGAGTTTCAGCTACTTGTTCTTCCACATCAACAGGGGGCAAAAAATTTATATCTTCCAAACAACCTAATACATTTTATGGGTGCTCAAAAATTAGCGAGAAAATTGTTTTTTCCCTTTGAATTTTTCTGCACAAAACAAGATAATCTCCTTCATTGTCTAGGATAGTGATTCTTCCACATGAATAAGGGACAAAAAGTTCACATTATCTCTTCAGCCTAATACATATTTTAGGTTCAAGAAAATTAGAGAGAAAATAGTTTTTTACTTTAAACTTTTCTGTACAAAACAATGACTATCTCCTTTAAAGTTTCGGCTACTAGTTCTTCAACCTCAATAGCGAGCAGAAAATTTACATCTTCTTAGCAGCTTAATACTTATTTTGGCTGCTAAAAAAATACAGAGAAAATTGTTTTTTCCCATTGAGATTTTCTGTAGAAGACCTTCACTATCTCCTTTGAAGTTTCGCCTACTAGTTCTTTCCCATCAATATGATGTAGAAAATTCATATCTTCCTAGCAACCTAATACATATTAAGGGTGCTGAAAAATTAAAGAGACATCTATTTTTTACCTTGGAAATTTTCTGCACAAAATGTGACAATCTCCTTCATTGTTTTAGCTACTACTTCTTCCATAGTAATAGGGGTAAGAAAAGTTCTATCTTCTCACCAGCCTAATAATCATTTTCAGTGTTGAAAAATTAGAGAGAGAACTTTTTTTTTCTCTTGGAAATTTTTTGCAAAAAAGCTTAATATCCCTTTAAAATTTTTGGCCAATGGTTCTTGTACGTCAATCGGGGGCAGAAAATTCACATCTTCTCAGCAACCTAATAATCATTGTGGGTGCAAGAAAATGATAGAGAAAATTCTTTTTTACCTTTAAACTTTTATGTGGAAAACCTCTACTATCTCCTTTAATGTTTTTGGCTAATAACTATTCCACATCAATATGTGCTAAGAAATTTGTATATACGCAGCAGCGTGATACATATTATGGTTGCTGAAAATTTAAAAGAAAAATTATTTTTTCCCTTTGAAATTTTATGCACAAAATGAGACTATCTCCTTCTAAATTTCAGCTACTTGTTCTTCCACATCAACAGGGGGCAAAAAATTTATATCTTCCCAACAACCTAATACATTTTATAGGTGCTCAAAAATTAGCGAGAAAATTATTTTTTCCCTTTGAATTTTTCTGCACAAAACATGATAATCACCTTCATTGTCTAGGACAGTGATTCTTCCACATCAATAAGGGACAAAAAGTTCACATCATCTCTTCAGCCTAATACATATTTTAGGTTCAAGAAAATTAGAGAGAAAATAGTTTTTTACTTTAAACTTTTCTGTGCAAAACAATGACTATCTCCTTTAAAGTTTCGGCTACTAGTTCTTCCACCTCAATAGCAGGCAGGAAATTTACATCTTCTTAGCAACCTAATACTTATTTTGGGTGCTAAAAAATTAGAGAGAAAATTATTTTTTCACATTGAAATTTTCTGTACAAAACCTTAACTATCTCTTTCATTGTTTTAGCTACTACTACTCCACATCAATAGGGGAAAGAAAATTTCCATCTTCCCAGCAAACCAATATTCATTTTTGGTGATGAAAAATTAGAGAGAAATTATTTTTTTCTCTTTGAAATTTTTTGCAAAAAATCTAAATATCCCCTTAATATTTTTGGCCAATGGCTCTTGTACATCAATCGGAGGCAAAAAATTCACATCTTCTCAACAGCCTAATAATCATTTTGGGTGCAAGAAAATGATAGAGAAAATTCTTTTTTACCTTTAAACATTTATGTGCAAAACCTTGACTATCCTCTTTAATGTTTCGGCTACTAACTATTCCACATTAATATATGCCAAGAAATTTGTATCTACACAGTAGCGTAATACATATCATGGTTGCTGAAAAATTAAAGGAAAAACTATTTTTTGCCTTTGAAATTTTATGCACAAAATGAGACTATTCCTTCAAAGTTTCAGGTACTTGTTCTACCACATCAATAGGGGGCAAAAAATTTATTTCTTCCCAGCAACTTAATACATATTATGGTTGCTCCAAAATTAGAGAGAATTATTTTTTCCCTTTGAATTTTTCTACACAAAACATGATAATCTCCTTCATTGTCTAGGCTAATGGTTCTTCCACATCAATATGAGACAAAAAATTCACATCATCTCTTCAGCCTAATACTTATTTTAGGTGCTGATAAATTAGAGAGAAAATTATTTTTCCCATCGAAATTTTCTATACAAAACCTTTACTATCTCCTTCAAAGTTTCCCCTATTAGTTCTTCCACATCAATATGTGGCAAAAAATTTGTATCTCCCGAGCCGCATAATACATATTATGGGTTGTGAAAAATTAAAGAGAAAACTATTTTTTTCCTTTGAAATTTCCTACACAAAATAATCTCCTTCATTGTCTAGGCTAGTGGTTCTTCCACATCAATAGGGGGTAGAAAATTCAAATCTTCTCTGCAACCTAATACACATTTTGGGTGCAATCAAATTAGAGAGAAAATTATTTTTACCTTTAAACTTTTATGTGCAAAACCATGACTATCTCCTTTAAAGTTTTGGCTACTAGTTCTTTCACATCAATAGCGGGCATAAAATTCACAACTTCTCTTCAGTCTAATACACACTTTGGGTTCCAGAAAATTAGGGAGAAAATAGTTTTTTACGTTTAAACTTTTCTGTGCAAAACAATGACTGTCTCCTTTAAAGTTTCGGCTACTAGTTCTTCCACCTCAATAGCGGGCAGAAAATTTACATTTTCCTAGCAACCTAATACTTATTTTGGGTACTGAAAAATTTGAGAGAAAATTATTTTTTCGATTTGAAAATTTCTGTACAAAACCTTGACTATCTCCTTCAAAGTTTCGCTTACTAGTTCTTCCACATCAATATACGGCAGAAAATTTGCATCTCCCTAGCAGCATAATATATATTATGGGTGGTGAGAAATTAAAGAGAAAACTTTTTTTCCCTTTGAAATTTCCTACACAAAACATAATCTCTTTCATTGTCTAGGCTAGTGGTTCTTCCAAATCAATAGGGGGTAGAAAATTCACATATTCTCTACAGCCTCATACATATTTTGGGTGCAATAAAATTAGAGAGAAAACTATTTTTTACCTTCACACTTTTCTGTGTAAAACCATGACTATCTCCTTTAAAGTTTCAGCTACTAGTTCTTCCACCTCAATAGTGGGCAGAAAATTTACATCTTCTTTGCCGCCTAATACTTATTTTACAAGCTGAAAAATAAGTGAGAAAATTATTTTTTCCCTTTGAATTTTTTTGTACAATACCTTGACTATCTCCTTCAAAGTTTCTCCTACTAGTTCTTCCACATTAATATGCAGTAGAAAATTTGTATCTCCTCAACAGCATAATAAATATTAAGGGTGGTGAAAAATTAAAAAGCAAACTTTTTTTTCCCTTTGCAATTTCCTATACAAAATAATCTACTTCATTGTCTAGGCTAGTAGTTCGTCCACATCAATAGGGGGTAGAAAATTCACATCTTTTCTATAGCCTAATACACATTTTGGGTGCAATAAAATTATAGAAAAAATTATTTTTTACCTTTAACCTTTTCTGTGCAAAAGCATGACATTTCCTTTTAAAGTTTTGGCTACTAATTCTTCCACATCAATAGCGGGCATAAAATTCACATCTTCTCTTCAACCTAATACACATTTTGGGTTCTAGAAAATTAGAGAGAAAACTATTTTTTACGTTTGAACTTTTCTATACAAAACAATGACTATCTCCTATAAAGTTTCGGCTACTAGTTCTTCCACCTAAATAGCATGCGGAAAATTTACATTTTCTTAGTAGCCTAATAATTATTTTGGGTACTGAAAAATTAGAGAGAAAATTGATTTTTTGCGTTGGAATTTTCTGTACAAAACCTTAACTATCTTTTTTAAAGTTTCGCTTACTAGTTCTTCCACATCAATATGCGGCAAAAATTTTTGCAGCTCCCCAGCAGCATAATACATATTATAGGTGGTGAAAAATTAAAGAGAAAACTATTTTTCCCTTTGAAATTTCTTACACAAAACATGGTAATCTCTTTCATTGTCTGGGCTAGTGGTTATTTCACATCAATAGGGGGCATAAAATTCACATCTTCTCTGCAGCCTAATACACATTTTGGGTGTAATAAAATTAGAGAGAAAATTGCTTTTTACTTTTAAACTTTTCTGTGCAAAACCATGACTTTCTCCTTTAAAGTTTCATCTACTAGTTCTTCCAGGTCAATAGCGGGCATAAAATTTACATCTTCTTAGCAACCTAATACTTACTTTGGGTGCTGCAAAATTGGAGAGAAAAATATTTTTTCCCTTACAAATTTTGTGCACAAAAACTTAACTATCTCCTTTAATGTTTCGGTTACTAGTTCTTCCAAATCAATATAATGCAGAAAATTCATATCTTCCTAACAGTCTAATACATATTATGGATGCTGAAAAATTGAAGAGACATCTACTTTTTCTTGTTGAAATTATCTGCACAAAATGTGACAATCTCCTTCATAGTTTCAGCTACTAGTTCTTCCACATCAATAGGGGTGAGAAAATTTCCATCTTCTCACCAGCCTAATAATCATTTCGGTGATGAAAAATTAGAGAGAAAACTATTTTTTTCACTTTGAAATTTTCAACAAGAAACCTAACTATCTATTTGAAAGTTTTGGCTAATGGTTCTTCCAAATCCATCGGGGGCAGAAAATTCACATTTTCTTAGCAGCCTAATACACATTTTGGGTGCCAAAAAATTATACAGAAAACTATTTTTTAACTTTGAACTTTTCTAGGCAAAACAATGTCTATCTTCTTTAAAGTTTCGGCTACTAGTTCTTCCATCTCAATAGCGGGCAGAAAATTTACATTTTCTTAGCAGCCTAATACTTATTTTGGGTACTGAAAAATTAGAGAGCAAATTATTTTTTTGCTTGGAAATTTTCTGTACAGAACCTTGACTATCTTCATCAAAGTTTCGCTTACTAGTTCTTCCACATCAATATGTGGCATAAAATTTGCATGTCCACAGCAGCATAATACATATTATGGGTGGTGAAAAAATAAAGAGAAAATTGTTTTTCCCTTTGAAATTTCCTACACAAAACATGATAATCTCTTTCATTGTCTAGGCTAGTGGTTCTTCCACATCAATAGGGGTAGAAAATTCACATCTTCTCTACAGCCTAATATACTTTTTGGGAGCAATAAAATTAGAGAGAATTTTTTTTTACCTTTAAACTTTTCTGTGCAAAACCATGACTATCTCCTTTAAAGTTTCGGCTACTAGTTCTTCCACCTCAATAGCGGGTAAAAAATTTACATCTTCTTAGCAGCCTAATACTTATTTTTGGTGCTAAAAAATTAGAGAGAAAAATGTTTTTTCCTATTGAAATTTTCTATATAAAACCTTGACTATCTCCTTCAATATTTCGCCTACTAGTTCTTCCACATCAATATGCGGCAGAAAATTTGTATCTCCCCAACAGCATAATACATATTATGGGTGGTGAAAAATTAAAGAGAAATCTATTTTTACCCTTTGAAATTTCCTGCACAAAATAATCTCCTTCATTATCTAAGCTAGTGGTTCTTCCACATCAATAGGGGTAGAAAATTCACATTTTCTATGCAACCTAATACACATTTTAGGTGTAATAAAATTAGAGAGAAAATTATTTTTTACCTTTAAATTTTTCTGTGCAAAACCATGACTATCTCTTTTAATGTTTCAGCTACAAGTTCTTCCACATCAATAGCGGGCATAAAATTCACATCTTATCTTTAGCCTAATACACATTTTGGGTTCTAGAAAATTAGAGAGAAAATAGTTTTTCACCTTTAAAATTTTCTGTGCAAAACAATAACTATCTCCTTTAAAGTTTCGGCTACTAGTTAATCCACCTCAATTACGGGCAAAAAATTTATATCTTTTTAGCAGCCTAATACTTATTTTGGGTGATGAAAAATTAGAGAGAAAAATATTTTTCCCATTTGAAATTTTCTGTACAAAACCTTAACTATCTCCTTTAAAGTTTCGCATACTAGTTCTTCCATGTCAATATGATGCAGAAAAGTCATATCTTCCTAGCAGCCTAATACATATTATGGGTGTTGAAAAAATAAAGAGACGTCTATTTTTTCCCTTTGAAATTTTCGGCACAAAATGTGACAATCTCCTTCATAATTTCAGCTACTAGTTCTTCTACATCAATAGGGGTGAGAAAATTTCCATCTTCTTACCAGCCTAATAATTATTTTAGGTGATGAAAAATTAGAGAGAAAACTATTTTTTTCTCCTTGAAATGTTTAACAAGAACCTGACTATCTATTTGAATGTTTTGGCTAATGGTTCTTCTAAATCAATCAGGGGCAGAAAATTCACATTTTTTTAGCAGCCTGATATACATTTTGGGTGCAATAAAATCAGAGAGAAAATTGTTTTTTACTTTTTAACTTTTATGTGCAAAACCATGACTATCTCCTTTAAAGTTTCGGCTACTAGTTCTTCCACATCAACAGCACGCATGAAATTTACATCTTCTTAGCAACCTAATACTTATTTTGGTTGTTGAAAAATTAGAAAGAAAACTATTTTTCCCTTAGAAATTTTTTGTACAAAACCTTAACTATCTCCTTCAATATACTACAGAAAATTCATATTGTCCCAGCAGCATAATACATATTTTGGGTGCTGAAAAATTAAAGGGAAAACTATTTTTTCTCATTGAAATTTTCTGCACAAAATGAGACTATCTCCTTCAAAGTTTCAATTACTTGTTCTTCCACATCAATAGGGGGCATAAAATTTATATCTTCCCAGCAGCCTAATGCATATTATGGATGCTAAAAAATTAGAAAGAAAATTGTTTTCTCCCTTTGAATTTTTCTGCACAAAACATGATAATTGTCTAGGCTAGTGGTTCCTCCACACCAATAGGGGATAGAAAATTCACATCTTCTCTTCAGCCTAATACACATTTTGGATTCCAAAAAATTAGAGAGAAAACAGTTTTTTACCTTTAAACTTTTCTTTGCAAAACAATGACTATCTTCTTTAAAGTTTTGGCTCCTAGTTCTTCCACATCAATAGGGGGAGAAAATTTCCATCTTCTCACCAGCCTAATACTTATTTTAGTTGATGAAAAATTAGAGGGAGAACTATTTTTTTCTCTTTAAATTTTTTTCCAAAAAAAAACTAAATATCTCTTTCAAATTTTTGGCCAATGGTTCTTCTACATCAATTAGGGCAGAAAATTCACATCTTCTCAGCAGTCTAATAATCATTTTGGGTGCTAGAAAATGATAGAGAAAATTCTTTTTTACCTTTAAACTTTTATGTGCAAAACCATGACTATCTTGTTTAAAGTTTCAGCTACTAGTTCTTCCACCTCAATAGCGGGCAGAAAATTTACATCTTCTTAAGACCTTGATTATCTCATTCAAAGTTTCGCTTACTAGTTCTTCCACATCAATATGCGGCTGAAAATTTGCATCTTCCTAGCAACATAATACATATTATGGTGTGGTGAAAAATTAAAGAGAAAACTATTTTTCCCTTTGAAATTTCCTACACAAAACATGATAATCTCTTTCATTGTCTACGATAGTGGTTCTTCCACATCAATAGGGGGTAGAAAATTCACATCTTCTCTACAGCCTAATACACATTTTGGGTGCTATAAAATTAGAGAGAAAATTGTTTTTTACTTATAAACTTTTCTATGCAAAACCATAACTATCTTCTTTAAAGTTTTGGGTACTAGTTCTTCCACATCAATAGCGAGCATAAAATTTACATCTTCTTAACAACCTAATACTTATTTTGGGTGCTAAAAAATTGGAGAGAAAATTATTTTTTCCCTTAGAAATTTTCTATACAAAAACTTAACTATCTCCTTCACAGTTTCACTTACTAGTTCTTCCATGTCAATATGATGCAGAAAAGTCGTATCTTCCTAGCAGCCTAATGCATATTATGGGTGCTAAAAAAATAAAGAGACGTCTATTTTTTCCCTTTGAAATTTTCTACACAAAATGTGACAATCTCCTTCATACTTTCAGGTACTAATTCTTCCACATCAATAGGGGTGAGAAAATTTCCATCTTCTCACCAGCCTAATAATCATTTTCGGTGATAAAAAATTAGAGAGAAAACTATTTTTTTTTCTCCTGGAAATTTTTAACAAGAAACCTGACTATCTATTTGAATGTTGTGGCTAATGGTTCTTCTAAATCAATCAGGGGCAGAAAATTCACATTTTCTCATCAGCCTAATACACAGTTTGGGTGCCAAAAAATTATAGAGAAAATAATTTTTTACCTTTAAACTTTTCTGTGCAAAACAATGACTATCTCCTTTAAAGTTTTGGCTACTAGTTCTTCCACCTTAATAGTGGGTAGAAAATTTACATCTTCTTAGCTGCCTAATACTTATTTTGGGTGCTGAAAAATTGGAGAGAATTTTTTTTTTCCATTGAAATTTTCTGTACAAAACCTTTACTATCTCATTCAAAGTTTCGCCTACTAGTTCTTTTACATCAATATGCGGCAAAAAATTTACATCTCCCCACTAGCATAATATATATTATGGGTGGTGAAAAATTAAAGAGAACTATTTTTCCCTTTGAAATTTCCTACACAAAACATGATAATCTCTTTCATTGTCTAGGCTAGTGGTTCTTCCACTTCAATAGGGGGCTGAAAAGTCACTTATTCTCTGCATCCTAATACACATTTTGGGTGCAATAAAATTAGAGAGAAAATTGTTTTTTTATTTTTTAACTTTTCTGTGCAAAACTATGACTATCTCCTTTAAAGTTTCGGCTACTAGTTCTTCCACATCAATAGCGCGCATGAAATTTACATCTTCTTAGCAACCTAATACTTATTTTGGGTGCTGAAAAAGAGAAAACTCTTTTTTCCCTTAGAATTTTTTTGTACAAAACCTTAACTATCTCCTTCAATACGCTGCAGAAAATTCGTATCGTTTCAGCAGCATAATACATATTTTGGGTGCTGAAAAATTAAAGGGAAATCTATTTTTTCCCATTAAAATTTTCTGCACAAAATGAGACTATCTCCTTCAAAGTTTCAGCTACTTGTTCTTCCACATCAATAAGGGGCTTAAAATTTATATCTTCAAGCAACCTAATATATATTATGGATGCTAAAAAATTAGAAAGAAAATTATTTTTTCCCTTTGAATTTTTCTGCACAAAACATGATAATCTCCTTCATTGTCTAGGCTGGTTCTTCCATACCAATAGGGGATAGAAAATTTACATCTTCTCTTCAGCCTAATACACATTTTCGGTTCCAGAAAATTAGAGAGAAAACATTTTTTTACTTTTAAACTTTTCTTTGCAAAACAATGACTATCTTCTTTAAAGTTTCGGCTCCTAGTTCTTCCACATCAATAGGGGGAGAAAATTTCCATCTTCTCACCAGCCTAATACTTATTTTAGTTGAAGAAAAATTAGAGGGAGAACTATTTTTTTCTCTTTAAATTTTTTTCCAAAAAAACTGAATATCTCTTTCAAATTTTTGGCCAATGGTTCTTCTATATCAATCGGGGGCAGAAAATTCACATCTTCTCAGCAGTCTAATAATCATTTTGGGTGCTAGAAAATGATAGAGAAAATTCTTTTTTACCTTTAAACTTTTATGTGCAAAACCATGACTATCTCCTTTAAAGCTTCGGCTACTAAGTATTCCACATCAATATGCGGCAAGAAATTTGTATCTTCACAGCAGCATAACACATATTATGGTTGCTGAAAAATTAAAGGAAAAATTATTTTTTCGAGCATTACAAGAATGACATTAAAAATCAAAAGGGAATCTTTATTTTGTTTTAAATCCAATTAATGTATTGTGCAATACGGTTACCAATAAAAAAAAAAAATCTCTCTTTGAAATGCGTTAAAATTGCTATGTTAATTTTATATTCTGCTTTGTGTGTTACAATTTGTGTTGTGTATGTTACAATTGGTATTGTAACTAATGTTAAAATATAAAACTGGAACATACAAATCTAATTAACTGACACAAAGTTATAACATAACTGTCAACAAATTCCAACAGTTTTTATCAATAATTCTCTTACACTTGATCTTAGATTAGAGAAAAGCAATGAATATTATTTCATCTAATTGAGAAATATAAGCCTTGTTTATTCCTTGTGTTTTCATGTGAAGGTCCTTGCTTTTGATTTCTTAGGTACTCCGTACTCCATGACGTTGGATTTGCATTTTCTTTCAAGTTATCTTTGTTACTGTTGGCCTGTTCTTTTCTGCTTTTCCGTGTCAGCAGAGTAATTCTCTTGTGTATCTTCAGTGTCACACCTCATTTTGATTGACAAATGAACTTGAATATGTATAGAAGGATTTGAAGGACAAAAGGAGTAAATAAATACTTTTTATTTGAAACAAATAGTCGTAATGATCATGTTCTTTTATTTGTGTGCCTTGGGGTGAACAGTAGTTTGCCCTCTCAACTATATGCAGTCACTTTGCTCCCTCCAACGATGAAAATTTACACATTTTGTTACGTCCAATTAAGAAAATATAATTTATTTATCAATTTTATCAATTTAAATTAAAATATTGAAATTTTAAAATTTTAATTCAACCGTATAAAAAAAATCAATTCAAATAAATTATATTTTGACATAATTGAATTTTATTATTAGTTTTTATATGAAATAACAAGTTTTATTTCATAAATAGATGAAAACTCTTAAAAGTTGAACTGATTTTTATTCTTATCTAGTTGTTCAATGCCTGCCTGATAACATGAGATTCAAGACCCCTTTAAGAGCAGTTGATCCCGATTTCCTTGATCATTCAACTTTCATTCTTATTTATCTCAAAAAATTATTAAATAATTTAAGGGATTATTACATAGATACATGAGGTTGGATCATATTAGTAAAAAAAATTCTCTATTTTGATTTATCCAACACCTCCTACCAAAGTTTGTCGGCCAAATAGATCAACGTAGATAGTTAAATGATATATTTGATGCAAATGAGACAACAAAAGAAAAAAGAAATTAGATAATGAATGTGCGGACAATTTTACCCCTCCTATATAACAACACTTATATTAAGAAAAAATATGTGTAGAAAATTGAAAATTAGATAAAAAATTTGAAATCTCTTTTCCGCCTTTCCCTTATCCGTATACATACATGTATAAGTTTATATACAAATATAATTATTTCTTTCTCCCTCTCTCTAATATATATATATATATAAATGGATGTACACATAGGAATATATATATATTTGTGTATAATTTTGTTGAATAATATACATATACTATATATACATTGGGGTGGGTTGAAGGAGGCGGAAGAAAAAGGAAAAAAAAAAAGAAAAAGAAAAAGAAAAAGAAAAAAAAAAAGGCAAAAAAATAAAATAAAAAATAGATTATTATATTAAAAAAAGTTAAGTTACTTTTATTCTCTTTTTAATAATTAATTAAACAATTAGTTTAAAATGATTAATTAAAAATACTCGTGAAATGCCAAAACTAAGATAAATTAGTTAAAATATGAAAAAAATGCTTAATTGTTTAAAAATTATTCGAAAGCAGATTATGCTGAATCAGGAGGCTGATAGAACTTGCTACAATGTTTGGATGGAACCAGATCATTTTAAAACGGAAATGACCTCTCCCCGCTAACTCCCATAATCCATGATATCAAAATGCATGTTTCCAAATTTTGGTTATTTTTCCGTAAGTCGTAAACAAGGCTGGACATCGATCAAATGGAAATATTTTGTCAAATTTGGGAGACTTTTTTTTTGGTAGAACATAGGGACAAATTTACAAATTGCACCCTGAAATATCACTGGATGTTATTTTACTCTATGTAAAATTGACACCTCACTTTTCAATATTCGCAGACTTGTAGTAAAACTCATCATCTCTTACTAGTATTTCGTTTGGCACCCAACATTTTTTTCTTTACTTTTTTTTTGTCCTTTTTTGGAATAAACAAATATTGTAACTAAAGTATTCAATATTTTTTGTCTTTCACTGGTCCCCTTGGAATTTTCCGTAAAATTTCAGCCTCAAACTTCTTGTACATTTTCTTCATCCGCCTGTTTACTTTATAAGCAAGATTCTCCACTTCATCCTCGTATCGCTCGTATAGGAATGGAAGAGTTTCCAAGCAGAGAAGGCCTAACATACAAGAAAAGAAGTCAGCATATGTGTGCTAATTTTAGTTTAAAAATTTAATGAAATCGAATACTCTCTGTTCATATTTTAATGTCGAGATGGGAGACATAATTACAAAGTAATTGTCTAGTCTTTCAATTAATCTCTTATATTAACTTTCTGATAATTTTGAGATTGTAAAACTTTAGAATTGAATTATTTCTCATCTTATTTGTTACTTTCTATCTCAAATTTATTACTCTTGTTTCTTTTTTTGGAATGTACTAAAATAAGACTGCAAATTCTAAATTATTTTTTGTTTCAAAATTATCATCTTAATTAAATGAATGAAAAATAAAAAATAAAAAATATATAAACTTATAATATTCAACTTTCATTTAAAATTTTAATATCGGGTCAAATTACCCCTATAATTTTAAAATTTTAATGTCGGGGTCAAATTATCCCCATAATTTTGTGATAGAGGGAGTATTAATATTTGTTAATATCTTTTAATAGAAGAAGCTACAACATTAATTGATATTGCAATCGTCAAATAGTTGAATTGGCTAAACATGCAAATCTCAATAAAAATAATAATTTTACTTACCAAAAAATAGAAGATTCAAGCTGCTGATAGAGCTTCCAATAACTGAGATTATCCAAAGAGAAACAATAGTCTGAAAAACAAAAGTATACCCAGCTCAAAAATGTTTGGACAAAATTTATGCAATTTCAAAAGATATTGGTTTATAAGAAAAAATTAATGAACTTAATAATTAAGTCGGACTTTGTGTACCAGTAAAAAGAGTTTTGGATCAAATCCACTTGCCACATACAAAAGGTTTGATAAGAGGTCGTTAAATTTTCTGTGAAAGGTTGAAGCAGCTTCTCTGGAAGTTGAATCTTGTAAGATGATTTTGGGAATATTAGGAGGATTCCTGAAATGAAGAAATAAATTGTCAATTTTTATAACAAATTATATACATATATTTATATATATATTATATACCAATATATATCATCTTTCTAGTATTTCAACGCCATAATAGTTCTGATACTATATCAAATTTGACTATTTATTTATTTATTTTAAGTTCAATAGTAAACAGATTGTTTTTTCATAAAATCTTTGTGTAGTATGTCCTCTATCTACATTTGAGTGCCTAGTTGATTATTATAAATCTCTAATATTTTCACTATTTTATTTTACTATACTATGTCCGACAATTTTGATGTATGAACTTTCAAATCCTATTATTTGTTATGTTTATTATAATATTTTCTAAATATTTAATTAAATTATTATTAAATTACATTCACAAAAATAATCTAACTGATTAGTTAATAGCACAAACTCAACATTCAATTCTCGACGAAAATAATTCTTAAAAACATGACAAATAGTAGGATCATTTTTAGTTGTACATTATCAAAGTTGTCAAAATAATTAGCATAACAAGTTCGTAAAAAAAATTAATAGGGTGTGGACATTAAACGTAGATGGAGCGATCATAATGAGATTTTGTATTCCCATTGTCCGAAATTGAACGTTTGAACATGAAAATGTGAATTTTTTGTATATATTTGCTTTTCTAGTAAAAACTTTAATGGATTTTAGTAATATGTATGAATTTCTTTAGCTTACCAGTTGAAAAATTCAGCACCGGAAGACCAAATGAAGATGACCAGCATTGTAGTGATGATGAGGTGGCAGAGTAGAGTCACCAAGTTGTATTCCTCAACTTCAAAAAGAAACCAAATTGCTGCAATCCCTATTAATATTGCAGCTGAAACTCTTGTGTCCCTCCACAAAAGCAGGTCAGCCACTGTAAACTCCGCTCATAAATTAATTAAAAAAAGAGAGCAGAGTGTGTGTTTCTCTGTCTATATATATCGACATACACACACATATATATATTCTCTCCGACCAATATCTAATCGTTTAATTTGAATGGGTATAGAATTTTAAATTAGAGCTAAAAAAAGTTAAAAGTTTTTGTATATATTTGTATTATTTCTCTTAATTTATAGTAATTGAATGTTGGTGTCACATCGGAAGTAAGATGACTATCTAAAACATGTGGGATAGATGGAATATATTTAAAATTATACACACACACACACACACGTATATGCACTGTGTTTGTTGGTGGGGGGGGGGGGGGGGGGGGTTTGTCGGTTTGTGTGTGTTTTATGGACACCATGCAGTAATATTTTTTTTATTTTTTATTTTTTGTTTTCCCAAGTAGCATGCATAAATATGTGTAGTAATTTACATTCTAGACTTTGTCCAAAATTGTCATCTGTCTTTTAGCTACTAATGATCAACTGAGAAATTAAATTTGGAAACTTTTTCAATAATAGTTCAACTAGCAAGTGAGAAAAACAAGAATAAAGAAGAAATATTTCTTGGATGCCAACATATAAGAATTACTAAAAGTTCTTAATGTGTTAGAACTTGGATTCACTAGCAGGTGCCACTGTTCTTTTTTTTTTTTTTTCTCCTTTACTAAGGATGACGCCCCGAAGAAAAATAAATGTATTTTATTTATGAGTGTGATCAAGATTTTAGCTGAGTGAAGATAAATACGATTAAATAAAGATGAGAGAAAATTGTATAATAGATAATATGGGAAATAAAAATACAGTGGAGGATTTTATTTTTTTTGGGCCTTAAACTTTCATTCTTCTGCTCAACTTCGGACTGAAATAAAATTGATTTTGGAGGGGTTTCATATACTCCTATTTTCGTTCCGCTTTAATTATTATTTCACTTTTCTCCATGCGTTAAGTTTTCACCCCTACTAAACAAACTCTTAATTCGTAAATTCCTCCCCTAAGTAATTCATTTTTTTTCTAGAATAACAATCATGGCCTTCATGTTATACTACAAATATCTGTCTACAAATATACAATATGGACAAAGATGTAAGAATAACTGTATTGTACATAAGTAGTTTCCTCAGACGTCTAAAGTTATTTTAAGTTGTTACTTTCAGTACAACTTCTATAGGTAGTAACTAATAATACTCCTAGGTCTCATATTTATAGGTCCAAAGTGATACAAATTTTATATTATATTTGAACAGGTAAAACTTTTAGATATTTTTACATCGGCCTTAGAGTAATGATTGAAAGTTAGGAATATTTATCATGTAATTAATAAGTGAGTGTATTTTTGAAAAAAATTTTATTAAAAATATAACTTTATATTAGAATTTCCCAAAAGAAAAATAAGAGCAATAAAATTCAGATAGAGAGAGCAATAAACTAACTATACACATTCAAGATATTTATGAATATGTAAAGATAAATTAGAGATTTTAGGTCATAGTCTTGGAATTATTCAAAAGGATGATCAATTGCATCACTTGCTTCACTTATAAGTTAAATTGTTTAATAGAAATCGTTTAAGTTAAAAACTTATACATTTGCATTCATATGATTTACAGTGAAATTCTGACTCTGAACTATCTTTCAAATAGAAGAAAGAAAAGACTTGATGTGTTTTGTCATAGTGGAGCAGATATATTTGCCGACTATAATATGACGTACTATATTATATATATAAAGCTCTTAGAAAAACTAAGTAAATATATCTCAATATGTTAATTCAAAATATTTATAGAAAAATGAAAATACTTTTTTAGTTATTTTTACATATATATTTTTTATTTAATTGCTAATTAAGTAGAAAATAGATGAACTACTTTATTTTGGAAGATGCCTGGTACAATAACAATTCACCTGCCATGTTTTTGCTCGTATTGTTCAAAAAGTGTAACATAATATGAACTTTAATAGAAACAGTTTTGGGGGAGAGATCTCCCGTGTTACACTTGCATATGATGTCGTGCCAATGAAGTCTCGACAGAGTAGTAGACTTTACATGTTGGGTGTTTAAGTTTCACTTCAAAATTATGTATATTTTTATAATTCGATTATTCTTCTCATTCTATGTTTGTTTTAATATAGAGTGTTGGATAAACTTATCATGTAGTCTATGAACCTTGATTAACAAAATATTATTTTTCATTGATTATCTTAAAAATATGTATATTTTTTGATACAAGAAAAATAACAAGGCAGCTGACAGCCAAAAATGCTTCCACTAGTTCTTATGCTAAAAATCGTTTTTTGTGGACTCTAATCAATCTGTAACTAGGATGACATCAAATCCCTGTAACTTTTTTTGTATGCTTAAGTAAGTAATAAATGGCCTTTGGTTTGTTAAAAAAAAAAAATTATCAAATAAAACTGAAGCCTTAATTACACTAAAAATTTAAAATACAACTCAAGTTTGATAATATCTGTGAGACCAAGTCCACAGATTCAAACAGAATATTAGTATAATTAGTAGTACCTTTTCCTCCTCCTAGAACAGCATGTATCGGCCTTTGTCTGCCAAACAGCCTCGCAGGTGGGACAGAAACATTTTCAGAATCCGATGAAGTATCCATAGTCAATTGTTGCAAAGTGTTGTTGATATGACAGAAAAAACATCGTAATGTGCATAGCTTATATATGTATTTATATATAAGCCTAGAGCATATGTCCAAATCTTGGTTGCAAAGAAAGTTGCAACTTTGGGTGAGCAAGGTATGCCTTGAGCATGTTAATGTTCAAGCAAACTTCTTATTCCATCTTCTACAAGATCACTTTATTCCATTCGGTCTTCTTTATCATTCTTTATTATTTTATTGTGATATCAAAATTGGGCTTGAGTTCAATTTATTCTTTCTATTTCGATGTAAGCTTTATAATATGGTTACTCATGTATTTAATTTCTTTTTTATTTCATAATTCTTAGAATTTACTCAAATATCTTGATTGTACAAGTAATTAAATGTGTGTGCGCTCAAGAAGCATCAAGGGGCACTTGGAAAGCTCATAAAAAAAAAGCCTTGAAATGCTTAGTTTTTTTTTTTTTTTTTTTTGTAGTGAAACGATTTCTTATTAGAGTAAAACGATTTGATACATAATTATATCAAATCAAGAATACCAGATTAGTAAAACGATTCGTATTACATTTCTAAATGTGCGTGACATGATTGGGGAGAATGGTGCTATACATGTTGTATGTGCGCAATTTGAACCAAGCTGGGGTTGGCATAATATGCCTTATTTCTTTTCTTGTTTTGTCCTTATTGTCTTTTGTATTTCCTTTATATTTATTCAGCCTAAGAAATTAAACTCGTGCCCCTATTAATAAAATAGGGCTTATCATGTTGACTGGCACTCTCAAGTGGCATGAGTCTAGAAGAAGAAGAATGTAGCCGGGAGTAGATTTGCACTCCGCATTGGTGTCCGTAAAATTTGTTAGAGTAGGATGCCCAACGCCCCATTGAATTGGGTATATTATATTCTTTTACTTTTATAAAGATAATCTTATTAAAAATCATATTATAAAAAGATATTTTCTTTATTTTATATTTTGTATATTTTATTTTTGCATATTAGATAAAGTTCTTACACCAAATTTAACTACGGGGCATAGCAGCGCATATGATGGCGATTATGGAACATGCCTATAAGGCTTTGGTCTTAAATAAGTTTTGAGTCGATAGCTTTTTAAGATAGGACATCAAATAGCTCAGTAAGACTCGCACATACGATGCATGCTTGTAAGACGAGGATGTCGCATTTCATTGACATTAGCGTAGAGACACAAATACATATATGTGGGTGATTGTTAGGGAACAAATATACCAAACATGGCCTGCAAGAAATTTTTAGTTGGAAACTTTGCCTGTTGAAATAAGAATTTCTATATTGCGATAGTACACGACTAATCCTCATACTTGAGGCACGATGGTAGCCTTGTGTGCATCTTACAACACTTTGATATATTTTCTGATTGCTTGACAATCACAAATGGGGTGTGTTGGGTGTTGCACTTGTTGGGTTCACTATAATCGAAGGGGTATACGCAGTGGAAAATTAAATTTTTTATCAAACATAAATTTAACCCCTTTGATTCGAAAGCGATTTTAACGATCGCGCTTATTCTAGTGAATATATAAATAAATATAAAATCAGATTATACTTTTCGTACACTCCAGTTGTTGCAGGAAATGAAGCAATCAATTGCTTATCTTGGACTATCAGAACTCGCAGGAATCCAAGTGTCTTCCCTCTATCAGGTCCACAATACGAAAGAACAACACCAATCAAAAGGATTCGCTAGTATCTTTTTAATTATTTACTAATCTAGAATCGGATTATATTTTCAAGAACAATAAAGATTGATTCTTTAAGTTTTTGAAACAATAATATGAAGAGAATAACAAGAAACTGATTTTTCTTTTCTTTCTTTTCTTTTCTTGGAGAGTAAAAATAGAAGACTTGAAACAAAATATTTTTTGCTCAAATTTTTGAATTGATCATGTAATTTTCAACCCCCATATATATATAGGGCTGAAAATTTTAATCATTTTCCAACTATTGAAAAGTTTTTCAATTTTGAACTATTTCAAAACTTTATCTTGGAAGGATTCCAAATTTTCCAAGAACTCTTTTCTTTTCTCTCTCCTATTGTATGTGGAATAATTGAGACTACATTAATCATCAAAATTGTCTACTTACATTGTTGATATTAATTTGAACTCTTCAAATAATATCAAGATAGATATATACCATATATACATACTATAATTATATTTATACATAAATTAAATCTTAGTGGCCTATTTTATCTCATAAAATTATCACTTATATTTATTTATCTATAAATATGTTAATTAAATAAATCATATTTATTTAATTTATTCTCTTCATACTTTAGTGGGCTTCTTAACTGATCTACATTTATTTTGGGATTGGACTCAAAAATCCTTAAATCAATTCAATTGATTCAATCCCAATTTAATCAATCCAATTGATTAATTTAATTTACTCCAATTGGGCTTCCTAATCAAATCAGGTCCAATTAAATAATCTAATTACTTAATTGAATAATTTAATTTAACCATTAAATTAAATATAACCCTTAATTAATTAATTGATCAGTATTAATTAATTAATTTCCAACCATTGGATAAAATCTAAAATTAGAAATGTTACTTTCCATAAAGATCTGTGACCCTCTTAGGTTCACTACTAAGCTAGTAGTGGGTTTGCAACATTTGCAACTTATGAATAATAATTATTCTAATTAATTAATCCAATTAATTAATCCGCTTGGAATCAACTTCTTAATTCCAAGAACCTCACTATCCATGAAAACACCTATCAAGTAATCATGGCAAACTAGATTTAGATGAAATAGCGAATAAACCTATTTCAGTTGTGAGTACCATACACGTACGGTCCTTTCGACAGCTAATCTCCTGATTGAATCTAAGGCATGGATTATAAGTCAAAATCCTAAATGATTCAATAACTGTGATCCCATTTCAAGTTCCAATGATTCTTGATGAATCATAATTCATACTTCCTTGGCCAAAGTATTTAAATTACGAACTATGAAAATATAGGAGATTCCCTTATTTAAAAAGACAAGTGTCGAATTCTATGTTGGCCACTGATAAACCTCTATGCACACCAGTGCAACACCCAACATACCTCTTTTGTGATTGTTAAGCAATCAGAAGATATATCAAAGTGCTGCAGGATGCACACAAGGCTACCATCGTGCCTCAAGTCTGAAGACTAGTCGTGTACTATCGCAATACAGAAATTCTTATTTCGATGGGCAAAGCCTCCAACTAAGAATTTCTTACAGTCCATATTCGGTGTACTTGTTCCCTAACAAGCACCCACATACATGCACTTACGTCTCTACGCTAATGCCAATAGAATGTGATATCCTCATCTCATGAGCATGCATTATATGTACGAATCTTACTGAGCTATTTGATGTCCCACTCAAAAAGCTTTCGACTCGGAACTTATTTAAAACCAAAGCCTTAGAGTTATGTTCCATGATCGCCATCATATGCGCGACCATACCCTGTAGCTAAATTTGGTGTAAAAACTTTATCTAATGTGTAGAAATAAAAAATACAAGACATAAAATAAACAAAATGCCTTTTTATTAATATGATTCCCAATAAGATTGTCTTTACAAAAGCAAAAGAGTATAATACACCCAATCTAATTGAGGTGTTGGACATCCTACTCTAACAGCACTGATGTGCATGGAGATTTGTCGGTGGTCAATATAGAATTCGACACTTGTCTTTTTAAACAAAGGAATCTTCTATATTTTCATAGTTCGTGATTTAAAGACCTTGGTCAAGGCAAGATGATTCGTGATTCATCAAGAATTAATAGAACTTGAAATGAGATCATAGTTATTGAATTATTTAGGGTTTTAACTTATAATTCATACCCTAAATTCAATCGGGAGATTAGTTGTCGAAAGGATTATACGTGTATGGTACTCGCAACTAAAATAAGTTTACTCGCTATTTCACCTAAGACTAGTTTGCCATGATTACTTGCTAGGTATTTTCATAGATAGTGAGGTTCTTGGAATTAAGGAGTTGATTCCAAGCGGATTAATTAATTGGAATAATTGTTATTCATAAGTTGCAAATGTTGTAAACCCACTACTAGCTTAATAGTGAATCTAAAAGGGTCACACATCTTTATGAAAAATAACATTTTTAATTTTAGATTTTACCCAATGGTTGAATATTAATTAATTAATACTGATTAATTAATTAATTAAGGATTCTATTTAATTTAATGATTAAATTAAATTATTCAATTAAGTAATTGGATGATCTAATTGGACTTAATTTGATTAGGAAGCCTAATTGAAGTAAATTAAATTAATCAATTGGATTGATTAAATTGTGATTGAATCAATTAGATTGATTTGGGGATTTTTGAGTCAAGCCCAAAATTAATATGGATCACTTAAGAAGCCCACTAAAATATGAAGAGAATATATTAAATAAATATAGTTTATTTAATTAATATATTTTTAGATAAATAAATATAGTGACTGATTTTATGGGATAAATCGGCCACTATGACTTAATTTATATATAAATATAATTATAGTATATATATATATGATATATATCTATCTTGATATTATTTGAAAAGTTCAAATTAATATCAACAATGTATGTAGATAATTTTAATAATTAATGTAGTCTCAAATTAGTGCACATACAATAGAAGAGAGAAAAGAGAAGAGTTCTTGGAAGATTTGGAATCCTTCCAAGATAAGATTTTGAAGTAGTTCAAAATTGAAAAACATTCCAAGAGTTGGAAAATGATTAAAATTTTCAGCCCTATATATATGAGGGATGAAAATTACATAATCAATTCAGAAAATTTGAGAAAAAAAAATTATTTTGTTTAAAATCTTCTATTTTACTCTCCAAGAAAAGAAAAGAAAGAAAAAGAAAATTAGTTTCTTGTTATTCTCTTCATATTATTGTTTCAAAAACTTAAAAAATCAATCTTTATTGTTTTTAAAAATTTACTCTGGTTCTAGATTAGTAAATAATTAAAATGATACTAGTGAATCCTTTTTATTGGTGTTGCTCTTTCATATTGTGGACCTAATAGAGGGAAGACACTTAGATCCCTGCGAGTTCTGATAGTCCATGATAAACAATTGATTGCTTCATTCCCTACAACAACTGTAGTGCATGAAAGTTATAATCCAAATTTAATATTTATATATTCACTTGAATAAGTGCGATCGTTAAAATCTCTTTCGAATCAAAGGGATTATATTTATGTTTGATAAAAAATTTATTTTTTTGCTGCGTATACCTCAGCGATTATAGCAAACCCAATAAAATTTGGGTGCCTCGGAGCTGAGTGTCTTTTTCTTTAGAGGGTTGACTCGATGCCAAGGTAGAGGTGAGGGTCGTGGTGTAAGGCGAAGGTTAACATGATGTATGCTCTGTACTTGACTCTTTGTGAGGATCCTGTACATCAAAAAAATATTAATATAAACTGGGCTATGTTCATGAAAGTACGGTCCCCTCAATCCATATGAGGTTCTTAAAAATCTAACATTCTTCCAATGATTCCCAGAGTTCTGCTATGTTACCGTCGAGGCTAGGGGTGCTGCTCAGCCCAAAGAAGCAGAAGGAAGGGGAATTAAAAGGGAGACTCAGAAGAGGTTATTTAGAAAGAGAATTTCTTCCTGGTTTATCTCTAAGGGTGTGGATTTGTGGGAATTTGGTTCGAACTCTCGATTCGACTCATTCTATTGACTTGGTTTAATATCTATGGGGGTATTCTGAATCACCTACCTATTAGATGGATGATGAATACATCAACTGGGAAGGATTTGGACTCTACTAGACTAAAGCGTGCTTGATACTTAGTACCATATAGGCTCATAAAATCGGGGTGTATGGTAAGTAGTAAGGCAAAATAGCTTGAAGGTTTCATGGGGATACAATTGCTAATGTGTTAGCTATCTTTTTGTTTTATCATATCGGTTCATAAAATCGAGGTGTATGATAAAGCTAATTAGACTTCAAGTCCACTAGTAAATATGATTTTCTGAATATCGATCTAGAGGGTGATAGGATTCGAATAAAATAGTGAAAAATATTTATAATTAAAGACCTTATTATAAATGAGTAAACTATTGAATGTCTGCCTATTATCTGCCTCACAATTTTATAGATGATTGATTTGCAAATTGTTAAAGATCTATTAGCTTCTATTCTTGACACCAACAACCTCATCGGTCCTAATTATGTCGACTGGTTGAGGAACTTTTGGATTGTTATTCCTCCAAAAGAGGGCTTATGTCCTTGATGTTGCCACGCCAGCTACGCCGATGGATGCCATATAGAAAGAGCTTGCAGAAAGTTGCAAAAATGTTGAAGATCACAAGCACGAACTATATGATAGCACTAATGTTAAACAAGTTGCAAAGGCAACTTAAGGATATGGGACATGCTGCCGATATTCACCTTCAACTGAAGGAATTATATGATGAACATACAAGGAAAGCTAGATTCCTGGTATCTAACGAACTCTTTCATTGTAGTATGATATAGGGTTCTTTGGTTCATAATTATAAACTGAAGATGATAGCCTTGATCGAAAGGCTCCAGTCCCTTAAAGTCCTTATGGACAATGAATTGTATGTGGAACTTATCCTGTAGTCTTTGTCACCTTCATTTGACTTCTTTGTGGTGAATTTCAACATGCACAAAATGGAGACCAGCCTTGCTGATTTGGTCAACATGTTGAAGATAACAAAATCCACCATAAAAAAGAGAAGCATGTCTTGCTCGTTGGCTCTTTATCCATCTAAGACCAAAAGATTGAAGAAAGAGAAGAATAAGGATTTTTCTAAGAAGGCCTCTGGTGGAGTGATAAAAGGTTCTAAAGTCGAGGCCAAGTGTCACTACTTGTGATACCCGAGCCTCTTACTACTCACATGGCCAAATATGATTCATGCATTACATGTTAATTGCATGTTATTTGCATTTATATTGACATCATAGAATTCATTTTATTTTATACGGCGTTCTTAATCATTAAACTTAATTTTGAAGCTTTTGCACGGTATTGATTATCGAATCCCCTAACCTAAATGGTCAATTCTACATTAGAATAAGAAGAAAATTAGGTATCAATATGATGAATATTACTAGGTTACATGTTATAATTTTTAGAAGTGTTAAAAGTATCACTAGTAAGTTTGTACGGTTTAATTTGATTTGATCAAGTTATTTCAATAGTATATATTTGTAAATTAACATACTTGGAATATTGGACATGATATAATGTGATCTAAGTGTCATATTACAAGGTTCATATGTGCATATGATTTTAGAAATGCAAACATGACAATCATTTAAGAATCGGATGCTAATCGATTTAGAGATCGAATGAACGGTTAAGAAATTAGGGTAGAATTTATTATCCAATCATACAAAAATTAAAATAGGTTGTAAATAGATAAATAAATAATGAGAAACACTAGATTACAACTGTATAAGATGTGTGTAACATCATATTTGAACCACCACTTGACACCTCAAGCCTTGCCACCTCAAGCTTTGCCATCTCAAGTTACCACCTCAACCTTTCTTTATTTCTATCCTTGAACCACGACCAAAAAATATTTTCTAAGATATTTCACCTCCAAAATCTCCATATTAAATTTTGGAAGTTTCTCCCAAGTGATTCCAAGTAAAGAAAAAAAGTGAAGGAAGCAAAGGGAAGTAAGGAGGAACAAGTAGAAACTTAAAACTGTGCATATGTGAGCTTAGCTCATGTTTTGATTTCAATTCTTGAATTATTTGAGGGTTTATGATTAATAAAGCTTATATTATATTTTATAACCTTGTTAAGATGTTATTTATGGTCTTATAATTCACGAAAGAAGGATTTTTAGTTGCAAAATCCCAATAAAATCACTAGGAACAGAAATTGTATACTTGCTGGTTTTTATTTTTAAAGCTTTATATAGGTATAATAACTTGATTAAAACCTACATATTTTACCATATATGTGTGTATATATTATTTTAGGTGATGTATGTAAGTTTGGAGAGGTTATAAATTGAAATATGGTTTGATTTTTAAAGAGACACCCAAAACTGTCATGATAGAATTTACAGTTTCTGTGTTGTGATAATTGGGCTGGTTTTGCTGAGGTAAATCAGTGATTTTAGGCCATTATAAAATATAGTTACATTTCTCTATATGTTATCTAAGTGTGGTAAAAATTTGGGAGTGATTGGATATGCTTAAGGATGTTAAAGTTAGCATGCAACTAAATTGGACAGCAGTAAAATGTGAAAATGTGAATATGTCCCATTTTATAACTTAGTATGTTTCAACCTAAACATGTTGCTATTAAGTTCTAACAATACATGCTATTAGAGTGATAATACTTCAATTAAATGATGTTTACATGTATTTAAGATGAGAAATTAAGGTATTTGAGAGACTATATTGGGTTCTAGTTTGTGAAAGCTTGATTGTTACCTAGATAGCTTGGTGTTTAAGGTCTTAGTAAGCGATTTTGTGCTTTCAACTTGCTAAATTGGGAATGGTACTTGATATTGGGTAATATTACAGGCTATTTTATATCTAAGGTTAGAGAGGAATACTAAACAAATCTAGACTTAGCCACCAACTAAGTGAAAGGTAAATAAAGATTCATTTGCAACTACAATGCATAGACATAGTAGATGTGTAAATTATATGTAATATCATAAATCGTATGTGCATAGTAGAGGGCTCTCCATTGAGCATACATACATGGGTATTATCATTGGCATGTGAATGCATCATATACGAGCATTGTGATAAATCTTGCATTGCACGGCATGATTTTATGGCGGTGTACAGAGCTCTTAAAAGGTGCATGGGATAGTAGCATTGATCAGGGGCCCAAGAAAGAAATGATTTTGAGAGAAATATTTTGATGCATAAAATTCCATTATGGGCTTAGTATTTTGAGATACATGGCTTGATATTGTGGATTATTCTTTGACATGCATAATCTTTACTTACTGAGTGTTAGCTCATATAGTTTATGCATTGTAGGTGAGTACGATGATGCTTGAAGCATCTTTTACTGGTTGGGCGGCTGTTGGAGCTCCTGTAGGTGTCTAAGGAGTGTGTACATAGATGACGATTTGTTGGGCTATTTTGTTGGCTTGTTATATTTTGAGTCTGTTATATTATATTTTTAGGCTGGTACTATATTTCTCTTTTAAAATTTTATTGTAAATAAGTATGTAAATATTGTGGTCGTTGTGGGTGTTGTCCTTTTATATAAATACTAATCCTGCTATATACATGACATATGTGAGAAAGTATTTTAAACCGGGTTGTGCATGTAAGAAGTGATTTATCTTTTCTTAAAAGTGTTACAAAAAATAAATAATATCGCACGTATACACAAGCTCTATCATGTTAAATTATACTATATATCTAGTTGTTGAGTAGTGGATGTTACACTACTGTGGCAAGCCAGAGCATTGAAAGAGGAACTGCAAAGAGTACCTTTCTAGTCACCATAGAGTTCTGGTATATTCTTTGTTGAAGTTAACCTTTTGGTTAAAGATGCTTTTGGGGTATTAAATACTGGTTATGGTGCTCATCTATGTAATGATTGTAGGAGATGGAGCTGAATAGAGGAGAGGGGATCCCAAGCCTTAGGAATTAAGCAAAGGTTAGAGAATTAGCCATAAGAACTGTCTACTTAGTGTTAAAAGATAGTAGTAGAATAATTTTAAACTCATGTTATTCTTTACTAAACTAATAAATAATATTATCTCTATTCCTATTTGGGAGAGAAGGTTATAGTTTTTCAATAAATTATGGAAAGTATTCTATTTATTTTGATTCTTCTTCACTTCATGTTGAGACTTTAACAAATGATTTATATATTATTCAACCCCAAATCTCCATCTTGCATATTAAACAAAGTAACAAACATAAAATTAGATGATATAGTTTTAATTATATAGTTCCACATACTTGTGCATGCTACTAGGTCATATCTCTAAGAAGAGAATCGACAAATTGGCACAATTTACTTGGCCTTATGGACGAGCAAGAAATGTCAGCATATGAATGTTGTCTGAAGAGAAAGATAACCAAGTCACCATTTGTTGGATAAGTGGAGTAAATCCTTTGGATTTGATCCATATGTATGTATGCGGGCCACCAAGTGTTAGTGCCCGAGGAACTACCACTATTTCATTACCTTTAACAACGATTACTCAAGATATAGGTGTGTGCATCTTTTGAGATACAAGTATAAAGTCTTTCAAAGGTTTAAAGACTTTAGGTATGAAGTGCAAAAATAAAATGGGAGAAATATTAGGACTCTTCAATCTAATCGAGGAGGCGAATACTTAGGCTCAGAGTATGAGATTCTTTCAAAGTGGACTCCGTCTGCAGCTCCACAGCTAAAAGGGGTTGTTGAGCATAAGAACCAAACCTTATTGGACATGGTTTGATCTATGTTGAGTTTCATGGGATTTCTCTTTCATTCTGGGCCTTTGTTTAATAGAGTGTCAAGTAAGTCAGTGCCCAAAATACCATATGAGATGTAGTGTGGCAACACACTTCATATGAATACCTTAAGTTATGGAGTTGCCCTATTTATGTGAAGTAGCTAGTAAGAGATAAGTTGGATGCTAGATCCACCTTATGCAAGTTTAGGGGTAACTAAAGGAATCAATTGGATATTATTTATAAGACCCTTCACAACAAAAGGTGTTTGTTTTGAGGAACGTTACCTTTATTGAGAAGAAATTTCTATTAGATAGAAAGGGTGAGGTCGTAGAGCTTGAAATATAGCTATGGCACATGGTCGCACATAAGATGGCGATCATGGAACATGACTCTATGATTTTTATTGGGGCTTCTTAACATAGGACATCAATATGTTAGAGTAGTGGCCGCCACGCTAGGTAGTCATAATACACTTGTTAGGTGTTTTTCATGACTTGTGAGGTTTTTGAAATTAAGAAGTTAATTCCAATCGGATTAATTAATTAGATTAGTTAATTAGAATAATTATTATTCATAAGTTTCCAATGTTGCAAACCCGTTGCTAGCTTAGTTATGAACCTAAAGGGTTGCACACAATTTGGAATGAAACATTTCTTACTTACGAATTGATTCAAGAAGTTGGATCCAATTAATTACTGGAGATTAATTAATTGAGACTTAAATTAATTCAAAAACCTGAATTAATTATTTAATTAAATAATTAAATTATTTAATTGAACCTAATAAAATTAAGAAGCTCAATTTGAGTAAAATAATTATTTGATTGGATCAATTAATTGTGTATACAAAAAATTAATTTACTGAATTAAATAATTGGATTATTTAGTTGGGCCTAATATGATTAGGTGGGTTACATGAAATTAATTAATTAAATATGGGCTTAAATAAATAATTAGATTAATTGTGAGATTTATTTTAAAGTCCAAGTTTAATTTAAAGAGACTTATTGGGAGAGGCCTACAAGAGTTGTTGGAAAAAGATGGAGTTCCAAGAATTTGATATTTTTGAAAATATCTAATTGGATTAGATAGGAATATCTCCATGTATCTTTGAAATATAAAAGATAAAGTTGGAGATTTTTGGGAGATTAGAATATCAACCAAAAATCCTCCAACCAATAAGAAAAGTGGCCAAAATTCTAAGAGTTGGACTCTTGGAATTTTCGGCCACCACATAATTATGGGGGGCTGAAAATTTGAGAAAAATCCCTCATAGTTTTCAGCCAATAGAAGAAAAAGGAGAGAGAAAAGTATTTTCTTTATTCCATATTTTCTCCATCAAAATTCTATCCTTCATGAAAATATTAATTCTTTTATAACATGTTAATACTAAGAATTAATATTCTCAAAGCTCACTCCAAAACTAGATTAGTAAAACAATCCAGATTGCTAGCGGAGTTTGGATCCCGCGTTCTTCCTCAATGTGTGGACTACTTCAGAGGGGAGATGTTTGGATTCTTATGAACCAAATTCAGAAAGTGGCTAGCAATCGATTGCTTCAAACCCTATAATAACCAGAGTGCATTAAAGGTATAAATCAAAACTTTTATTTATTTTTACAACCATTAAAAATTGGGAGATCACTAAAATCACATCGGATCTAAGGTGTTATCGTAATTATTATGGCATGTTTATTTTTTTGCTACCTATTTCTCGAGATCAAGCAAACCTAATGTAATACCCAATCCTCACACTACTCACTTGGCCAATGTGATTCATGCATCACATGCTACTTATATGCTAATTTGCATTAACATTAACATGGTATCTTATATAGCATTTTAATCGGTAGACTTCTAATGCTATTACATGATGTTAGTGGTTGAAATTCTATAACGTAATTAAGTAATTCTATATTTAAATAATAAAAATAATAGATTGATCGATATATTGGATATTCATAGGTTACATGTAATTTTGGGAGTGTTAAAGGTGTTACTAGTAAGTTTATATGATTCGATTTAATTAGATCGAGGTGTTTTAAAAGTATACATTCATGGGTCAACATACTTGGGATATTGGACATGATATAATGTGATTTAAGTGTCATAATACAAGGTCCATATGTGCATATGATTTTAGAAATGCAAACTAGACAATAATTTAAGAATCGGATGTCAATCGATTTGAAGATCGAATGAACGGACATAGGAATTATCTATGGGAATGAATGGTGACTAAGATAGGTTGCAACCAAATAAAAATAGGTTAGACATACAAGATTAGAGCTGCAAGATAAGGAAAAAAATCAGATTTTACCACTACATGCCACCTCAAGCTTATACCACCTCATGCTTAGACTTTTCAAGTTAGCACCTCAACCTATTCTTCACTCTTAAGCTAACAGCCATGACTTGAACCTTCTTATGCACCATTTTAGCTTCCAAATACATATCAAAATCTCTCTAAATAGGTCCTCATTGATTCCAATCGAAAAAGGAGGCAAAACAAGCAAATGGGAGGAGAAATAAACAAGTTCAAGTAGAAAACTGTGTAAGGTGAGCTTAATCTATGGGTTTGGCATGAATTTCAGATTTATTTTGAGGTTTATTGGCTTAGTAAGCTTTGAATATTATTTATAAATATGTTAGGATGTTATTAGATAGGTGTTGGTGCACAAAGAAAGGGTTTTTGGTTGCAAATACTTAATAGAAAACACTTGTACTAGAAACTGTCACCTTGCTGTATTCTTGTGTTTTAGGCTTCAAAAGTGTATGGTATGTTGAATAAAACCTATATGTATCATCATATACATGTTCATGTATGAGTTAAGAGTATTGGAATAAATTTCATCGGTTAGAGAGATGGTCAAAACTGTCTCTATCAAATTTCAGATTCTGTCCTATGTGAAGGGGACTGATTTTACAGCATTAAATCCATTAGTTTTGGCAAGAATATGACCTGGTTCTCACTTTTTTTATTTCATCTAAGTGTGGTGAAAATTTGGGAGTGATTGAATATACTTAAGGGTGCCAAAACCATTAATGTCATGAAGTGCGCAAAACTGTCATGGTAGGAAAAATCTGTTTTATATACTGTGAAGGGAGCTGAACTTGGGAATCTATATCCGTGAGTTTTAGCCATTCTATGAAATTTTTACATTTTTTTATGTTATCTAAGTGTGATAAAAATTAGAGAGTTAATGAATATGTCTAACGGTGTCAAAATTATCATGCAAATTAATGTGGCAGCAAAAAAATGTGAAGTTGTGAATCTGTCCCATTTGGTTCATTAACATGTTCTAGCATAGATGTGGTGCATTTGATTCCTAAAATTTATGGTGATGTTATAAGAGTTATAATACATCAATTAAGTGAGGTTCGTATACATTTAAGATGTAGAACAAAGATGCATAGAAGGTTGTATTCAGTTATAGTTTTTAAGTGGTGAGATTCAAGATCTTTATAATACATTAGGTATAATGAACTTGTTAATTGAGGATGGTGATTGATATCTTGTATTTTTACAGATTGTTTCACATCTAGAGTTGGGGAATAATACTTAAGAAATCTAGAAGTAACACACAATCGATCAAAGGTAAGTAAAGATTTATTTGCAAGTACGATGCATAGACATAGTAATGTGTGATTTATATGTAGTACCATAGATTATATGTGCATAGCAGGGGCCACGCATTACTGTCATTCTTGTCTATTGAGCATACATATATGGGCATTGACACATGCATACATAATATACGAGCATTGTAATAAATCTTGCATTGCACGGCATGATTCTAAGAAAGAAAAATATTTTGCTGACCACTATTATGCACCGAAACATGCATTGATTTGCATGGTTGTATGCATGGATTTACAGGTTCGCGTGCATGGATTTGCATGCTTATATGATTATTGGCCATTCTATTATGGTGATGTGTAGAGCTCTTTTCCGGTGCATAGGATAGTAGCATTGGTCAGGGACCCAAGAAAAAAATGATTTTGAGAAAAATATTTTGATGCATAGAATTGCATTATGAGCATAACATTTTGAGATGCATGATTTGATATTGTGGATTATTCTTTGACATGCATAATCTATACTTATTGAGCGTTAGCTCATATAGTTTATGTATTGTAGGTGAGTCTGGTGATACTTGACACCATAGACTTACTGAGCAAGCTGTTAAGGTTCCTGCAGGTTCGGAGAATCAGTATACATGGATGACGACCTATTGGGTTGTGTTGTGGCATATTCTAATTTTTACATTCATTATTATTATATAAATTGCTGACTATATATAAACAGTGATTTTTCTATATACAGGGTTATATGTGAGAAAACACTTTACTGTTTCTCAAAGTGCTATATTTGAAAAAAACAACAACAGATGACAAAAAAATTATATAAATATACATGTACACACATGTGTTACCTTGTTAAAATTATTGTTATATCAATATCTATATTTAGTGTTTGGGGGTGTTACACCTAACACAATAAGTCCGATAGACTCGCAAAGGAGGATGTCTCATTCCATAGATATTGGCATGGGATGTTAATACATGTGTGTGGGTGCTTGTTGGAGAATAAGTAAATCGAATTGACCCGTGGGAAATTCTCATTTGGAAAACATTATTTGCCAAATGAGAATTTTCAAGTAAGACTAGGTAGTCAAGATGCACTACTAAGTGCTTACCTTCACTTGTGATGATCTTGAAATTAAAGAGTTAATCCCAAAATGAATCAATTAATTTGATTAATTGTTCACACATATAATTTATTATATTTACTAAGTAGCAATAGTTGCAAGCCTACTGGTAGCATAGTTGTGAACCTAATGGGTCAGATACAAATCAAAATGATCCAGTTCATATCTAATATCCGATCCAAGGTATCAGGTTAAGTTAATTAATAATTATTAATTAACTTGAGGTAGAATTAATTTAAGGAGTTAAATTAATTCATTCAATTAAATAATATAATTATTTAATAGGACCTAAAAAGGATTAGAGGCTCATGGGAGTGAGTTACTTAATTGGATCAATTTATTAGCTAGACTTAAATTAATTTAATCAATTGAAATAAGGGGGTTATTTTAATTGGGTCAAATTTGATTAGGTGGCATTTTATGGAACTAATTAATTACTTAAAATTACATTGGGCTTTATTAATTGATGGACGATCAATTAATTGAACATTAATATTCAATTAAAGTCTAAGCCCATGAGGTCAGAGGCCCATTAAAGGTTTTAATTGCAAGAACTACAGACTCCTAGTTAGAGATGAAAAGAGTTTTGTCTCGAAAAGAAAGAAATAAGCTAGATATAAAGGAAGGAGAAGATTTCGCAATTCAATTAGGAAAGGGATGAGGATAAGAAAGGAAAGAGTTGGAGACCTAATAGGATTAAATGAAGACCACCTTGTGTGTATGGGGGGCTAAAAATTACAAGGTCAAGAACATAAATTTTCAGCCCTTCCCCACCCCATCTTTTATGTTTTTTCTTCTACTCTTTTCTACAAGAAAATTCTCTCCATAAAAAAGGTTCAATCTCTTTTTGATCAAAGTATAAATCTATTAATCACTTTGATGTGGCATCACTCCTCTTCTCAAAATTCCTAGCTGGAAGTCAACTACAATATGTGTCAGTCAACTATAACTTAGGTTATTTGCCTACATCATAAAAAGTCATTAGGGGTGTCGGGGGATAACCCAACGAAAACCGTCCAACGCTCAAGTCAGTTCTAGAGCAAGTAGATATAAGCTATAAATTTTGAGAGTATATATCTATGTAATTAATCATGTACCTTTCAATAATGAAGATTAGGATATTTATAGTGTTGATGTGAGGGTTTTTATGGGAATGGGTCTTATGGCCTAATGGGCTTAGTTTGAGCATTATATCCTAATTTGTCTTATTATCATGTGGAGCTCATGAACTCGATCCATTAGGTCATGTCTTTGTTCTGGCCTATAATCTAAACGAACCTCTTATACTTAGCCTCTTGGACCTATTTTGGGCTCATGGCCCATCCTAAGCCCCCCACTCTCGGTCAAGCCTCGCGTAGGGAGGGTTGGTCGAGAGTAGAGAATGTTGGAGTGGTCATCTTTTGAGGTAAATGGCTTGGGGAAGATCACCTCTTGGGGTGAGTAGATTGGGGTAGATCATTTCTTGAGGTGAGTAGTTTTAGATTGCATTCATTGTCTATCAAGTTGAGTTTTGAGTCGAGTGTGTAGGCTCTTCGTTATACTTATGCATAGCTATTTTTATGGATTGCACATGTTTCAATATGTGGACAATGAAAATACTTAGGTTTATGTCAATCTCACTTTCTCGCTCTTGTCTTGTTATCTTTTCTTCTTGATATTGTGTCGAACATATCAACACAATCTCATGGTAGAGTTTAAAATTAAGAGAATTGTAGCCTTAGTGATGTTGTAAAGGTTGGGGGTAATGGCACTAAGGTACTACCGCTAGAGTTATGTTCACCTACTGTCACATCAAGCGGTGTTCGTGCAAAGGCGGTGTTGTCCAGGTCAATCGGTGGGGGTGCATATGTTGGCAGGTCAGGTGTTGTATGCAGGTCAAGTGAACAACATGCATGTTAGTCAAGCGAGTTGGTCACACGTGTTTTTCGAGTGCAAGTTGAGCATGGCAGGTGCACTAATCGAGCATGCAGGTGTGCAGGTCGAGTGCGTAGATGTGCAGGTCAAGCATGGCAGGTGCGCAGGTCGAGCATGATAGGTGCGCAAGGGAAACCTATTTTTCCCATTGAAATTTTCAGCACAAAACCAATATTATCTCTTTCAAAGTTTGAGCTACTAGTTCTTCCACATCAATATGGAGCATAAAATTTAAGTCTTCTCAGCATCGTAATACACATTTTGGGTGTTGTAAAATTAGAGGGAAACCTATTTTTTCCCTTTGGAAAATTTCTGTACAAAACCATGACTATCTCCTTCAAAGTTTCGGCTACTAGTTCTTCCACATCAATATGGAGTACAAAACTTACATCTTCTCAGCATCCTAATACACATTTTGGGTGCTGTAAAATTAGAGGGAAAACTATTTTTTCCTTTTTGAAATTTTCTGCACAAAACCATGACTATCTCCTTCAAAGTTTTGGCTACTAGTTCTTCCACATTAATATGGCGCATAAAATTTACATCTTCTCAGCATCCTAATACACATTTTGGATGCTGTAACATTAGAGAAAAAACTATTTCTTCCCTTTTGAATTTTTCTGTACAAAACCATGACTATGTTCTCCAAAGTTTCGGCTACTAGTTTTCCACATCAATATGAAGCATAAAATTTATATCTTTTCAGCAGCCTAATACACATTTTAGGTGCTATAATATTAAAGGGAAAACTATTTCTTCCCTTTTGAATTTTTCTGTACAAAACCATGACTATCTCATTCAAAGTTTCGGCTACTAGTTTTTCCACATCAATATGGAGTATAAAATTTACATCTTCTCAGCATCCTAATACACATTTTGGATGCTGTAACATTAGAGAGAAAACTATTTCTTCCCTTTTGAATTTTTTTGTACAATACCATGACTATGTCCTCCAAAATTTTGGCTACTAGTTTTTCCACATGAATATGGAGCATAAAATTTACATCTTTTTAGCAGAATACACATTTTGGGTGCTGTAATATTAGAGTGAAAACTATTTCTTCCCTTTTGAAATTTTCTGTACAAAACCATGACTATCTCCTAAAAAGTTTCAGCTACTAGTTCTTCCACATCAATATGGAGCATAAAATTTACATATTCTCAACATCCTAATACACATTTTGGATGATGTAACATTAGAGGGAAAACAATTTCTTCCCTTTTGAATTTTTTTGTACAAAACCATGACAATGTCCTCCAAAGTTTCGGCTACTAGTTTTTCCTCATCAATATGGAGCATAAAATTTACATCTTTTCAGCAGCCTAATACACATTTTGGGTGCGGTAATATTAGAGGGAAAACTATTTCTTCCCTTTTGAATTTTTCTATACAAAACCATGACTATCTTATCCAAAATTTTGGCTACTAGTTTTTCTACATCAATATGGAGCATAAAATTTACATCTTCTCACCATCCTAATACACATTTTGGGTACTGTAAAATTAGAGGGAGAACTATTTTTTCTCTTTTGAAATTTTTTGTACAAAACCATGACTATCTCATTAAAGTTTTGGCTACTAGTTTTTCCACATCAATATGGAGCATAAAATTTACATCTTCTGAGTAGCCTAATACACATTTTGGGTGCTATAAAATTATAGGTAAAACTATTTTTCCTCTTTTGGAATTTTCTGTACAAAACCATGACTTATCTCCTTCAAAGTTTCAGCTACTACTTTTTCCAAATCAATAGGGAGCATAAAATTTAAATCTTGTCAGCATCATAATACACATTTTGTGTATTGTAAAATTAGAAGAAAACCTATTTTTCCCATTGAAATTTTCAACACAAAACCAAGATTAACTCCTTCAAAGTTTCAGCTACTAGTTTTTCACATCAATATGGAGTATAAAATTTACATCTTCTCAGCACCCTAATACACATTTTGGGTGCTGTAAAATTAGAGAGAAAACTATTTTTTCCTTTTGAATTTTTTTGTACAAAACTATAACTTTTCTCCTTCAATGTTTCGGCTACTAGTTTTTCCACATCAATATGGAGCATTAAATTTTCATTTTCTCAGTAGCCTAATACTCATTTTGGGTGCTGTAAAATATGAGTGAAAATAATTTTTTCCCTTTTGAATTTTTCTGTACAAAACCAGGACTATCTCCTTCAAAGTTTTGGCTACTAGTTTTTCCACATCAATATGGAGCATAAAATTTACATCTTCTCAGCATAATAATACACATTTTGGGTGCTGTAAAATTAGAGGGAAAACTATTTTTTCCTTTTGAAATTTTCTGTACAAAACCATGATTATCTCCTTCAAAGTTTCAGCTACTAGTTTTTCCACATCAATATGGAGCATAAAATTTACATCTTCTCAGTAGCCTAATACACATTTTGGGTGTTGTAAAATTAGAGGGAAAACTATTTTTTCCTTTTGAAATTTTCTGTACAAAACCATGACTATCTTCTTCAAAGTTTTGGCTACTAGTTTTTCCACATCAATATGGAGCATAAAATTTACATCTTCTCAGCATCCTAATACACATTTTGGGTGCTGTAAAATTAGAGGGAAAACTATTTTTTCCCTTTTGAAATTTTCTGCACAAAACCATGACTATCTCATTTGAAGTTTTGGCTACTAGTTTTTCCACATCAATATGGAGCATAAAATTTACATCTTCTCAGCAGCCTAATACACATTTTGGGTGCTGTAAAATTAGAGGGAAAACTATTTTTTCCCTTTTGAAATTTTCTGCACAAAACCATGACTATCTCCTTCAAAGTTTTGGCTACTAGTTTTTCCACATCAATATGGAGCATAAAATTTACATCTTCTCAGTAGCCTAATACACATTTTGGGTGCTGTAAAATTAGAGGGAAAACTATTTCTTCCCTTTTGAAATTTTTTGTACAAAACCATGATAATGTCCTCCAAAGTTTTGGCTACTAGTTTTTCCTCATCAATATGGACCATAAAATTTACATCTTTTCAGCAGCCTAATACACATTTTGGGTGCTGTAATATTAGAGGGAAAACTATTTCTTCCCTTTTGAATTTTTCTGTACAAAACCATGACTATCTTATCCAAAGTTTGGGCTACTAGTTTTTCCACATCAATATGGAGCATAAAATTTACATCTTCTCAGCATCTTAATACACATTTTGGGTACTGTAAAATTAGAGGGAAAACTATTTTTTCCTTTTGAAATTTTCTGCATAAAACCATGACTATCTCATTAAAATTTTGGCTACTAGTTTTTCCACATCAATATGGAGCATAAAATTTACATCTTCTGAATAGCCTAATACACATTTTGGGTGCTATAAAATTATAGGTAAAACTAATTTTTCTCTTTTGGAATTTTCTGTACAAAACCATGACTTATCTCCTTCAATGTTTCAGCTACTACTTTTTCCAAATCAATAGGGAGCGTAAAATTTAAATCTTCTCTGCATCATAATACACATTTTGTGTGTTGTAAAATTAGAAGAAAACCTGTTTTTCCCATTGAAATTTTCAACACAAAACCAAGATTAACTCCTTCAAAGTTTCAACTACTAGTTTTTCCACATCAATATGGAGTATAAAATTTACATCTTCTCAGCACCCTAATATACATTTTGGGTGTTGTAAAATTAGAGAGAAAACTATTTTTTCCCTTTTGAAATTTTCTGTACAAAACCATGACTTATCTTCCTCAATGTTTCGGCTACTAGTTTTTCCACATCAATATGGAGCATTAAATTTTCATCTTCTCAATAGCCTAATACTCATTTTTGGTGCTGTAAAATTTAAGAGAAAACTATTTTGTACCTTTTGAATTTTTCGGTATAAAACCATGACTATCTCCTTCAAAGTTTTTGCTATAAGTTTTTCCACATCAATATGGAGCACAAAACTTACATCTTTTCAGCATCCTAATACACATTTTGGGTGCTGTAAAATTACAGGGAAAACTATTTTTTCTCATTTGAAATTTTCTGCACAAAACCATGATTATCTCCTTCGAAGCTTTAGCTACTAGTTTTTCCACATCAATATGGAGCATAAAATTTACACCTTCTCAATAGCCGAATACACATTTTGGTCATTGTAAAATTATAGGTAAAAGTATGTTTTCCCTTTAACATTTTCTGTACAAAACCACGGTTATCTTCTTCAAAGTTTGGGCTTCTAGTTCTCCTACATCGATACGTAGCATAAAATTTACATCCTTTCAGTAGCCTAATACACATTTTGGGTGCTGTAAAATTAGAGGGAAAACTATTTCTTCCCTTTTGAAATTTTTCGTATAAAACCATGATTATCTCATTCAATGTTTTGGCTACTAGTTTTTCCACATGAATATGGAGTGTAAAATTTTCATCTTATCAGCAGCCTAATACACATTTTGGGTGTTGTAAAATTAGAGGGAAAACTATTTCTTCCCTTTTGAATTTTTTGCATAAAACCATCACTATCTCTTTCAAAGTTTTGGCTACTACTTTTTCCACATCAATATGGAGCATAAAATTTACATCTTCTCAATAGCCTAATACATATTTTGGATGCTGTAACATTAGAGGGAAAACTATTTCTTCCCTTTTGAATTTTTTTGTACAAAACCATGACTATGTCCACCACAGTTTTGGCTACTAATTTTCCACATCAATATGGAGCATAAAATTTACATCTTTTTAGCAGCCTAATACACATTTTGGGTGCTGTAATATTAGAGGGAAAACTATTTCTTCCCTTTTGGAATTTTCTGCGCAAAACCATGACTATCTCCTTCAAAGTTTTGGCTACTAGTTTTTCCACATCAATATGGAACACAAAATTTACATCTTCTCAGCATCCTAATACACATTTTGGGTACTGTAAAATTAGGGGGAAAACTATTTTTTCCCTTTTGAGATTTTTTGTACAAAACCACGACTATCTCCTTCGAAGCTTTGGCTACTAGTTTTTCCACATCAAGATGGAGCATAAAATTTATATCTTCTCAGTAGCCTAATACACATTTTGGGTGCTGTATAATTATAGGTAAAACTATTTTTTCTCTTTTGGAATTTTCTGTACAAAACCATGACTTATCTCCTTCAAAGTTTCAGCTACTACTTTTTCCAAATCAATAGGGAGCGTAAAATTTAAATCTTCTCTGCATCATAATACACATTTTGTGTGTTGTAAAATTAGAAGAAAACCTGTTTTTCCCATTGAAATTTTCAACACAAAACCAAGATTAACTCCTTCAAAGTTTCAACTACTAGTTTTTCCACATCAATATGGTATAAAATTTACATCTTCTCAGCACCCTAATATACATTTTGGGTGTTGTAAAATTAGAGAGAAAACTATTTTTTCCCTTTTGAAATTTTCTGTACAAAACCATGACTTATCTTCCTCAATGTTTCGGCTACTAGTTTTTCCACATCAATATGGAGCATTAAAATTTCATCTTC
>CM033118.1:14584250-14790909 GCA_019321725.1 Paulownia fortunei
GGAATTCAGAGAACGCACAGTAAATCATTCACACATATTCGCGTACTACTTTATTCTTATTGTTTGCTTTAGTGATTTCATATTTTTCTATTTTTCTATTTTTCACATGAAACTACCGGTATTAACTTGTTTTTTTTTTTTTTCACAAGAACTTGTCTAAATTTTGTTGATTTTTCTAGAGTTTCATGTAGCGGCATTTAGAAATTCAGAGATTGCGTAGTAAATCATTCACACGTATTCGCCACTACTTGATTTTTATTGTTTGCTTCAATGGTTTCATAATTTCGTATTAAGGATTTTAGAGACTGCGTAGTAATCATTCACACATATTCGACGACTACTTGATTTTTAAGTTTGCTTAATGATTTCATAATTTTGTATTTCTATTTTTCACGTGAAACTACTCGTGTTAACTTGATTTTTTTTTTTACACAAGAACTTGTCTGAAATTTTGTTGATTTTTCTCCGATTTCAGGTAATTAAGTGAAGAAATTCGAGATCGTGTAGTAATCATTCACAGATATTCGCCGACTTCTTAATTCTTATTGTTTGCTTAAGTGATTTAATAATTATGTATTTTTTCTATTTTTCACATGAAATTATAGGTACTAACTTAGTTTTTTTTCAGCTTATTTTTAAGAACTTGTCTGAAATATTGTTGTTTTAATTCGGTTTCAAGTAGTTGAGTGAAGAATTTAGAGATCGCATAGTAAATCATTCACACATATTCACGTACTACTTTATTCTTATTGTTTGCTTTAGTGATTTCATATTTTTCTATTTTTCTATTTTCACATGAAACTACTGGTATTAACTTTTTTTTTTTTTTGTTTTTTCACAAGAACTTGTTTGAAATTTTGTTGATTTTTCTACAGTTTCATGTAGTTGCGTTTAGAAATTCGGAGATCGCGTAGTAAATCATTCACACATATTCGCCGACTACTTAATTCTTATTGTTTGCTTAAGTGATTTAATAATACATATTTTTCTATTTTTCACATGAAATTATTGTATTAACATGGTTTTTTTTTAAATTTATTTATAAGAACTTGTGAGAAATATTGTTGATTTTAATCCAGTTCAAGTAGTCTAGTGAACGAATTCAGAGAACGCACAGTAAATCAATCACACATATTCGCATACTACTTTATTCTTATTGTTTGCTTTAGTGATTTCATATTTTTCTTTTTTCTATTTTTCACATGAAACAACCGGTATTAACTTTTTTTTTTTTTTTTTTGTTTTTTCACAAGAACTTGTCTAAAATTTTGTTGATTTTTCTAGAGTTTCATGTAGCGGCGTTTAGAAATTTAGAGATTGCGTAGTAAATCATTCACACGTATTCGCCACTACTTGATTTTTATTGTTTGCTTCAATGGTTTCATAATTTCGTATTTTTCTATTTTTCACGTGAAACTACTGGTGTTAACTTGATTTTTTTTTCTCACAAGAACTTGTCTGAAATTTTGGTGATTTTCTCCGGTTTCAGGTAATTGAGTGAAGATTTTAGAGACTGCGTAGTAATCATTCACACATATTCGACGACTACTTGATTTTTAATGTTTGCTTCAATGATTTCATAATTTTGTATTTCTATTTTTCACGTGAAACTACTCGTGTTAACTTGATTTATTTTTTTTTTTACACAAGAACTTGTCTGGAATTTTGTTGATTTTTCTCCGATTTCAGGTAATTAAGTGAAGAAATTCGGAGATCGTGTAGTAATCATTCACAGATATTCGCCGACTTCTTAATTCTTATTGTTTGCTTAAGTGATTTAATAATTATGTATTTTTCTATTTTTCACATGAAATTATAGGTACTAACTTAGTTTTTTTTCAGCTTATTTTTAAGAACTTGTCTGAAATATTGTTGATTTTAATTCGGTTTCAAGTAGTTGAGTGAAGGAATTTAGAGAATCGCATAGTAAATCATTCACACATATTCGCGTACTACTTTATTCTTATTGTTTGCTTTAGTGATTTCATATTTTTCTATTTTTCTATTTTTCACATGAAACTACCGGTATTAACTTTTTTTTTGTTTTGTTTTTTCACAAGAACTTGTCTGAAATTTTGTTGATTTTTCTACAGTTTCATGTAGTTGCGTTTAGAAATTCGGAGATCGCGTAGTAAATCATTCACACGTATTCGCCACTATTTGATTTTTATTGTTTGCTTCAATGGTTTCATAATTTCGTATTTTTCTATTTTTCACGTGAAACTACTGGTTTAACTTGATTTTAATTTTTTTTACAAGAACTTGTATGAAATTTTGGTGATTTTGTCCGATTTTAGGTAATTCAGTGAAGGAATTCAGAGATCGGGTAGTAATCATTCACACATATTCGACGAATACTTGATTTTTATTGTTTGCTTCAATGATTTCATAATTTCGTATTTCTATTTTTCACGTGAAACTACTGGTATTAACTTGATTTTTTTTTTCACAAGAACTTGATTGAAATGTTGTTGATTTTTCTCCCATTTCAGGTAATTGAGTGAAGGAATTTGTAGATCGCGTAGTAATCATTCACACATATTCACCTACTACTTTATTCTTATTGTTTGATTAAGTGATTTAATAACTACGTATTTTTCTGCTTTTCACATGAAATTATTGGTATTAACATGGTTTTTTTTTAAATTTATTTATAAGAACTTGTCAGAAATATTGTTGATTTTAATCCGTTTCAAGTAGTCTAGTGAAGGAATTCAGAGAACGCACAGTAAATCAATCACACATATTCGCGTACTACTTTATTCTTATTGTTTGCTTTAGTGATTTCATATTTTTCTATTTTTCTATTTTTCACATGAAACTACCGGTATTAACTTGTTTTTTTTTTTTTTTCACAAGAACTTGTCTAAAATTTTGTTGATTTTTCTAGAGTTTCATGTAGCGGCGTTTAGAAATTCAGAGATTGCGTAGTAAATCATTCACACGTATTCGCCACTACTTGTTTTTATTGTTTGCTCAATGGTTTATATTTCGTATTAAGGATTTTAGAGACTGCGTAGTAATCATTCACACATATTCGACGACTACTTGATTTTTAAAGTTTGCTTCAATGATTTCATAATTTTGTATTTCTATTTTTCACGTGAAACTACTCGTGTTAACTTGATTTTTTTTTAACACAAGAACTTGTCTGGAATTTTGTTGATTTTTTCCCGATTTCAGGTAATTAAGTGAAGAAATTCGGAGATCGTGTAGTAATCATTCACAGATATTCGCCGACTTCTTAATTCTTATTGTTTGCTTAAGTGATTTAATAATTACGTATTTTCTATTTTTCACATGAAATTATGGTACTAACTTAGTTTTTTTTCAGCTTATTTTTAAGAACTTGTCTGAAATATTGTTGGTTTTAATTCGGTTTCAAGTAGTTGAGTGAAGGAATTTAGAAATCGCATAGTAAATCATTCACACATATTCGCGTACTACTTTATTCTTATTGTTTGCTTTAGTGATTTCATATTTTTCTATTTTTCTATTTTTCACATGAAACTACCGGTATTAACTTTTTTTTTGTTTTGTTTTTTCACAAGAACTTGTTTGAAATTTTGTTGATTTTTCTACAGTTTCATGTAGTTGCGTTTAGAAATTCGGAGATCGCGTAGTAAATCATTCACACGTATTCGCCACTATTTGATTTTTATTGTTTGCTTCAATGGTTTCATAATTTCGTATTTTTCTATTTTTCACGTGAAACTACTGGTGTTAACTTGATTTTAATTTTTTTTACAAGAACTTGTATGAAATTTTGTGATTTTGTCCGATTTTAGGTAATTCAGTGAAGGAATTCAGAGATCGGGTAGTAATCATTCACACATATTCGAAATACTTGATTTTTATTGTTTGCTTCAATGATTTCATAATTTCGTATTTCTATTTTTCACGTGAAACTACTGGTATTAACTTGATTTTTTTTTCACAAGAACTTGATTGAAATGTTGTTGATTTTTCTCCATTTCAGGTAATTGAGTGAAGGAATTTGTAGATCGCGTAGTAATCATTCACACATATTCACCTACTACTTTATTCTTATTGTTTGATTAAGTGATTTAATAACTACGTATTTTTCTGCTTTTCACATGAAATTATTGGTATTAACATGGTTTTTTTTTTAATTTATTTATAAGAACTTGTCAGAAATATTGTTGATTTTAATCCGTTTCAAGTAGTCTAGTGAAGAATTCAGAGAACGCACAGTAAATCAATCACACATATTCGCGTACTACTTTATTCTTATTGTTTGCTTTAGTGATTTCATATTTTCTATTTTTCTATTTTTCACATGAAACTACCGGTATTAACTTGTTTTTTTTTGTTTTTTCACAAGAACTTGTCTAAAATTTTGTTGATTTTTCTAGAGTTTCATGTAGGGCGTTTAGAAATTCAGAGATTGCGTAGTAAATCATTCACACGTATTCGCCACTACTTGATTTTTATTGTTTGCTTCAATGGTTTCATAATTTCGTATTAAGGATTTTAGAGACTGCGTAGTATCATTCAACATATTCGACGACTACTTGATTTTTAAAGTTTGCTTTAATGATTTCATAATTTTGTATTTCTATTTTTCACGTGAAACTACTCGTGTTAACTTGATTTTTTTTTACACAAGAACTTGTCTGGAATTTTGTTGATTTTTCTCCGATTTCAGGTAATTAAGTGAAGAAATTCGGAGATCGTGTAGTAATCATTCACAGATATTCGCCGACTTCTTAATTCTTATTGTTTGCTTAAGTGATTTAATAATTACGTATTTTTCTATTTTTCACATGAAATTATAGGTACTAACTTAGTTTTTTTTCAGCTTATTTTTAAGAACTTGTCTGAAATATTGTTGATTTTAATTCGTTTCAAGTAGTTGAGTGAAAGAATTTAGAAATCGCATAGTAAATCATTCACACATATTCGCGTACTACTTTATTCTTATTGTTTGCTTTAGTGATTTCATATTTTTCTATTTTTCTATTTTCAATGAAACTACCGGTATTAACTTTTTTTTTTTTTTTGTTTTTCACAAGAACTTGTTTGAAATTTTGTTGATTTTTCTACAGTTTCATGTAGTTGCGTTTAGAAATTCGGAGATCGCGTAGTAAATCATTCACACGTATTCGCCACTATTTGATTTTTATTGTTTGCTTCAATGGTTTCATAATTTCGTATATTTCTATTTTTCACATGAAACTACTGGTGTTAACTTGATTTTAATTTTTTTACAAGAACTTGTATGAAATTTTGGTGATTTTGTCCGATTTTAGGTAATTTAGTGAAGGAATTCAGAGATCGGTAGTAATCATTCACACATATTCGACGAATACTTGATTTTTTGGTTTGCTTCAATGATTTCATAATTTCGTATTTCTATTTTTCACGTGAAACTACTGGTATTAACTTGATTTTTTTTTCACAAGAACTTGATTGAAATGTTGTTGATTTTTCTCCCATTTCAGGTAATTGAGTGAAGGAATTTGTAGATCGCGTAGTAATCATTCACACATATTCACCTACTACTTTATTCTTATTGTTTGATTAAGTGATTTAATAACTACGTATTTTTCTGCTTTTCACATGAAATTATTGGTATTAACATGGTTTTTTTTTAAATTTATTTATAAGAACATGTCAGAAATATTGTTGATTTTAATCCAGTTTCAAGTAGTCTAGTGAAGGAATTCAGAGAACGCACAGTAAATCAATCACACATATTCGCGTACTACTTTATTCTTATTGTTTGCTTTAGTGATTTCATATTTTTCTATTTTTCTATTTTAACTACCGTATTAACTTGTTTTTTTTTTGTTTTTTCACAAGAACTTGTCTAAAATTTTGTTGATTTTTCTAGATTTCATGTAGCATTTAGAAATTCAGAGATTGCGTAGTAAATCATTCACACGTATTCGCCACTACTTGATTTTATGTTTGCTTCAATGGTTTCATAATTCGTATTAAGGATTTTAAGAGACTGCGTAGTAATCATTCACACATATTCGACGACTACTTGATTTTTTAAGTTTGCTTTAATGATTTCATAATTTTGTATTTCTATTTTTCACGTGAAACTACTCGTGTTAACTTGATTTTTTTTTACACAAGAACTTGTCTGAAATTTTGTTGATTTTTTCCGATTTCAGGTAATTAAGTGAAGAAATTCGGAGATCGTGTAGTAATCATTCACAGATATTCGCCGACTTCTTAATTCTTATTGTTTGCTTAAGTGATTTAATAATTATGTATTTTTCTATTTTTCACATGAAATTATAGGTACTAACTTAGTTTTTTTTCAGCTTATTTTTAAGAACTTGTCTGAAATATTGTTGATTTTAATCCGGTTTCAAGTAGTTGAGTGAAGGAATTTAGAAATCGCATAGTAAATCATTCACACATATTCGCGTACTATTTATTCTTATTGTTTGCTTTAGTGATTTCATATTTTTCTATTTTTCTATTTTCACATGAAACTACCGGTATTAACTTTTTTTTTGTTTTGTTTTTTCACAAGAACTTGTTTGAAATTTTGTTGATTTTTCTACAGTTTCATGTAGTTGCGTTTAGAAATTCGGAGATCGCGTAGTAAATCATTCACACGTATTCGCCACTATTTGATTTTTATTGTTTGCTTCAATGGTTTCATAATTTCGTATTTTTCTATTTTTCACGTGAAACTACTGGTGTTAACTTGATTTTAATTTTTTTACAAGAACTTGTATGAAATTTTGGTGATTTTGTCCGATTTTAGGTAATTCAGTGAAGGAATTCAGAGATCGGGTAGTAATCATTCACACATATTCGACGAATACTTGATTTTTATTGTTTGCTTCAATGATTTCATAATTTCGTATTTCTATTTTTCACGTGAAACTACTGGTATTAACTTGATTTTTTTTTTCACAAGAACTTGATTGAAATGTTGTTGATTTTTCTCCCATTTCAGGTAATTGAGTGAAGGAATTTGTAGATCGCGTAGTAATCATTCACACATATTCACCTACTACTTTATTCTTATTGTTTGCTTAAGTGATTTAATAACTACGTATTTTTCTATTTTTCACATGAAATTATTGGTATTAACATGGTTTTTTTTTAAATTTATTTATTAAGAACTTGTCAGAAATATTGTTGATTTTAATCCGTTTCAAGTAGTCTAGTGAAGGAATTCAGAGAACGCACAGTAAATCAATCACACATATTCGCGTACTACTTTATTCTTATTGTTTGCTTTAGTGATTTCATATTTTTCTATTTTTCTATTTTCACATGAAACTACGGTATTAACTTTTTTTTTTTTTTGTTTTTCACAAGAACTTGTCTAAAATTTTGTTGATTTTTCTAGAGTTTCATGTAGTGGCGTTTAGAAATTCAGAGATTGCGTAGTAAATCATTCACACGTATTCGCCACTACTTGATTTTTATTGTTTGCTTCAATGGTTTCATAATTTCGTATTTTTCTATTTTTCATGTGAAACTACTGGTGTTAACATGATTTTTTTTTCTCACAAGAACTTGTCTGAAATTTTGGTGATTTTCTCCGATTTCAGGTAATTGAGTGAAGGATTTCAGAGACTGCGTAGTAATCATTCACACATATTCGACGACTACTTGATTTTTAATGTTGCTTCAATGATTTCATAATTTTGTATTTCTATTTTTCACGTGAAACTACTCGTGTTAACTTGATTTTTTTTTTATACAAGAACTTGTCTGAAATTTTGTTGATTTTTCTCCGATTTCAGGTAATTAAGTGAAGAAATTCGAGATCGTGTAGTAATCATTCACAGATATTCGCCGACTTCTTAATTCTTATTGTTTGCTTAAGTGATTTAATAATTACGTATTTCTTTATTTTTCACATGAATTATTGGTACTAACTTAGTTTTTTTTCAGCTTATTTTTAAGAACTTGTCTGAAATATTGTTGATTTTAATCCAATTTCAAGTAGTTGAGTGAATGAATTTAGAGATCGCATAGTAAATCATTCACACATATTCGCGTACTACTTTATTCTTATTGTTTGCTTTAGTGATTTCATATTTTTCTATTTTTCTATTTTTCACATGAAACTACCGGTACTAACTTTTTTTTTGTTTTGTTTTTTCACAAGAACTTGTTTGAAATTTTGTTGATTTTTCTACAGTTTCATGTAGTTGCTTTAGAAATTCGGAGATCGCGTAGTAAATCATTCACACGTATTTGCCACTATTTGATTTTTATTGTTTTTGCTTCAATGGTTCATAATTTCGTATATTTCTATTTTTCACGTGAAACTACTGGTATTAACTTGATTTTTTTTTTCACAAGAACTTGATTGAAAATTTTGTCGATTTTTCTCCCATTTCAGGTAATTGAGTGAAGAATTTGTAGATCGTGTAGTAATCATTCACACATATTCACCTACTACTTATTCTTATTGTTTGATTAAGTGATTTAATAACGACGTATTTTTCTACTTTTCACATGAAATTATTGGTATTAACATGTTTTTTTTTTAAATTATTTATAAGAACATGTCAGAAATATTTTTGATTTTAATCAGTTTCAAGTAGTCTAGTGAAGGAATTCAGAGAACGCACAGTAAATCAATCACACATATTCGCGTACTACTTTATTCTTATTGTTCGCTGTAGTGATTTCATATTTTTCTATTTTTTTCTATTTTTCACATGAAACTACCGTATTAACTTGTTTTTTTTATTTTTTCACAAGAACTTGTCTAAAATTTTGTTGATTTTTCTAGAGTTTCATGTAGCGGCGTTTAGAAATTCAGAGATTGCGTAGTAAATCATTCACACGTATTCGCCACTACTTGATTTTTATTGTTTGCTTCAATGGTTTCATAATTTCGTATTTCTTTTTTCATGTGAAACCACTGGTGTTAACATGATTTTTTTTTCTCACAAGAACTTGTCTGAAATTTTGGTGATTTTCTCCGGTTTCAGGTAATTGAGTGAAGAATTTTAGAGATTGCGTAGTAATCATTCACACATATTCGACGACTACTTGATTTTTAAAGTTTGCTTCAATGATTTCATAATTTTGTATTTCTATTTTTCACGTGAAACTACTCGTGTTAACTTGAATTTTTTTTTATACAAGAAACTTGTCTGGAATTTTGTTGATTTTTCTCCGATTTCAGGTAATTAAGTGAAGAAATTCGGAGATCGTGTAGTAATCATTCACAGATACTCGCCGACTTCTTAATTCTTATTGTTTGCTTAAGTGATTTAATAATTATGTATTTTTCTATTTTTCACATGAAATTATTGGTACTAACTTAGTTTTTTTTCAGCTTATTTTTAAGAACTTGTCTGAAATATTGTTGATTTTAATCCGGTTTCAAGTAGTTGAGTGAAGGAATTTAGAGAATCGCATAGTAAATCATTCACACATATTCGCATACTACTTTATTCTTATTGTTTGCTTTAGTGATTTCATATTTTTCTATTTTTCTATTTTTCACATGAAACTACCGGTACTAACTTTTTTTTTGTTTTGTTTTTTCACAAGAACTTGTTTGAAATTTTGTTGATTTTTCTACAGTTTCATGTAGTTGGCGTTTAGAAATTCGGAGATCGCGTAGTAAATCATTCACACGTATTCGCCACTATTTGATTTTTATTGTTTGCTTCAATGGTTTCGTAATTTCATATATTTCTATTTTTCACGTGAAACTACTGTTGTTAACTTGATTTTAATTTTTTTACAAGAACTTGTATGAAATTTTGGTGATTTTGTCCGATTTTAGGTAATTCAGTGAAGGAATTCAGAGATCGGGTAGTAATCATTCACACATATTCGACGAATACTTGATTTTTATTGTTTGCTTCAATGATTTCATAATTTCGTATTTCTATTTTCACGTGAAACTACTGGTATTAACTTGATTTTTTTTTTCACAAGAACTTGATTGAAATGTTGTTGATTTTTCTCCCATTTCAGGTAATTGAGTGAAAGAATTTGTAGATCGCGTAGTAATCATTCACACATATTCACCTACTACTTTATTCTTATTGTTTGATTAAGTGATTTAATAACTACATATTTTTCTGCTTTTCACATGAAATTATTGGTATTAACATGGTTTTTTTTTCTAATTTATTTATAAGAACATGTCAGAAATATTGTTCATTTTAATCCAGTTTCAAGTAGTCTAGTGAAGGAATTCAAAGAACGCACAGTAAATCAATCACACATATTCGCGTACTACTTTATTCTTATTGTTTGCTTTAGTGATTTCATATTTTTCTATTTTTCTATTTTTCACATGAAACTACCGTATTAACTTGTTTTTTTTTTGTTTTTTCACAAGAACTTGTCTAAAATTTTGTTGATTTTTCTAGAGTTTCATGTAGTGCATTTAGAAATTCAGAGATTGCGTAGTAAATCATTCACACGTATTCGCCACTACTTGATTTTTATTGTTTGCTTCAATGGTTTCATAATTTCGTATTTTTCTATTTTTCATGTGAAACTACTAGTTGTTAACTGATTTTTTTTTCTCACAAGAACTTGTCTGAAATTTTGGTGATTTTCTCCGATTTCAGGTAATTGAGTAAAGGATTTTAGAGACTGCGTAGTAATCATTCACACATATTCGACGACTACTTGATTTTTAAGTTTGCTTCAATGATTTCATAATTTTGTATTTCTATTTTTCACGTGAAACTACTCGTGTTAACTTGATTTTTTTTTACACAAGAACTTGTCTGGAATTTTGTTGATTTTTCTCCGATTTCAGGTAATTAAGTGAAGAAATTCGGAGATCGTGTAGTAATCATTCACAGATACTCGCCGACTTCTTAATTCTTATTGTTTGCTTAAGTGATTTAATAATTATGTATTTTTTTTATTTTCACATGAAATTATTTACTAACTTAGTTTTTTTTCAGCTTATTTTTAAGAACTTGTCTGAAATATTGTTGATTTTAATCCAATTTCAAGTAGTTGAGTGAAGGAATTTAGAGATCGCATAGTAAATCATTCACACATATTCGCGTACTACTTTATTCTTATTGTTTGCTTTAGTGATTTCATATTTTTCTATTTTTCTATTTTTCACATGAAACTACCGGTACTAACTTTTTTTTTGTTTTGTTTTTTCACAAGAACTTGTTTGAAATTTTGTTGATTTTTCTACAGTTTCATGTAGTTGCGTTTAGAAATTCGGAGATCGCGTAGTAAATCATTCACACGTATTCGCCACTATTTGATTTTTATTGTTTGCTTCAATGGTTTCATAATTTCGTATATTCTATTTTTCACGTGAAACTACTGGTGTTAACTTGATTTTAATTTTTTTACAAGAACTTGTATGAAATTTTGGTGATTTTGTCCGATTTTAGGTAATTCAGTGAAGGAATTCAGAGATCGGGTAGTAATCATTCACACATATTCGACGAATACTTGATTTTTATTGTTTGCTTCAATGATTTCATAATTTCGTATTTCTATTTTTCACGTGAAACTACTGGTATTAACTTGAATTTTTTTTCACAAGAACTTGATTGAAATGTTGTTGATTTTTCCCCATTTCAGGTAATTGAGTGAAGAATTTGTAGATCGCGTAGTAATCATTCACACATATTCACCTACTACTTTATTCTTATTGTTTGATTAAGTGATTTAATAACTACATATTTTTCTGCTTTTCACATGAAATTATTGGTATTAACATTGTTTTTTTTTAAATTTATTTATAAGAACTTGTCAGAAATATTGTTGATTTTAATCCAGTTTCAAGTAGTCTAGTGAAGGAATTCAGAGAACGCACAGTAAATCAATCACACATATTCGCGTACTACTTTATTCTTATTGTTTGCTTTAGTGATTTCATATTTTTCTATTTTTCTATTTTTCACATGAAACTACCGTTATTAACTTGTTTTTTTTTTGTTTTTTCACAAGAACTTGTCTAAAATTTTGTTGATTTTTCTAGAGTTTCATGTAGTTGCATTTAGAAATTCAGAGATTGCGTAGTAAATCATTCACACGTATTCGCCACTACTTGATTTTTATTGTTTGCTTCAATGTTTCATAATTTCGTATTTTCTATTTTTCATGTGAAACTACTAGTGTTAACATGATTTTTTTTTTCACAAGAACTTGTCTGAAATTTTGTTGATTTTTCTCCGATTTCAGGTAATTGAGTGAAGGATTTTAGAGATTGCGTAGTAATCATTCACAGATACTCGCCGACTTCTTAATTCTTATTGTTTGCTTAAGTGATTTAATAATTATGTATTTTTCTATTTTTCACATGAAATTATAGGTACTAACTTAGTTTTTTTTCAGCTTATTTTTAAGAACTTGTCTGAAATATTGTTGGTTTTAATTCGGTTTCAAGTAGTTGAGTGAAGGAATTTAGAAATCGCATAGTAAATCATTCACACATATTCGCGTACTATTTTATTCTTATTGTTTGCTTTAGTGATTTCATATTTTTTTATTTTTCTATTTTTCACATGAAACTACCGGTACTAACTTTTTTTTTGTTTTGTTTTTTCACAAGAACTTGTTTGAAATTTTGTTGATTTTTCTACAGTTTCATGTAGTTGCGTTTAGAAATTCAGAGATCGCGTAGTAAATCATTCACACGTATTCGCCACTATTTGATTTTTATTGTTTTCTTCAATGGTTTCATAATTTCGTATATTTCTATTTTTCACATGAAACTACTGGTGTTAACTTGATTTTAATTTTTTTTACAAGAACTTGTATGAAATTTTGGTGATTTTGTCCGATTTTAGGTAATTCAGTGAAGGAATTCAGAGATCGGGTAGTAATCATTCACACATATTCGACGAATACTTGATTTTTATTGTTTGCTTCAATGATTTCATAATTTCGTATTTCTATTTTTCACGTGAAACTACTGGTATTAACTTGATTTTTTTTTCACAAGAACTTGATTGAAATGTTGTTGATTTTTCTCCCATTTCAGGTAATTGAGTGAAAGAATTGTAGATCGCGTAGTAATCATTCACACATATTCACCTACTACTTTTCTTATTGTTTGATTAAGTGATTTAATAACTACGTATTTTTCTGCTTTTCACATGAAATTATTGGTATTAACATGGTTTTTTTTTTAATTTATTTATAAGAACTTGTCAGAAATATTGTTGATTTTAATCCGATTTCAAGTAGTCTAGTGAAGGAATTCAAGAACGCACAGTAAATCAATCACACATATTCGCGTACTACTTTATTCTTATTGTTTGCTTTAGGTGATTTCATATTTTTCTATTTTTCACATGAAACTACCCGTATTAACTTGTTTTTTTTTTGTTTTTTCACAAGAACTTGTCTAAAATTTTGTTGATTTTTCTAGAGTTTCATGTAGCGGCGTTTAGAAATTCAGAGATTGCGTAGTAAATCATTCACACGTATTCGCCACTACTTGATTTTTATTGTTTGCTTCAATGGTTTCATAATTTCGTATTTTTCTATTTTTCACGTGAAACTACTGGTGTTAACATGATTTTTTTTCTAAGAACTTGTCTGAAATTTTGGTGATTTTCTCCAGTTTCAGGTAATTGAGTGAAGGATTTTAGAGACTGTAGTAATCATTCACACATATTCGACGACTACTTGATTTTTAATTGTTTGCATCAATGATTTCATAATTTTGTATTTCTATTTTTCACGTGAAACTACTGGTGTTAACTTGATTTTTTTTTATTTTTACACAAGAACTTGTCTGAAATTTTGTTGATTTTTCTCCGATTTCAGGTAATTAAGTGAAGAAATTCGGAGATCGTGTAGTAATCATTCACAGATATTCGCCGACTCTTAATTCTTATTGTTTGCTTAAGTGATTTAATAATTACGTATTTTTCTATTTTTCACATGAAATTATTGGTATTAACATGGTTTTTTTTTTAATTTATTTATAAGAACTTGTCAGAAATATTGTTGATTTTAATCCAGTTTCAAGTAGTCTAGTGAAGGAATTCAGAGAACGCACAGTAAATCAATCACACATATTCGCGTACTACTTTATTCTTATTGTTTGCTTTAGTGATTTCATATTTTTCTATTTTTCTATTTTTCACATGAAACTACCCGTATTAACTTGTTTTTTTTTTTGTTTTTTCACAAGAACTTGTCTAAAATTTTGTTGATTTTTCTAGAGTTTCATGTAGCGCATTTAGAAATTCAGAGATTGCGTAGTAAATCATTCACACGTATTCGCCACTACTTGATTTTTATTGTTTGCTTCAATGGTTTCATAATTTCGTATTTTTCTATTTTTCACGTGAAACTACTGGTGTTAACTTTATTTTTTTTTGTTTTCTCACAAGAACTTGTCTGAAATTTTGGTGATTTTCTCCGGTTTCAGGTAATTGAGTGAAGGATTTCAGAGACTGCGTAGTAATCATTCACACATATTCGTCGACTACTTGATTTTTATTGTTGCATCAATGATTTCATAATTTTGTATTTCTATTTTTCACGTGAAACTACTGGTGTTAACTTGATTTTTTTTTTTACACAAGAACTTGTCTGAAATTTTGTTGATTTTTCTCCGATTTCAGGTAATTAAGTGAAGAAATTCGGAGATCGTGTAGTAATCATTCACAGATATTCGCCTACTTCTTAATTCTTATTGTTTGCTTAAGTGATTTAATAATTACGTATTTTTCTATTTTTCACATGAAATTATTGGTATTAACTTGGTTTTTTTTAATTTATTTTAAGAACTTGTCAGAAATATTGTTGATTTTAATCCGGTTTCAAGTAGTTGAGTGAATGAATTAGAGATCGCATAGTAAATCATTCACACATATTCGCGTACTACTTTATTCTTATTGTTTGCTTTAGTGATCATATTTTTCTATTTTTCTATTTTTCACTTGGAACACCGGTATTAACTTTTTTTTGTTTTGTTTTTTTCAAAGAACTTGTCTGAAATTTTGTTGATTTTTCAACAATTTATGTAGTTGTGTTTAGAATTCGGAGATCGCGTAGTAAATCATTCACACGTATTCGCCACTATTTGATTTTTATTGTTTGCTTCAATGGTTTCATAATTTCGTATTTTCTATTTTTCACGTGAAACTACTGGTAACTTGATTTTAATTTTTTTTACAAGAACTTGTATGAAATTTTGTTGATTTTGTTCAATTTTAGTTAATTTAGTGAAGAAATTTAGAGATCGGGTAGTAATCATTCACACATATTCGACGAATACTGGATTTTTATTGTTTGCTTCAATGATTTCATAATTTCGTATTTCTATTTTTCACGTGAAACTACTTGTGTTAACTTGGATTTTTTTTATTTTTACACAAGAACTTGTCTGAAATTTTGTTGATTTTTCTCCGGTTTCAGGTAATTAAGTGAAGAAATTCGGAGATCGTGTTGTAATCATTCACAAATATTCGCCGACTTCTTAATTCTTATTGTTTGCTTAAGTGATTTATAATAATTACGTATTTTTCTATTTTTCACATGAAATTATTGGTATTAACATGGTTTTTTTTCTAAATTTATTTATAAGAACTTGTCAGAAATATTGTTGATTTTAATCAGGTTTCAAGTAGTGTAGTGAAGGAATTCAGAGAACGCACAGTAAAGCAATCACACATATTCTCGTACTACTTGATTCTTATTGTTTGCTTTAGTGATTTCATATTTTTTTATTTTTCACATGAAACTGCCTGTATTTACTTGTTTTTCTTTTTTTTGTTTTTTCACATGAACTTGTCTAAAATTTTGTTGATTTTTCTAGAGTTTCATGTAGTGGCGTTTAGAAATTCGGAGATTGCGTAGTAAATCATTCACACGTATTCGCCACTACTTGATTTTTATTGTTTGCTTCAATGGTTTCATAATTTCGTATTTTTCTATTTTTCACGTGAAACTACTGGTGTTAACTTTATTTTTTTTTGTTTTCTCACAACAACTTATTTGAAATTTTGGTGATTTTCTCCGGTTTCAGGTAATTGAGTGAAGGATTTCATAGACTGCGTAGTAATCATTCACACATATTCGTCGACTACTTGATTTTTAATTGTTGCATCAATGATTTCATAATTTTGTATTTCTATTTTTCACGTGAAACTACTGGTGTTAACTTGATTTTTTTTTATTTTTACACAAGAACTTGTCTGAAATTTTGTTGATTTTTCTCCGGTTTCAGGTAATTAAGTGAAGAAATTCGGAGATCGTGTAGTAATCATTCACAGATATTCGCTGACTTCTTAATTCTTATTGTTTGCTTAAGTGATTTAATAATTACGTATTTTTCTATTTTTCACATGAAATTATAGGTACTAATTTTTTCAGCTTATTTTTAAGACTTGTCTGAAATATTATTGGTTTTAACTCGGTTTCAAGTAGTTGAGTGAAGGAATTTAGAAATCGCATAGTAAATCATTCACACATATTCGCGTACTATTTTATTCTTATTGTATGCTTTAGTGATTTCATATTTTTCTATTTTTTTATTTTTCACATGAAACTACCGGTACTAACTTTTTTTTGTTTTGTTTTATCATAAGAACTTGTTTGAAATTTTGTTGATTTTTCTACAGTTTCATGTAGTTGCGTTTAGAAATTCGGAGATCACGTAGTAAATCATTCACACGTATTCGCCACTACTTGATTTTTATTGTTTTCTTCAATGGTTTCATAATTTCGTATTTTTCTATTTTTCACGTAAAACTACTGTGTTTAACTTGATTTTTTTTTTGTTTTCTCACAACAATTTGTCTGAAATTTTGGTGATTTTCTCCAGTTTCAGGTAATTGAGTGAAGGATTTCAGAGACTGCGTAGTAATCATTCACACATATTCGACGACTACTTGATTTTTAATGTTTGGTTCAATGATTTCATAATTTTGTATTTCTTTTTTCACGTGAAACTACTGGTTTTAACTTGATTTTTTTTTATATTTACATAAGAACTTGTCTGAAATTTTGTTGATTTTTCTCCGATTTCAGGTAATTAAGTGATGAAATTCGGAGATCGTGTAGAATCATTCATAGATACTCGCCGACTTCTTAATTCTTATTGTTTGCTTAAGTGATTTAATAATTATGTATTTTTTTATTTTTCACATGAAATTATTGGTACTAACTTAGTTTTTTTTCAGCTTATTTTTAAGAACTTGTCTGAAATATTATTGATTTTAATCCGGTTTCAAGTAGTTGAGTGAAGGAATTTAGAGATCGCATAGTAAATCATTCACACATATTCGCGTACTACTTTATTCTTATTGTTTGCTTTAGTGATTTCATATTTTTCTATTTTTCTATTTTTCACATGAACTACTGGTATTAACTTTTTTTTTATTTTTTTCACAAGAACTTGTCTGAAATTTTGTTGATTTTTCTACAGTTTGATGTAGTTGCGTTTAGAAATTCGGAGATCGCGTAGTAATCATTCACACGTATTCGCCACTATTTGATTTTGTCCGATTTCAGGTAATTGAGTGAAGGATTTTAGACACTGCATAGTAATCATTCACACATAGTCGACGACTACTTGATTTTTAATGTTTGCTTCAATGATTTTATAATTTTGTATTTCTATTTTTCAAGTGAAACTACTCGTGTTAACTTGATTTTTTTTTTACACAAGAACTTGTCTGGAATTTTGTTGATTTTTCTCCGATTTCAGGTAATTAAGAGAAGAAATTCGGAGATCGTGTAGTAATCATTCATACATAGATACTCCGCCGACTTCTTAATTCTTATTGTTTGCTTAAGTGATTTAATAATTATGTATTTTTTTATTTTTCACATGAAATTATTGGTACTAACTTAGTTTTTTTTCAGCTTATTTTTAAGAACTTGTCTGAAATATTGTTGATTTTAATCCAATTTGAAGTAGTTGAGTGAATGAATTTAGAGATCGCATAGTAAATCATTCACACATATTCACCTACTACTTTATTCTTATTGTTTGATTATGTGATTTAATAACTACGTATTTTTCTGCTTTTCACATGAAATTATTGGTATTAACATGGTTTTTTATCTAAATTTATTTATAAGAACATGTCAGAAATATTGTTCATTTTAATCCGTTTTCAAGTAGTCTAGTGAAAGAATACGCACAGTAAATCAATCACACATATTCGCGTACTACTTTATTCTTATTGTTTGCTTTAGTGATTTCATATTTTTCTATTTTTCTATTTTTCTATTTTTCACATGAAATTATAGGTACTAACTTAGTTTTTTTTCAGCTTATTTTTAACAACTTGTCTGAAATACTGTTGATTTTAATTCGCGTACTACTTTATTCTTATTGTTCGCTATAGTGATTTCATATTTTTCTATTTTTCACATGAAACTACTGGTATTAACTTTTTTTTGTTTTGTTTTTTTCACAAGAACTTGTGTGAAATTTTGTTGATTTTTCTATAGTTTCATGTAGTTGCGTTTAGAAATTCAGAGATCGCGTAGTAATCATTCACACATATTCGCCACTATTTGATTTTTATTGTTTGGTTCAATGGTTTCATAATTTCGTATTTTTCTATTTTTCACGTGAGACTACTGGTGTTAACTTGATTTTAATTTTTTTTACAAGAACTTCTATGAAATTTTGGTGATTTTGTACGATTTTAGGTCATTCAGTGAAAGAATTCAGAGATCAGGTAGTAATCATTCACACATATTCGATGATTACTTGATTTTTATTGTTTGTTTCAATGATTTCATAATTTCGTATTTCTATTTTTCACATGAAACTACTGGTGTTAACTTGATTTTTTTGTTTCACAAGAACTTGATTGAAATGTTGTTGATTTTTCTCCGATTTCAGGTAATTGAGTGAAGAAATTTGTAGATCGCGTAGTAATCATTCACACATATTTACCTACTACTTTATTCTTATTGGTTGCTTAAGTGATTTAATAACTACGTATTTTTCTGCTTTTCACATGAAATTAGTGTTATTAACATGGTTTTTTTTTAAAATTTATTTGTAAGAACTTGTCAGAAATATTTTTCATTTTAATCCAGTTTCACGTAGTCTAGTGAAGGAATTCAAAGAACGCACAGTAAATCAATCACACATATTCGCATACTACTTTATTCTTATTGTTTGCTTTAGTGATTTCATATTTTTCTATTTTTCACATGAAACTACCAGTATTAACATGGTTTTTATTAAAATTTATTTATAAGAACTTGTCAGAAATATTGTTGATTTTAATCCGGTTTCAAGTAGTCTAGTGAAGGAATTCAGAGAACGCACAGTAAATCAATCACACATATTCGCGTACTACTTTATTCTTAATGTTTGCTTTAGTGATTTCATATTTTTCTATTTTTCTATTTTTCACATGAAACTACGGTATTAACTTTTTTTTTTTTTTTTTTCACAAGAACTTGTCTGAAATTTTGTTTATTTTTCTACAGTTTCATGTAGTTGCGTTTAGAAATTCGGAGATCGCGTAGTAATCATTCACACGTATTCGCCACTTTTTGATTTTGTCCGATTTCAGGTAATTGAGTGAAGGATTTTAGGCACTGCGTAGTAATCATTAACACATAGTCGATGACTACTTGATTTTTAATGTTTGCTTCAATGATTTCATAATTTTGTATTTCTATTTTTCACGTGAAACTAGTGGTGTTAACTTGATTTTTTGTTATTTTTACACAAGAACTTGTCTGAAATTTAGTTGCTTTTTCTCCGATTTTAGGTAATTGAGTGAAGGAATTCGTAGATCGCGTAGTAATCATTCACACATATTCACCTACTACTCGATTATTATTGTTTGCTTAAGTGATTTAATAACTATGTATTTTTCTGCTTTTCACATGAAATTATTGGTATTAACATGGTTTTTATTAAAATTTATTTATAAGAACTTGTTAGAAATATTGTTTATTTTAATCCGTTTTCAAGTAGTCTAGTGAAAGAATTCAGAGAACGCACAGTAAATCAATCACACATATTCTCGTACTACTTTATTCTTATTGTGTGCTTTAGTGATTTCATATTTTTCTATTTTTCTTTTTTTCTATTTTTCACATGAAACTACCGGTATTAACTTGTTTTTTTTGTTTTTTTCCAAGAACTTGTCCAAAATTTTGTTGATTTTTCTAAAATTTCATGTAGTGTCGTTTAGAAATTCGGAGATTGCGTAGTAAATCGTTCACATGTATTCGCCACTACTTGATTTTTATTGTTTGCTTCAATGGTTTCATAATTTCTTATTATTCTATTTTTCACGTGAAACTACGGGTGTTAACTTGATTTTTTTTTGTTTTCTCATAAGAACTTGTCTGAAATTTTGGTGATCGTGAAACTACGGGTGTTAACTTGATTTTTTTTTGTTTTCTCATAACAACTTGTCTGAAATTTTGGTGATTTCCTCCAATTTCAGGTAATTGAGTGAAGGATTTCAGAGACTGCATAGTAATCATTTATATATATTCGACGACTACTTTATTTTTAATGTTTGCTTCAATGATTTCATAATTTTGTATTTCTATTTTTGATGTGAAACTATTAGTGTTGACTTGATTTTTTTTTATTTTTACACAAGAACTTGTCTGAAATTTTGTTGATTTTTCTCCGATTTCAGGTAATTAAGTGAAGAAATTCGGAGATAGTGTAGTAATCATTCACAGATATTCGCCGACTTCTTAATTCTTATTGATTGCTTAAGTGATTTAATAATTAAGTATTTTTCTATTTTTCACATGAAATTATAGGTACTAACTTAGTTTTTTTTAGCTTATTTTTAACAACTTGTCTGAAATATTATTGGTTTTAATCCGGTTTCAAGTTGTTGAGTGAAGGAATTTAGAGATCGCATAGTAAATCATTCACATGTTCGCGTACTACTTTATTTCTTATTGTTTGCTTTAGTGATTTCATATTTTTCTATTTTTCACATGAAACTGCTGGTATTAACTTTTATTTTGTTTTTTTTTCACAAGAACTTGTCTGAAATTTTGTTGATTTTTCTACAATTTCATGTAGTTGCGTTTAGAAATTCGGAGATCGCGTAATAAATCATTCACACGTATTCGCCACTATTTGATTTTTATTGTTTTTGCTTCAATGGTCTCATAATTTCGTATTTTTCTATTTTTCACGTGAAACTACTCGTGTTAACTTGATTTTAATTTTTTTTACAAGAACTTGTATGAAATTTTGGTGATTTAGTATGATTTTAGGTCATTCTGTGAAGGAATTCAGAGATCGGGTAGTAATCATTCACACATATTCGATGATTACTTGATTTTTATTGTTTGCTTCAATGATTTCATAATTTCGTGTTTCTATTTTTCACGTGAAACTACTGGTGTTAACTTGTTTTTTTTTTATTTTTTCACAAGAACTTGATTGAAATGTTGTTGATTTTTCGCTGATTTCAGGTAATTGAGTGAAGGAATTCATAGATCGCGTAGTAATCATTCACACATATTTACCTACTACTTGATTCTTATTGTTTGCTTAAGTGATTTAATAACTACGTATTTTTCTATTTTTCACACGAAATTATTGGTATTAACATGGTTTTTTTTTTTAAATGTATTGATAATAACTTGTCAAAAATATTGTTAATTTCAATCCGATTTCAAGTAGTCTAGTGAAGGAATTCAGAGAACGAACAGTAAATCAATCACTCATACTCGCGTACTACTTTATTCTTATTGTTTGCTTTTGTGATTTCATATTTTTCTATTTTTCACATGAAACTACCGGTATTAACTTGTATGAAATTTTGGTGATTTTTTCCGATTTTAGATAATTTAGTAAAGGAATTCAGAGACTGCTTAGTTATCATTCACACATATTCGATGATTACTTGATTTTTATTGTTTGCTTGAATGATTTCATAATTTCGTATTTCTATTTTTACGTGAAACTACTGGTGTTAACTTGATTTTTTTTTATTTTTACACAAGAACTTGTTTGAAATTTTGTTGATTTTTCTACGATTTCAGGTAATTAAGTGAAGAAATTCAGAGATCGTGTAGTAATCATTCACAGATATTCACCGACTTCTTAATTCTTATTATTTGCTTAAGTGATTTAATAATTACGTATTTTTCTATTTTTCACATGAAATTATAGGTACTAACTTAGTTTTTTTTCAGCTTATTTTTAACAACTTGTCTGAAATACTGTTGATTTTAATTCGCGTACTACTTTATTCTTATTGTTCGGTATAGTGATTTCATATTTTTCTATTTTTCACATGAAACTACTGGTATTTACTTTTTTTTGTTTTGTTTTTTCACAAGAACTTGTCTGAAATTTTGTTGATTTTTCTATAGTTTCATGTAGTTGCGTTTAGAAATTCGGAGATCGCGTAGTAAATCATTCACACGTATTCGCCACTATTTGATTTTTATTGTTTTCTTCAATGGTTTCATAATTACGTATATTTCTATTTTTCACATGAAACTACTGGTGTTAACTGTATTTTAATTTTTTTTACAAGAACTTGTATGAAATTTTGGTGATTTTGTCCGATTTTAGGTAATTCAGTGAAGGAATTTAAAGATCGGGTAGTAATCATTCACACATATTCGACGAATACTTGATTTTTATTGTTTGCTTCAATGATTTCATAATTTCGTATTTCTATTTTTCACGTGAAACTACTGGTATTAACTTGATTTTTTTTTTCACAAGAACTTGATTGAAATGTTGTTGATTTTTCTCCCATTTCAGGTAATTGAGTGAAAGAATTTGTAGATCGCGTAGTAATCATTCACACATATTCACCTACTACTTTATTCTTATTATTTGATTAAGTGATTTAATAACTACGTATTTTTCTGCTTTTCACATGAAATTATTGGTATTAACATGGTTTTTTTTCTAAATTTATTTATAAGAACATGTCAGAAATATTTTTCATTTTAATCCAGTTTCACGTAGTCTAGTGAAGGAATTCAAAAACGCACAGTAAATCAATCACACATATTCGCATACTACTTTATTCTTATTGTTTGCTTTAGTGATTTCATATTTTTCTATTTTTCACATGAAACTACCAGTATTAACATGGTTTTTATAAAATTTATTTATAAGAACTTGTCAGAAATATTGTTGATTTTAATCCGGTTTCAAGTAGTCTAGTGAAGGAATTGAGAGAACGCATAGTAAATCAATCACACATATTCGCGTACTACTTTATTCTTAATGTTTGCTTTAGTGATTTCATATTTTTCTATTTTTCTATTTTTCACATGAAACTACCGGTATTAACTTTTTTTTGTTTTTTTTTTCACATGAACTTTTCTGAAATTTTGTTTATTTTTCTACAGTTTCATGTAGTTGGGTTTAGAAATTCGGAGATCGCGTAATAAATCATTCACACGTATTCGCCACTTTTTGATTTTGTCCGATTTCAGGTAATTGAGTGAAGGATTTTAGACACTGCGTAGTAATCATTCACACATAGTTGACGACTACTTGATTTTTAATGTTTGCTTCAATGATTTCATAATTTTGTATTTCTATTTTTCACGTGAAACTAGTGGTGTTAACTTGATTTTTTGTTATTTTTACACAAGAACTTGTCTGAAATTTAGTTGCTTTTTCTCCGATTTTAGGTAATTGAGTGAAGGAATTCGTAGATCGCGTAGTAATCATTCACACATATTCACCTACTACTCGATTATTATTGTTTGCTTAAGTGATTTAATAACTATGTATTTTTCTGCTTTTCACATGAAATTATTGGTATTAACATGGTTTTTATTAAAATTTATTTATAAGAACTTGTCAGAAATATTGTTGATTTTAATCCGTTTTCAAGTAGTCTAGTGAAAGAATTCAGAGAACGCACAGTAAATCAATCACACATATTCGCGTACTACTTTATTCTTATTGTTTGTTTTAGTGATTTCATATTTTTCTATTTTTCTATTTTTCACATGAAACTACCGGTATTAACTTGTTTTTTTTTTGTTTTTTCACAAGAACTTGTCTAAAATTTTGTTGATTTTTCTAGAGTTTCATGTAGCGGCATTTAGAAATTCAGAGATTGCGTAGTAAATCATTCACACGTATTCGCCACTACTTGATTTTTATTGTTTGCTTCAATGGTTTCATAATTTCGTATTTTTCTATTTTTTATGTGAAACTACTGGTGTTAACATGATTTTTGTTCTCACAAGAACTTGTCTGAAATTTTGGTGATTTTCTCCGATTTCAGGTAATTGAGTGAAGGATTTTAGAGACTGCGTAGTAATCATTCACAGATACTCGCCGACTTCTTAATTCTTATTGATTGCTTAAGTGATTTAATAATTATGTATTTTTCTATTTTTCACATGAAATTATAGGTACTAACTTAGTTTTTTTTCAGCTTATTTTTAAGAACTTGTCTGAAATATTGTTGGTTTTAATTCGGTTTCAAGTAGTTGAGTGAAGGAATTTAGAAATCCCATAGTAAATCATTCACACATATTCGCGTACTATTTTATTCTTATTGTATGCTTTAGTGATTTCATATTTTTCTATTTTTTTATTTTTCACATGAAACTACCGGTACTATCTTTTTTTTGTTTTGTTTTTTCACAAGAACTTGTTTGAAATTTTGTTGATTTTTCTATAGTTTCATGTAGTTGCGTTTAGAAATTCGGAGATCGCGTAGTAAATCATTCACACGTATTCGCCACTATTTGATTTTTATTGTTTTCTTCAATGGTTTCATAATTTCGTATATTTCTATTTTTCACATGAAACTACTGGTGTTGTACTTGATTTTAATTTTTTTTACAAGAACTTGTATGAAATTTTGGTGATTTTGTCCGATTTTAGGTAATTCAGTGAAGGAATTCAGAGATCGGGTAGTAATCATTCACACATATTCGACGAATACTTGATTTTTATTGTTTGCTTCAATGATTTCATAATTTCGTATTTCTATTTTTCACGTGAAACTACTGGTATTAACTTGATTTTTTTTTCACAAGAACTTGATTGAAATGTTGTTGATTTTTCTCCATTTCAGGTAATTGAGTGAAAGAATTTGTAGATCGCGTAGTAATCATTCACACATATTCACCTACTACCTATTCTTATTGTTTGATTAAGTGATTTAATAACTACGTATTTTTCTGCTTTTCACATGAAATTATTGGTATTAACATGGTTTTTTTTCTAAATTTATTTATAAGAACATGTCAGAAATATTTTTCATTTTAATCCAGTTTCACGTAGTCTAGTGAAGGAATTCAAGAACGCACAGTAAATCAATCACACATATTCGCGTACTACTTTATTCTTATTGTTTGCTTTAGTGATTTCATATTTTTCTATTTTTCACATGAAACTACCGTATTAACTTGTTTTTTTTTTGTTTTTTCACAAGAACTTGTCTAAAATTTTGTTGATTTTTCTAGAGTTTCATGTAGCGGCATTTAAAAATTCAGAGATTGCGTAGTAAATCATTCACACGTATTCGCCACTACTTGATTTTTATTGTTTGCTTCAATGGTTTCATAATTTCGTATTTTTCTATTTTTCATGTGAAACTACTGGTGTTAACATGATTTTTTTTCTCACAAGAACTTGTCTGAAATTTTGGTGATTTTCTCCGATTTCAGGTAATTGAGTGAAGGATTTTAGAGACTGCGTAGTAATCATTCACAGATACTCGCCGACTTCTTAATTCTTATTGATTGCTTAAGTGATTTAATAATTATGTATTTTTCTATTTTTCACATGAAATTATAGGTACTAACTTAGTTTTTTTTCAGCTTATTTTTAAGAACACTGTCTAAAATATTGTTGGTTTTAATTCGGTTTCAAGTAGTTGAGTGAAGGAATTTAGAAATCCCATAGTAAATCATTCACACATATTCGCGTACTATTTTATTCTTATTGTATGCTTTAGTGATTTCATATTTTTCTATTTTTTTATTTTTCACATGAAACTACCGGTACTAACTTTTTTTTTGTTTTGTTTTTTCACAAGAACTTGTTTGAAATTTTGTTGATTTTTCTACAGTTTCATGTAGTTGCGTTTAGAAATTCGGAGATCGCGTAGTAAATCATTCACACGTATTCGCCACTATTTGATTTTTATTGTTTTCTTCAATGGTTTCATAATTTCGTATATTTCTATTTTTCACATGAAACTACTGGTGTGTACTTGATTTTAATTTTTTTTACAAGAACTTGTATGAAATTTTGGTGATTTTGTCCGATTTTAGGTAATTCAGTGAAGGAATTCAGAGATCGGGTAGTAATCATTCACACATATTCGACGAATACTTGATTTTTATTGTTTGCTTCAATGATTTCATAATTTCGTATTTCTATTTTTCACGTGAAACTACTGGTATTAACTTGATTTTTTTTTCACAAGAACTTGATTGAAATGTTGTTGATTTTTCTCCCATTTCAGGTAATTGAGTGAAAGAATTTGTAGATCGCGTAGTAATCATTCACACATATTCACCTACTACTTTATTCTTATTGTTTGATTAAGTGATTTAATAACTACGTATTTTTCTGCTTTTCACATGAAATTATTGGTATTAACATGGTTTTTTTTCTAAATTTATTTATAAGAACATGTCAGAAATATTTTTCATTTTAATCCAGTTTCACGTAGTCTAATGAAGGAATTCAAAGAACGCACAGTAAATCAATCACACATATTCGCGTACTACTTTATTCTTATTGTTTGCTTTAGTGATTTCATATTTTTCTATTTTTCACATGAAACTACCCGTATTAACTTGTTTGTTTTTTGTTTTTTCACAAGAACTTGTCTAAAATTTTGTTGATTTTTCTAGAGTTTCATGTAGCGGCATTTAGAAATTCAGAGATTGCGTAGTAAATCATTCACACGTATTCGCCACTACTTGATTTTTATTGTTTGCTTCAATGGTTTCATAATTTCGTATTTTTCTATTTTTCATGTGAAACTACTGGTGTTAACATGATTTTTTTTCTCACAAGAACTTGTCTGAAATTTTGGTGATTTTCTCCGATTTCAGGTAATTGAGTGAAGGATTTTAGAGACTGCGTAGTAATCATTCACAGATACTCGCCGACTTCTTAATTCTTATTGATTGCTTAAGTGATTTAATAATTATGTATTTTTCTATTTTTCACATGAAATTATAGGTACTAACTTAGTTTTTTTTCAGCTTATTTTTAAGAACTTGTCTGAAATATTGTTGGTTTTAATTCGGTTTCAAGTAGTTGAGTGAAGGAATTTAGAAATCCCATAGTAAATCATTCACACATATTCGCGTACTATTTTATTCTTATTGTATGCTTTAGTGATTTCATATTATTCTATTTTTTTATTTTTCACATGAAACTACCGGTGCTAACTTTTTTTTTGTTTTGTTTTTTCACAAGAACTTGTTTGAAATTTTGTTGATTTTTCTACAGTTTCATGTAGTTGCGTTTAGAAATTCGGAGATCGCGTAGTAAATCATTCACACGTATTCTCCACTATTTGATTTTTATTGTTTTCTTCAATGGTTTCATAATTTCGTATATTTCTATTTTTCACATGAAACTACTGGTGTTAACTTGATTTTAATTTTTTTTACAAGAACTTGTATGAAATTTTGGTGATTTTGTCCGATTTTAGGTAATTCAGTGAAGGAATTCAGAGATCGGGTAGTAATCATTCACACATATTCGACGAATACTTGATTTTTATTGTTTGCTTCAATGATTTCATAATTTCGTATTTCTATTTTTCACGTGAAACTACTGGTGTTAACTTATTTTTTTTATATTTTCACAAGAACTTGATTGAAATGTTGTTGATTTTTCTCTGATTTCAGGTAATTGAGTGAAGGAATTCATAGATCGCGTAGTAATCATTCACACATATTCAGCTTATTTTTAAAAACTTGTCAGAAATATTGTTGATTTTAATCCGTTTTCAAGTAGTCTAGTGAAAGAATTCAGAGAACGCACAGTAAATCAATCACACATATTCGCGTACTACTTTATTCTTATTGTTTGCTTTAGTGATTTCATATTTTTCTATTTTTCTATTTTTCTATTTTTCACATGAAACTACCGGTATTAACTTGTTTTTTTTGTTTTTTTCCAAGAACTTGTCTAAAATTTTGTTGATTTTTCTAAAATTTCATGTAGTGTCGTTTAGAAATTCGGAGATTGCGTAGTAAATCGTTCACATGTATTCGCCACTACTTGATTTTTATTGTTTGCTTCAATGGTTTCATAATTTCGTATTATTCTATTTTTCACGTGAAACTACGGGTGTTAACTTGATTTTTTTTTGTTTTCTCATAAGAACTTGTCTGAAATTTTGGTGATTTCCTCCAATTTCAGGTAATTGAGTGAAGGATTTCAGAGACTGCATAGTAATCATTTATATATATTCGACGACTACTTTATTTTTAATGTTTGCTTCAATGATTTCATAATTTTGTATTTCTATTTTTGATGTGAAACTATTAGTGTTGACTTGATTTTTTTTTTCTTTTTACACAAGAACTTGTCTAAAATTTTGTTGATTTTTCTCCGATTTCAGGTAATTAAGTGAAGAAATTCGGAGATAGTGTAGTTATCATTCACAGATATTCGCCGACTTCTTAATTCTTATTGTTTGCTTAAGTGATTTAATAATTACGAATTTTTCTATTTTCACATGAAATTATAGGTACTAACTTAGTTTTTTTTTCAGCTTATTTTTAACAACTTGTCTGAAATATTGTTGATTTTAATCCGGTTTCAAGTAGTTGAGTGAAGGAATTTATAGATCGCATAGTAAATCCTTCACACATAATCGCGTACTACTTTATTCTTATTGTTTGCTTAAGTGATTTCATATTTTTCTATTTTTCTATTTTTTTATTTTTCACATGAAACTACCGGTATTAACTTTTTTTTTTGTTTTGTTTTTTCACAATAACTTGTCTGAAATTTTGTTTATTTTTCTACAGTTTCATGTAGTTGCATTTTGAAATTCGGAGATCGCGTAGGAAATCATTCACACGTATTCGCCACTACTTGATTTTTATTGTTTGCTTTAATGGTTTTATAATTTCATATTTTTCTATTGTTCACGTGAAACTACTGGTGTTAACTTGATTTTAATTTTTTTTTTACAAGAACTTGTATGAAATTTTGGTGATTTTGTCCGATTTTAGGTAATTTAGTAAAGGAATTCAGAGACTGCGTAGTAATCATTCACACATATTCAATGATTATTTGATTTTTATTGTTTTCTTCAATGATTGCATAATTTTGTATTTCTGTTTTTCACGTGAAACTACTGGTGTTAACTTGATTTTATTTTTTATTTTTACACAAGAACTTGTCTGAAATTTTGTTGACTTTTCTCCGATTTCGGGTAATTAAGTGAAGAAATTCGAAGATTGTGTAGTAATCATTCACAGATATTCACCGACTTCTTAATTCTTATTGTTTGCTTAAGTGATTTAATAATTACGTATTTTTCTATTTTTCACATGAAATTATAAGTACTAAATTAGTTTTTTTTCAGCTTATTTTTAACAACTTGTCTGAAATATTGTTGATTTTAATCCGGTTTCAAGTAGTTGAATGAAGGAATTTACAGATCGCATAGTAAATCCTTCACACATATTTGCATACTACTTTATTCTTATTATTTGCTATAGTGATTTCATATTTTTCTATTTTTCTATTTTTCACTTGAAACTACCGGTATTAACTTTTTTTTTTGTTTTGTTTTTTCACAATAACTTGTCTGAAATTTTGTTGATTTTTCAACAGTTTCATGTAGTTGTGTTTAGAAATTCAGACATCGCGTAGTAAATCATTCACACATATTTGCCACTATTTGATTTTTATTGTTTGCTTCAATGGTTTCATAATTTCGTGTTTTTCTATTTTTCACGTGAAACTACTGGTATTAACTTAATTTTAATTTTTTTTTTACAAGAACTTGTATGAAAATTTTGGTGATTTTGTACTATTTTAGGTCATTAAGTGAAGGAATTCAGAGATCATGTAGTAATCATTCACACATATTCGATGATTACTTGATTTTTATTGTTTGTTTCAATGGTTTCATAATTTCGTATTTCAATTTTTCACGTGAAACTACTGGTGTTAACTTGATTTTATTTTTTATTTTTACACAATAACTTGTCTGACATTTTGTTGATTTTTCTCCGATTTCAGGTAATTAAGTGAAGAAATTCGGAGATTGTGTAGTAATTATTCACAGATATTCACCGACTTCTTAATTCTTATTGTTTGCTTAAGTGATTTAATAATTACGTATTTTTCTATTTTTCACATGAAATTATAGGTACTAACTTAGTTTTTTTTCAGCTTATTTTTAACAACTTGTCTGAAATACTATTGATTTTAATTCGCGTACTACTTTATTCTTATTGTTCGCTATAGTGATTTCATATTTTTCTATTTTTCTATTTTTCACATGAAACTACTGGTATTAACTTTTTTTTTGTTTTGTTTTTTCACAAGAACTTGTCTGAAATTTTGTTGATTTTTCTACAGTTTCATGTAGTTGCGTTTACAAATTCGGATATCGCGTAGTAAATCATTCACACGTATTCGTCACTATTTGATTTTTATTGTTTGGTTCAATGGTTTCATAATTTCGTATTTTTCTATTTTTCACGTGAAACTACTGGTGTTAACTTGATTTTAATTTTTTTTTTACAAGAACTTGTATGAAATTTTGGTGATTTTGTCGGATTTTAGGTAATTTAGTAAAGGAATGCAGAGACTGCGTAGTAATTATTCACACATATTCGATGATTACTTGATTTTTATTGTTTTCTTCAATGATTGCATAATTTTGTATTTTTATTTTTCACGTGAAACTACTGGTGTTAACTTGATTTTATTTTTTATTTTTACACAATAACTTGTCTGAAATTTTGTTGATTTTTCTCCGATTTCAGGTAATTAAGTGAAGAAATTCGGAGATTGTGTAGTAATCATTCACAGATATTCACCGACTTCTTAATTCTTATTGTTTGCTTAAGTGATTTAATAATTACGTATTTTTCTATTTTTCACATGAAATTATAGGTACTAACTTAGTTTTTTTTCAGCTTATTTTTAACAACTTGTCTGAAATACTATTGATTTTAATTCGCGTACTACTTTATTCTTATTGTTCGCTATAGTGATTTCATATTTTTCTATTTTTCTATTTTTCACATGAAACTACTGGTATTAACTTTTTTTTGTTTTGTTTTTTCACAAGAACTTGTCTGAAATTTTGTTGATTTTTCTACAGTTTCATGTAGTTGCGTTTAGAAATTCGGATATCGCATAGTAAATCATTCACACGTATTCGCCACTATTTGATTTTTATTGTTTGGTTCAATGGTTTCATAATTTTGTATTTTTCTATTTTTCACGTGAAACTACTGGTGTTAACTTGATTTTAATTTGTTTTTACAAGAACTTGTATGAAATTTTGGTGATTTTGTCCGATTTTAGGTAATTTAGTAAGGAATTCAGAGACTGCGTAGTAATTATTCACACATATTCGATGATTACTTGATTTTTATTGTTTTCTTCAATGATTGCATAATTTTGTATTTCTATTTTTCACGTGAAACTACTGGTGTTAACTTGATTTTATTTTTTATTTTTACACAATAACTTGTCTGAAATTTTGTTGATTTTTCTCCGATTTCAGGTAATTAAGTGATGAAATTCGGAGGTTGTGTAGTAATCATTCACAGATATTCACCGACTTCTTAATTCTTATTGTTTGCTTAAGTGATTTAATAATTACGTATTTTTCTATTTTTCACATGAAATTATAGGTACTAACTTAGTTTTTTTTCAGCTTATTTTTAACAACTTGTCTGAAATATTGTTGATTTTAATCCGGTTTCAAGTAGTTGAGTGACGGAATTTACAGATCGCATAGTAAATCCTTCATACATATTCGCGTACTACTTTATTCTTATTGTTTGCTATAGTGATTTCATATTTTTCTATTTTTCTATTTTTCACATGAAACTACCGGTATTAACTTTTTTTTTTGTTTTGTTTTTTCACAATAACTTGTCTGAAATTTTGTTGATTTTTCAACAGTTTCATGTAGTTGCGTTTAGAAATTCAGAGATCGCGTAGTAAATCATTCACACATATTTGCCACTATTTGATTTTTATTGTTTGCTTCAATGGTTTCATAATTTCGTGTTTTTCTATTTTTCACGTGAAACTACTGGTATTAACTTGATTTTAATTTTTTTTTACAAGAACTTGTATGAAAATTTGGTGATTTTGTACTATTTTAGGTCATTAAGTGAAGGAATTCAGAGATTAGGTAGTAATCATTCACACATATTCGATGATTAATTGATTTTTATTGTTTGCTTCAATGATTTCATAATTTCGTATTTCTATTTTTTACGTGAAACTACTGGTGTTAACTTGATTTTTTTTTATTTTTACACAAGAACTTGTTTGAAATTTTGTTTATTTTTCTCCGATTTCAGGTAATTAAGTGAAGAAATTCGGAGATTGTGTAGTAATCATTCACAAATATTCGCCGACTTCTTAATTCTTATTATTTGCTTAAGTGATTTAATAATTATGTATTTTTCTATTTTTCACATGAAATTATAGGTACTAACTTAGTTTTTTTCAGCTTATTTTTAACTTGTCTGAAATATTGTTGATTTTATTTCGGTTTCAAGTAGTTGAGTGAAGGAATTTACAGATCGCATAGTAAATCCTTCACACATATTCGCGTACTACTTTATTCTTATTGTTTGCTATAGTGATTTCATATTTTTCTATTTTTCTATTTTTCACATGAAACTACCGGTATTAACTTTTTTTTTTGTTTTGTTTTTTCACAATAACTTGTCTGAAATTTTGTTGATTTTTCTACAGTTTCATGTAGTTGCGTTTAGAAATTCAGAGATCGCGTAGTAAATCATTCACACATATTTGCCACTATTTGATTTTTATTGTTTGCTTCAATGGTTTCATAATTTCGTGTTTATCTATTTTTCACGTGAAACTACTGGTATTAACTTGATTTTAATTTTTTTTTACAAGAACTTGTATGAAAATTTGGTGATTTTGTACTATTTTAGGTCATTAAGTGAAGGAATTCAAAGATCAGGTAGTAATCATTCACACATATTCGATGATTACTTGATTTTTATTGTTTGCTTCAATGATTTCATAATTTCGTAACGAGCATCTCAATGCTTGGTAGAGATCACAGTTTTCCAACACAAGACCACCCTACGACTCATGGCCAGTGATCAAGTACGATAGTGGTCGTCATGCCTCTATCTTTGATGGTAGGCATGGAACGACAGGTCCTACCTAACTTGTCCGTTTTTGTTTGAAATCGAATTTTCAAAAAAAAAATTCTTTTACTTAATTTTAGTAAATTAAGTGGGGTTTAATTTTATCCAAGACCTCATCTAATTTAAATTAGGTTGGTTATTTAATGCATGACATTATACTATCATTGCGCAAGCATAAAAGCATTAAATAAAATCCTAAGCATGCATCTAATACATATTTAAATAAATGGATGATCATAAACCAGTTCTATACGGTCCATTTGAACCAAAAATGGACCTAAGGTCAGTCTAAGGGTAATAAAATGGAATAGAATCTATTCCATTATATAATTGTATCCCATACAAACATAGATCTTCTTTGGAATCTCCTTTTTGATTCTCCTTCGTCTTCCAAAGAAAAAGAAAAACCTCACCATCTATTTTACTCTCTTTATAGAAAATAAAATAATTTACATAAATGGAATAAGAGGCTCACAGACCCCATTTTAAAACCCAAAAACATTAAATAAAATCAATTATATTGGTCCAATGGTTCATGATCATCTCATATATGCTCATAATTAACATCATATGTAATTATTAAAACATGTAAATTTACCAAGTTGTTAAACACAATTTTTGACTTGGGATAATTTTAAATGTTTGAAAAATGAATTTTATTTGAAAAAATAATTTTTTTAGAAATTATTAAAATTAACATTTAATTTCAATATTTTAATTTTAATATTTAATATTTAAAATATTTTAAATGTTAAAATTAAAATTGGTAAAAATATGCAAAATCAAAATTTACATAATTAACATGAATTTAAACAATTTAAAACAAGCATATAAAAATCCAAAATTCACCGAATAAGCAAAGTTGTGGCTCTAATACCACTGTAGAGTTCGCTATAATCGCAGGGTATACGCAACGGAAAATTTAAATTTTATCAAACATAAATTTAACCCCTTTGATTCGAAAGCGATTTTAACGATCACACTTATTCAAGTAAGTGTATAAATAAATATAAAATTTGGATTATACCTTCCGTGCACTCTGGTTGTTGTAGGGAATGAAGCAATTAATTGCTTTCTAACTCTTGGAAAGTTTTTCAATTTTGAATTAATTCAAAACCTTATCTTGGAAGGATTCCTAATCTTCCAACAACTCTTCTATTTCTCTCTCTTATATGTATTTGTACTTATTTGAGATTATATTAATCATCAAAATTGTCCACATACATTCTTGATATTAATTTGAACTTTTTAAATAATATCAAGATAGATATATATCAAATATATAAACTAAAATTATATTTATATATAAATTAAATCTTAATGGCCAATTTTATCCCATTAAATCAGTCACTTTATTTATCTATATATAAATATGTTAATTAAATAAATTATATAAATATAATTTATTCTCTTCATATTTTAGTGGACTTCTTAAGTGACCCACATTAATTTTCAGGCTAGGACTCAAAAATCTACAAATCAATCCAATTGATTAATTTAATTTACTCCAATTGGGCTTCCTAATTAAATTATGTCCAATTAAATAATTCAATTATTTAATTAAATAATTTAATTTAAGCATTAAATTAAATAGAACCCACAATTAATTATTTAATCAATATTAATTAATTAATTTCCAACCATTAGATAAATTCCAAAATTAAAAATGTTAGTTTCCATAAAGATGTGTGACCCTCTTAAGTTCACTACTAAGCTAGTAGTGGGTTTGCAACATTTGCAACTTATGAATAACAATTATTCTAATTAATTAATCTAATTAATTAATTCACCTAGAATTAACTCCTTAATTCCAAGAACTTCACTATCCATGAAAACACCTAACAAGTAATCATGGCAAACTAGACTTAGGTGAAATAGCGAACAAACCTATTTTTAGTTGCGAGTACCATACACGTAAGGTCCTTTCGATATCTAATCTGCTGATTGAATTTAGGGCATGTATTATAAGTCGAAAATCTAAATAATTCAATAACTGTGATTCCATTTCAAGTTCCAATGATTCCTGATGAATTACGATTCATCCTACCTTGGCCAAGGTCTTTGAATTATGAACTATAAAAACACAGGAGATTCTCTTACTTAAAAAGACAAGTGTCGAATTCTATGTTGGCTACTGATAAACCTCTATGCACACTAGTGCAACACCTAACATACCCCCTTTGTGATTGTTAAACAATCAGAAGATATATCAAAGTGCTGCATGATGCACACAAAGCTCCCATCGTGCCTCAAGTCTGAGGACTAGTCGTGTACTATCGCAACACATAAATTCTTATTTCGACAGGCGAAGCCTCCAACTAAATTTTTTTTGCGGGCCATGTTCGGTGTACTTGTTCCCTAACAAGCACCTACATACATGCACTTGCATCTCTGTGCTAATGCCAATGGCATGTGATATCCTCGTCTCACGAGCATGCATCATATGTGCGAGTCTTACTGAGTTATTTGATGTCCCATCTCAAAAAGCTCTCAACTCGAAACTTATTTAAGACCAAAACCTTAGAGGCATATTCCATGATCGCCATCATATACGCAACCATGCCCCGTAGCTAAATTTGGTTTAAGGACTTTATCTAATGTGCAGAAATAAAAGATGTAAGACATAGGATAAAGAAAATGCCTTTTTATTAATATGATTTCTAATAAGATTGTCTTTATAGAAGAAAAAGAGTATAATACATAAATCTAATTGGGGCGTTGGGCATCCTACTCTAACAACTAGACCATCATATGACTCTAGGAGTGAGATAAGAAATAAAATGGCTTTATCTTCTTCCTTAATCTTCACATCAACTTTCCGCAGTTGATCCACCAGTTCATTAAACTAATTTATGTGATGCATAAGATTCTCACCTTTTTGCATCTTTAGCCTATAAAATTGCCGCTTTAGAAGCAACTTTATGGATAATTTTTTTTCGAGATACAAGTTCTCTAATTTTACCCACAACTTTGATGTTGAATCTTCGGAATTATCATCCATAACATTGTTGATAATATTGTCTACATACTACAATGACCTAATTTCTTGATCAATTAAAGATTTAAACTCCATATATTAATTCAAAATAGTTGCAAATAAATTCCAACTCTCTATTAAGATCTTGCCTAAGTGATAAAGTTGAGTTCGATGAATTTTCTTGGATTTTTAATCTTGTTAATGTTAGTATTAGTCTACTTATATAATAATTTCTTCTATTAATCATGATATCTTGATATTGTGAACTGTTAGTTAATAGTTTGAGATATGAATATAACGATTTATATATATTTGACCATTAAGTTAAAAAAAAGTAAATAATTGAGTTTGCATCCTCATTCATGATCTAAATCTGATTAAAAGTACAATTTCTTGCAGTGAATTTTGGGATTTATATACAACGATCATGTGAACAATTTTAAAAATTGATTAAAAATATATGATTAAGTTTTCTTTTTCATTTTAATATTATTAAATTAATTATAATTTTGGTTTCGGAGTCCAAAAGATTTTTTTGCTCAAATAAAGAATTTTCTTAAAATATGTGTAAATGTATATTGAGTTATTGATATAAATTTTCATAATTGAAATGATATTCTACAAATAGTGATGGCATATTATTGCCACTAAATTTATCAAGTCTTCTATGAATTTTTTTTATTTTCACAAAAAAAAAATTCTTCAATTTAGCAATGACTTTAAATATTATCACTATTTTAAATTTAGTGCCAAATGTTTAGTGACAAAATTTAGTAACAACAAAAAAACATTGTTACTAATGTTCAACTCTTCCAATCATTAGTGACATCGAAAAATATTGTCACAAAATTCTTCTTCAATTTAGTGATGACTTTAAATATTATCACTATTTTAAATAGCAATAGTGACAACTTTTATTTCCTGCTAACACCAAAAAATGGCGCCAAATATTTAGTGACAATAAAAAAAATTATCACTAATGCTCAACACTTCCAATCATTAGTGATATCGAAAAATATTATCACGATATATGTATATTTAGTGATGACATTACAATTATCACTAAAAGTTTCATCACTAAATATGCTTTTTTTGTAGTGCGAACTGATTTCTTATTATGAGTACCATGCAAGTCCGATGTTTCCATCAACTAATCTCCCAATTAAATCTAATGAGTGGATTATTAGTCTCAACCCTATTTGATTTATTAACAATGATTTCATTTCCAGTCTCATTAACTCCGAATGAATCATCAGAAAACACTCGTCTAATATTCATCCTACTTTAGTCAGAGACTTCTTAGTCAAAGACCATTAAATGCATAGTAGATTCACATATTTTGCTAGATAGGTAATGAATCTTTTGTTAGTTACTCATTAACCTCCACACATTAGGATGTTACACCTCACATGCTATTGATTTTGCAAAACCTTGGGACCCCAAATACAGCAGAAATAAAAAAAATTATAACATGCATCAAATTCATAATAAGGTTTCCTGGGTTCGATGCAATTGATTGGTCATGCACATATTATAAAAATTAATATCTTTAAAATTTTTAGAAATTTCAGGGTTTAATCATATTATACTTGAAGTTTCTGTTTGAAGAAGAGGACTTAGAAATAATTCAAGTTGTTTGCTCTCACAAACTCTTCAATTCTCCAAAATCCTATGGAATGCTGAAAGGATTCATAAAGACCCCCAAACATTGATCCTCTAAGCATGTATCCACACCTCAAATGCTCACATACAATTAAGCTTATGCTAGTAGGCTTTGTTTTTGATGATTCTAACCTAAGGTCTTTTGTGTGGTTTTATGGAACAAAATAAATCTCTATTTATTTTATGTTTGAACGACTCTTAATTCAATTAAGAGAGATAAGAATTGATCAAAGACTAGGAACTTGGTGGAACTTTGGACAAGAAAACAAGAACAAATTCTAGAGGAAGAGATGAGGGCTTGACCGAAAATTTCACAAGCATTAGCTTGCAATTTTTAGCCATAAGGGGGACTTTTTCTAGCTCCCATGGTTCCCTCTTATGGTAACCTTTTATTGTCCAATTTGGAATCCAAGAGGTCTTTGATCCCTTTCCAAGTCCAACTTGGATATAAATGATAAGTCTTTGATTCCAAGTCAAAGACTTATGACAAGTCTTTGATTCAAAATCCAATACTTAACTTCCTAATCAACTTTTGTAATTAAATCCTCATGGGTGTTGTACAAGCCCACACCTAGTGGGCCTTAATCCATTTTAATTGATCCAGTCAATTAGATTAATTCATCTAATAATTTTTGAAGGCCCATAATAATAATTAATTATTGCAAACAATATTAAGTAAATTAATTAATTAAATTAGTTCAAAAATTAAATTAATTAAAGCCTATTTAATAATCATATTATCTAAACATAATCCAAGTCTTGGATAAATTATTTAGGTAAGAAATGAGCTTCTCCGATTTAGTGTATGATCCCATAGCTTCACCCATATGCTAATAGTAGACTCTTAATTCTTGTGACTTAGTTGAATAATTAATCCTTTAATTATGTTTGATAAATTAATCAAATTAGTTAATTATCTTGGAATTAATCCATTAAAACCTCATTAATAATGGTTAGCATCTAGCAACACATCTTGAAGACCCAAACATAGGTGAAGATGGCGAACCCTTTCAATTACAAATACCATACAAGTCTGGTTCTACCGCCAACTAATCTCCTATTTAGCAGGAGTTGAAACCCTCATAGTATAGTTCTATGAAATCATTCAAAGTATCTTGATTTGTTGATGCTCATTTGGAAACCCATTTTCTAATTGCTTATCCCAACCATGGCCATGGATTTAAAAATCAAGTACTGTGGAAATCATAGAAGATTCACCTATTCTATTAGATAGGTGATGAATCCTTTGTTAGCAAATTATTAACCTCCATACATGAGGTTGATGTACCCAAAATATCCCTTTTATGATTGTCCTACAATCAAAGAATATATCGAAGTACACTATGCCAAGCATGAGGTTATAATGGTGTCTCAAGTCAAAAGACTAATTCGTGTACTATAATAACAATTGGAAACTTTCTATTTGCACATCAATATTTCCTTTGGAATTTTCGATTGAGTTGTTCAGTATATATATTTTTCAATAAGCACTCGCATACATGCAGTAGTATCATAACACTAGTGTCTATGGAATAAGACAGCCTCCTTTTTGCAAGTCTTGATGGCTTAGCTGATGTCCATTCTCAAGAAGCTTTTCGGCTTGGAACATTTTTAAGATCATGACTATAGAGGCATATTCCATGATCATCATCCTATGCACGACCATGTCCTATAACCATATGTGATTTAGGGACTTTGTTTAATTCTAGTAAGGTGAATTTAAAATGAAGGTTGCCATTAATTAATTTTAATATGAAAAAAATATTTCTACGAGAGTATAAAGATAGTAAATCCAATTGGCTCACCGGACACTACTCTAACAATGTCCCACTTGTACTAGAGATAATTTCCCTTGTATTATGGGTCATCTTCACAAGATCTCTTTCAAATATTGCCTTAGCAATTCAATCCGTGGGTCTACTATACTTTCTATCGAGGCAACTCTTTTCATTTTGACTTTGCCTCTGCTAATAATTTCTAGAAGCATTTGGTATTGCCTTATTTTATGCTTGGATATTTTTTACGAGACATTAGGTTCTTTGCTTACACAATAGCCCCATTGTTATCACAGTACTTCAACATAGAATCGATAATGATCTAAACTACATCCGATGCTTGGATGAAGCTTCATATCCAAGTAGTCTCTTTTGCAGTATCGCATGCTGCAATGTATTCAACCCTAGTGGTGGAATCTACAGTATTCTCTAGCTTGGAATTCTTCCAGCCAACCACCCATTTTATAGGGTGAACACGAATCTAGACTCATACTTGAAGTCATCTACATTGGACTAAAAGCTAGATAAAATATTTTAGCTTCACTTCTCCATAATCGTACTCCTAGAAGACATCTTTAGTGCTTCGTAAGTACTTGGAGATTATTTTTATGGCTCTCAGTCATTTTTCCATTGAATTGATTGATATATGCTCGTAGCACTCAGAGCATTTATGATACCATATCTCGTACATAGATTTACATAGATTATACTTCCTTCTGCGGATGCATAAAGTATGTCGGTTATTCTTTCTCTTTCTTCCAAATGTCTTTGAGGACATAGACTTCGAAAGAAAAAACCTATGACTCATAGATGGGAATTTTCTCTTGGATTCCTCCATGTTAAACCTTTTTAGCATATATATATATATATGGATTTGGGATAGTCCGATGTAATACCCCCATTACTACATAACTATATATAAAATATAATTTGACGTGATAGAACCTGTGTGCTTGCATGGAATATTTTTTTTTGTAACACTTTAAGAAAAGATAAATCACTTTTTACATGCACAACCCTATTTAAAATACTTCCTCACACATGTCATGTATATAGCAGGATCAGTATTTATATAAAAGCACAATACCCACAACGACCCAATATTTACATACTTATTTACAGTAAAGTTTTAAAAGCGAAATATAGTACCAGTCTAAAAATATAATACAACAGACTCAAAATATAACAAGCCAACAAAATAGCCCAACAGGTCATCATCCATGTACACACTCTCTCAGACACCTGCAGGAGCTCCAACCGCCGCACAACCAGTAAAAGATACTTCAAGCATCGTTGTACTCACCTACAATGTAGAAACTATATGAGCTAATGCTCAGCAAGTAAAGATTATGCATGTCAAAAAATAATCCACAATATCAAGTCATGCATCTCAAAATACTATGCCCATAATGCAATTTTATGTGTCAAAATATTTCTCTCAAAATTATTTCTTTCTTGGGCCCCTAACCAACGGTACTATCTTATACACCAAAAAAAAGCTCTGTACACCGCCATACTCCAATGACCAATAATCATATAAGCATGTAAATCCATGCATACTCATACGCATGCAAATCCATGCATGCGAACCTGCAAATCTATGCATAAAACCATGCAAATCCAAGCATGCTTTGGTGCACTAGTAGTGGTCAGAAAAATGTATGCTCAATGGACATGAATGATAGTAATGTGTGTCCTCTGCTTTGCACATATGATCTATGGTATTACATATAAATCACACATTCACTATGTCTATGTATTGTAGTTGCAAATGAATCTTTAATTACCTTTCACTTGGTTGGTAGCTTAGTCTAGATTTGTTTATTGTTCCCTTCCAATCTTAGATGTAAAATAACCTGTAATATTACCAACATCAAGCACCATTCCCAATTTGGCAAGTTGAAAGCATAAAATATCATACTAAGACCTTAAACACCAAGCTATCTAGGTTTTACAAACTAGAACCCAATCTCGTCCCTCCAATATCTTAATTTATCATCTTAGATACATGTAAACATCATATAATTGAAGTATTATAACTCTAATATCATGTACTTAATTGTTAACACTCAATAGCAACATGTCTAGGTTGAAATATGATAAGTTATCAAATGGGACAAATTCACATTTTCATATTTATTTGTTGTCCAATTTAGTTACATGATAATTTTGACATCTCTAAACATATCCAATCACTCCCAAATTTTTACCACACTTACATAACATGTATGTAAATGTAACCATATCATAGAATTGATAAAACTCATAGATATAGCTTCCCAAGTTCAGCTCTCTTCACAACATACTGATATAGATTGTTTTCCTACCATGACAGCTTTGCACACTTCATGACATTAATTGTTTTTGACACCCTTACATATGTTCAATCTCTCCCAACATTTTACCACACTTATATAACATATACACAGAGACAAATAGGTTATATTCTTTCCAAAACTAATGGATTTAGCTCCCCTAATTTAGTCTCCTTCACAACACACTAAAATAGATTTTGCTACTTTGGCAGTTTGAGTGTTTCTCTAATATCATTCTCTATTTCAATTTCTAACCGATCAAAATTCATTCCAATACTATTAAATCATATATAATTATAGGTTTTATTCAATATACCATACACTTTGGAAGTCTGAAACACAAGAATACAGCAATGTGACAGTTTCTAGTACAAGTGTTTTCTATCAAATATTTCCAACCACAAACCCTTTCTTTATGCATCAAAGCCTATCTAATAACATCCTAACACATTTATAAATAATATTCAAAGCTTAATAAGCCAATAAACCTCAAAATAAATCTAAAAGTCATGCCAAACCCGTAGGTTAAGCTCACCTTGCATAATTTTTTACTTGAACTTGGTTATTTCCCCTTCCCTTTGCTTGTTTTGCCTCCTTTTTCGGTTGGAATTACTTAGGAACTATTTAGAGATCTTTTTCCATGTATTTAGAAGCTGAAATAGTTCAAAATAAGGTTCAAGTCATGCTTGTTAGCTTAAGAGTGAAGAACAGGTTGATGTGCTAGCTTGATAAGTCTAAGCATGAGGTGGTATAAGCTTGAGGTGGCATGTTATGGTATAATCTGATTTTCTCCCTTATCTTGCAACCCTAATCTTGTGTGTTTCATATATTCTTATTTGGTTTCAACCTATATTCATCACCATTCATTCCCGTAGCTAATTCCTATGTCCGTTCATTAGGTTCTTCACCCGAAAAATCATCAGTTCTTGCCCGATTGATAAATTTGTGCATTGATAGTGTTACAAGCCTATGAATATAGTTATATAACATTTAAATTATAGTATTGTATGTCTATTTGTCCCAATTGTATGATTTAAATATATATATAATATTAAAATTCATGATCGAACCGACTCCCTTTCTATAAACTTTTCAGTGACACCTTTCGAACTCCTAAGGTTGCCACGTGTAACCTAGCACTATTCACTATATTGATACCTAAATTTCTTCTTATCTCAATACAAAATCAACCACTTAGGTTAGGGGATTCGATAATCAATACCGTGCGATAGCTTCAAAATTAAGTTTAATGGTTAACAACGCCGTATAAAATAAAATGAATTATATGATGTCATACCAATGCAAATAGCACGTAATTAACATGTAATGCATGAATCATATCTGGCCATGAGAGTAGTAAGAGGCTCGGGAATCACATCTGAGCATCCTCTGAGATCTATCTCTATAGATCTTAATCCCCAATTTCTAGGATACTTCTCACAAATCCTTCATGGCAAACTTCATAAATAACAAGTCTCAGTTGACTGCAACATTCCTACATCATCACCATGAGTAGAATGTCATCAACGTAAAACATAACAAACATCACCGTACTCATATTAACCCTCTTGTACATACATGGTTCATCTAAATTCTTATGGAAATCAAATGATTTGATTGTCTTAATAAGTCGGATGTTTCAACTTTGGGAATTTTATTTGAGTCCATAAATGAAACTTTGAATCTTGTAAATTTTTTGCTTACTTCCTTTAGATATGAAGGCCTCAGGGTGCTTCGTACATATGTTTTTCTTAATACCCCTATTAAAGAAGACGGCCTTCACATGCTCTTGATCTCGTACTAACAATACACGATATGGCCAGCAAGATTCAAATGAATTTTAGCATCACATCTGGTATAAATTTTCCTCAATAGTTAAGACTTTGACTTTGAGTGTAACCCTTAGCTACCAGTCATGCTATATAGGTCACTGATAAGTACATATTTTGACATATTTTTTGTATCAAATCCTTTATACTTTTCTTGTTTTATCTTGTTAATATTATTGTTTTATTAATGTTTTGTGTTAGGGAATAAATGGAAGCATGTTTCCAGACTTATGCAGTTTTTGTATTTTGAGCATAACTTCATGATCAAAAGCCCTATGGACCTGAAGCTTATTTCATTTGAAAGCCAAGAGATAGAAGTACAAATTTTTTGTTAGAATCTTAGTTCAATTCAATCTTGATTATAGGAAATAATTCATCCAAGGACTTGTACAAAATGGATCACCAAAATTCGGATCAGAGTTCAGCCCAGTATTGACTTATTTGATTAATTGGGTTATATATTTTAAGCCAAAATTTATTTTGGGCTAAAATTAGGATATGTTATACAAAGGAGGTAAATAAACAAGTTTTATGAAGACAAGATGGTGGTAAAATGTGTTAAAATGGTAAAAATATAGGCTGCAAATTGTTGCTACTGTTAAAGGACGACTCTTGGACATGACTCGGTAATTTGACCATATCTCCTTCATCCAACTGCCAAATTTGACAAAAGATATATGAAAATATATCAGAACTAAAATATCTACAATTTTGATTCTTTACATATCTTCAAAATATGGTTGTATCTGACCTAACAATGCAATTCTATTCAGTGGGTGAGAACTTGGTGTAACAACTTACCAACTCTTGGCAACTAGCATACCACTTGATTAACCCCTTCATTATTTGTTTGGTCTCTAGCTTACTTCAAGTACTATAAATAGGCCATGTATTAAGCTTGTAAGAGAGGGGGGGGATAGAGGGTTTCTTTAGGCTAAGTTTTTTAGTTTGTATGTTTTCTAGTACTGTAAGTTTTCTAGTAGTAATAGAAATGCATTCTCTAGTTTCTCTTATATTTTTAGTATTTGCTACTTTTATTATGTCTTTCTAAATTTCATTTTGTTGAGGAAAAATGGTGAACCTCTTGATGGAGGAAGAGGAATGGTTATAATGGTAGAAAATGTTTAAGTATGTTGTATTATTATTTTTATTTTTGATCAAAACCCTACTTGTTTTGTGGTGATTCTTGATTTATATATCTCCAATAATACAAAAAATACTTGGACTCATTTAGCTTATTGTTCGGTTTTACCCCACCGACTGCTAATATGAAACCTTGATTTATTGTTGACGAAGGTGTACATAAATATTTGATCCCTTAAATAAGTTTTGGCGTTAAGAGATAATTTACAATAGTAAGACAATATCATGATTACCTTATTGCATGAGTTATTTGATAATATCTTCCCATTGGAACCTTCATTATGCATGGATTCCAATTGTGACAATTAATAGAGGTCAAAAGAAAAAATAACCATTTCTCTATCCAAAACTCAAGAGTGGATCCCTAATCTTTAGTACTTTTATTACTTCGGTTTTTCTTTAGTTACAACATAAATTAATTGTTTATATATTTTGATTCACATAAACTTCATATTTTTAGAAATATAAACTTGAATTCTTCAAACAACTTCCCTATGGATCGACCTCAGACTCATGAAAAATTTATTACTTAATACAACCTACACTTGGGTTTGCAACCTTAAAGTTGTTGCAGTCACCACCTTCTTATGTTCTTCAATTTTATATTTGTGGGCCCTATTGCAGCAATTGAGAATGATTCCCTTATGTGGGCCCACTAATGTCAATACTTTATTGGAGAACATGGAGTCCATTTTAATTTACATGGCCTTTTCACCATCTTCTGAAATTGATGTCATATATCACTACTCCTTAATTCCTTGGATCAATATCTAAAAGAAGATCATTCTCATTACTCTCTTGTAAGAGGTCATACCTTATAGGTGACCTTAAGACTATTTCAGATCTCCTTTGGAGATTGTGTACTAGAAGTTAATAATTTGTTTTCACACACCATTGTAAGTTTGAGAGAGTTTGTGGTTCTTGTACTTCTTCACGCTCTACAACCTGTCTTTTTCATCAAATAGAAACTCATTCTCTAAGAAGGTGGCACTCCTCAAGACTAACACTTTTAGTTCCAAGAGCTCATAGTAATGGTATCCAATAAATTTCTTTAGATACCCCACAAATTTACATAAGCTAGAACTTACATCTAACTTATCTCCTACTAGTTGCTTCACATGATCAGGTGACCCCATACCCTCAAGTATTTATACAAGGGGTCTTGCCACACCTATCTCATATGATGTTTTGGGCATCAACTCAAGTGACTTTCTTACTTAAATAAGAATGTTATTGATTCTAGGTTGTACCTGGTGAATGAAGGAGAAAGTCAAGTGAAACTCATTATGGATCTACTAAAAAAGAACCCAATTCTCCATTAGATAATCAATGTACTCACCATCTTAGTGCTCGGTTCGCTATAATCACAGGGGTATACGCAGCGAAAAATTAAAATTTTTATTAAACATAAATTTAACCCATTTGATTCAAAAATAATTTTAACGATCGCGTTTATTCAAGTGAATATATAAATAAATATAAAATCATATTATACCTTTCGTGCACTCCGGTTGTTGTAGGGAATGAAGCAATCAATTATTTATCATGGACTATCAGAACTCGCAGGGATTCAAGTGTCTCCCCTCTATCAGGTCCACAATACGGAAGAGCAACACTAATCAAAAGGATTCGTTAGTATCCTTTTAATTTTTACTAATTTAGAAGCGGAGTATATTTTCAAGAACAATAAAGATTGATTTTTTAAGTTCTTGAAACAATAATATGAAGAGAATAACAAGAAATTGATTTTCTTTTTCTTTCTTTTCTTTTCTTGGATAGTAAAAATAGAAGAATTTAAACAAAATATTTTTTGTTCAAATTTTTGAATTGTATTATGTAATTTTCATCCCTCATATATATAGGGCTGAAAGTTTTAATCCTTTTCCAACTCTTGAAAAGTTTTTTAATTTTGAACTAATTGAAAACCTTATCTTGGAAAGATTCCAAATTTTCCAAAAACTCTTCTTTTTTCTCTCTCCTATTGTATGTGGACTAATTTGATACTACATTAATCATCAAAATTGTCTACATATATTGTTGATATTAATTTGAACTCTTCAAATAATATCAAGATAGATATATATCATATATATATATACTATAATTATATTTATACATAAATTAAATCTTAGTAGCCTATTTTATCCCATAAAATTGGTCACTATATTTATTTATCTATAAATATGTTAATTAAATAAATCATATTTATTTAATTTATTCTCTTCATACTTTAGTGGGCTTCTTAAGTGATCCACATTTATTTTGGGCTTGGACTCAAAAATTCCCAAATTAATTCAATTGATTCAATCCCAATTTAATCAATCCAATTGATTAATTTAATTTACTCCAATTGGGCTTTCTAATCAAATTAGGTCCAACTAAATAATCCAATTACTTAATTGAATAATTTAATTTAATCATTAAATTAAATAGAACTCTTAATTAATTAATTGATCAGTATTAATTAATTAATTTCTAACCATTGGATAAAATCTAAAATTAGAAATATTACTTTCTATAAAGATGTGTGACCCTCTTAGGTTCACTACTAACCTAGTAGTGGGTTTGCAATATTTGCAACTTATGAATAACAATTATTCCAATTAATTAATCTGCTTGGAATCAACTCCTTAATTTCAAGAACCTCACTATCCATAAAAACACCTAGCAAGTAATCATGACAAACTAGTCTTAGGTGAAATAGCGAGTAAACCTATTTCAATTGCGAGTACCATACACATACGGTCCTTTTGACAGCTAATCTCCTAATTGAATGTAAGGCATGGATTATAAGTCGAAACCCTAAATGATTCAATAATTGTGATTCCATTTCAAGTTCCAGTGATTCTTGATGAATCACAATTCATACTACCTTAGCCAAGGTTTTTGAATCATGAACTATAAAAATACACGAGATTCCCTTATTTAAAAAGACAAGTGTCGAATTCTATGTTGGTCAGTGACAAACCTCCATGCACACCAGTGCAACTCCCAACATACCCCCTTTGTGATTGTCAAGCAATCAGAAGATATATCAAAGTGCTGCAGGATGCACACAAGGCTACCATCGTGCCTCAAGTCTGAGAACTAGTCGTGTACTATCGCAACACAGACATTCTTATTTCAACGGGCAAAGCCTCCAACTAAGAATTTCTTGCGGGCCATATTCGGTGTACTTGTTCCCTAACAAGCACCCACATACATGTACTTATGTCTCTACGCTAATGTCAATAGAATGTGACATTCTCGTCTCACGAGCTGCATTATATGTACGAGTCTTATTGAACTATTTGATATCCCATCTCAAAAAGCTCTCGACTCGAAACTTATTTAAGACCAAAGCCTTATGGGCATGTTCCATGATCGCCATCATATGCGCGACCATGCCCTATAGCTAAATTTGATCTAAGGACTTTATCTAATGTGCAGAAATAAAAAATACAAGATATAAGATAAAGAAAATGCCTTTTTATTAATATAATTTTCAATAAGATTGTCTTTACAAAAGCAAAAGAGTATAATACACCCAATCTAATTGGGGCATTGGGCATCTTACTCTCACACTCAGTATTCTCTTCCTCAATCACTCGTTGGATTTAATACTCCAACGGCTTAATTTTTTATTTCATGTCTAGATTTAGACCCTTTAAAGGTTTGAACTCGTTTAGAAGATATTCATACTCACACCTAGAGTAATAAAGTAAGAATAGTTTGCTCGTGCACTAACATTAGTTGGATTACATATATTTATTTAGACCAAATTCAAAAGAGTGGCTCGGTCCATTAATCCCACTAATGGTGATTTGGTCATATTTCTCTTATGACAAGATTCATAAGTTGGCATCTTTTTGAAGTCCGAGAGGTAAAGTAAATGTGCCATCTTGTGAATTCTTTCTTTAGAAACATGATGTAATCAATTATACTACAAGTATGCACTATTTTGATTATCTAATTCTAATATTACTTTGTTGGATATGTGACATAGAATTTAGGGTTGTATAGATCATTCATCTGTACCGACACAAGTCAAGAATCATGGAACATTTTTATTTTTCAATTAATCTCTCTCTCTTTGAACAAAGATGTTCTTAACAAATGTTTGATACCAAGTACAAATAATTTAGTGCTACACTAATTCCATCTAGAGCTATGTAGACCATTTCTATAGTCAATAAAGCAACATGTTGCTCCATTTCCAAGCTTAATGATCGTCCTATCTTTTAGTCCCTTTCTTCTTGTCATCCTCTACAATACTTTGCAGAGATAGGATTATATCCGATATCCAATACTCAAGAAGAATTATCAATTAATAGTAGATTTCCAAGATATAGTGCTTTTAATCACAATTATTATAATTATTTCTATTTTTGAAAAAAATTAGAATTTTCATTCTGCTACCTATCAGGTTCTTAAGCAATACCAACAACTACCGTATCATTTGAGTTACTAACAGAGCATGGCCGAATAAAATAAGATTCAATTACAAATGACTCAATTTAAGTGAAACACCCCTTATGGGCCTGATGGGCTCAAGCAGAAGCCCAAGAGAAATATACACCACCCAACATCAAATAACAATCCACCAAAGACACTATATATACCCCTTCATACATTTGCACAAGGTACACTTTTAAGTCTTTGACTATCAAATTCTTTCTGTGGTTCTAACGTGAGCATTGGAGGATTTTCGTCGGGACAACTCTAACACTCTTAACGACTTGTTATATTACAGGCAGTGACTCATCTCGCAATGGTCATCCAGTTTAAATTTAAAGATAAGAAGTGATACCATATCAATTACATTTTACAAGTTTACTTATCTAGAAGAACAATATGCTAATGATTTTAGTAATTGAACAATGTTTTCTAACAAATATTTCCAAATGAAAAAGAAGACAACTTGAAAAGAAAAAACATGCTTACTACTAGAAGCAAAACATTTATGATTCGTATTTTGAGAAGGATATTTGCCTAACTCAAGTAGCTGAGGTAAGTAATATGTTTGGGTTTGATTGATTGGACAGGAAAAATTATCATGTTCCATCACATGCTTGGTATGACAACAATATCGTAGGGTCTACCTTGATGTGTTTTATCTATTTTTTTTTATCATTCAATCTCCATCCTAAACCAATCAAGTCCTTGATGTGCTTTAACAAAATTCAATGTCAAATCCAGGGATTAGTCAGGGCGCAAGCCTTAGAACCTGTGATACCCGAGCCTCTTACTACTCACATGGCTAAATATGATTCATGTATTACATGTTAATTTTATATGCTATTTGCATTTCTATTGACATTGCATAATTTATTTCATTTTATACGACATTCTTGAATATTAAACTTAATTCTGAAGCTCTTGCATGATATTAGTTATTGAATTTCTTAATCTAAGTAGTTGATTTTATATTGAAATAAGAAGAAAATGAGGTGGATCAATATTAGATATAGATGGGATATATAGGTTATAATTTTGGAAGTGCTAAAAGTGTTACTAGTAACCTTATACGGTTTAATTTGATTTGATCAAGTTATTTCAAAAGTATATATTTGTAAATTAGCATACTTGGGATATTGGACATGATATAATATGAATTAAGTGTCATATTACAAGGCCCTTATGTGCATATGATTTTAGAAATGCAAACTAGATAATTCTTTAAGAATCGGATGCGAATCGGTTTGGAGATCGAATGAACGGACATAGGAATTACCTATGGGAATGAATGGTGATTAAGATAGGTTGCAACCAAATAAAAATAGATGAGACACACAAGATTAGGGCTCCAAGATAAGGGAGAAAATCAGATTTTCCATTTACTTGCCACCTCGTGCTTTCTTATTAAGCTTAAGCTAACATCTCAAGCTAACACCTCAAACCCTTCACCCTTAAGCAACGACCAGACCCTCATTTCAGCCATTTTCATCTTCCAACCACACACCTTAAGGTCTCCATGTGATCCAAATTGATTCCAAGTTGAAATAAAAGCAAGAAAAGCAAAGAAGAAGTGATTACCATCAAGTTAGCCTCAAAATCTGCATAGGTAACACTTATCTACGGTTTTGCCTTTGGTTTTCAGATTATTATGAATGGTTTTATGGCTTATTAAGCTTTCAATATCTCTTATAAAAGTGTTAAGAAGTTTTTAGTTAGACTTTGGTGCACAAAGAAAGGGTTTTTGATCACAAACACTTAATAGGAAATACTTGTGGCAGAAACTGTCATCTTACTATTTTCTTGTGTTTTAGACTTCAAAAGTGTATGGTATGTTGAATAAAACCTATAATTATTACCATTTACATGACCATATATGAGTTAATAGTATTGGAATGAATTTTTATCAGTTGGAAATTGAAATAGAGAATGATATTGGAGAAACACTCAAACTGCCAAAATAGCAAAATCTGTTTTGGTGTGCTGTGAAGGAAACTGAATTAAGGGAGCTAAATAGATTATTTTTGGTAATAATATGACCTGATTGTCTCATTATATATGTTATCTAAGTATGGTGAAAATGTTGGAGTGATTGAATATACTTAAGGGTGCTAAAACCATTAACGTCATGAAGTGTGCAAAACTGTCACGGTAGGAAATAATCTGTTTCAGTATGTCGTGAAGAGAGCTGAACTTGGGAAGCTATATCCATGATTTTTACCAATTATATGATATGGTTACATTTATATACATGTTATATAAGTGTGGTAAAATTTTTGGAGTGATTGGATATGTTTAGGGATGTTAAAATTATCATGCAACTAAACTTGACAGCAAGAAAATATGAAAATGTGAATCTGCCACATTTGATCACTTAGCATGTTTCAACCTAGACATGTTGCTATTGAGTGTTAAAAATTAGGTACATGTTATTAGAGTTATAATACTTCAATTACATGATGTTTTCATGTATTTAAGATGAGAAATTGAGGTATTTGAGGGGCTATATTGGGTTCTAGTTTGTGAAAGCTTGATTGTTAGCTTATAGCTTGGTGTTTAAGGTATAGTATGAGATTTTGTGCTTTCAACTTGCCAAATTGGGAATGGTGCTTGATGTCGGGTAGTATTACAGGCTATTTTACATCTAAGGTTGGAGAGGAATACTAAACAAATTTAGACTAAGCCACCAACCAAGTGAAAGGTAAGTAAAGATTCATTTGCAGCTACAATGCATAGACATAGTAGATGTGTGAATTATATGTAATATCATAAATCATATGTGCATAGTAGAGGGCTCTCCATTGAGCATACATACATGGGCATTGTCATTAGCACGTGCATGCATCATATACTAGCATTGTGATAAATCTTGCATTGCACGGCATGATTCAGAGAAAGGAAAATGTTTTGTTGACCACTACTAGTGTACCGAAGCATGCATGGATTATGGCGGTATACAGAGCTCTTTTCCGGTGCATGAGATAGTAGCGTTGGTCAGGGGCCCAAGAAAGAAATGATTTTGAGAGAAATATTTTGATGCATAAAATTGCATTGTGAGCATAGCATTTTGAGTTGCATGACTTGATATTGTGGATTATTCTTTGACATGCATAATCTTTACTTGCTGAGCATTAGCTCATATAGTTTATGCATTGTAGGTGAGTACGATGATACTTGAAGCATCTTTGGCTGGCTAGTCGGCTATTGGAGCTCCTGCAGGTGTTTGAGGAAGTGTGTACATGGATGACGACCTGTTGGGCTATTTTGTTGGCTTGTTATATTTTGAGTCTGGTGTATTATGTTTTTAGATTGGTACTATATTTCTCTTTTAAAACTTTACTGTAGTTAAGTATGTAAATATTGTGGTCGTTGTGGGTGTTGTGTTTTTATATAAATACTGATCCTTCTATTTTAAACAGGGTTGTGTATGTAAGAAGTGATTTAGCTTTTCTTAAAATGTTAAAAAAGAATGTACCGGCCAAGGTATTCACCATGACCAGGGCGGATTTAGAAGCAAATCCATCGGTGGTAACAGGTACACTTTATATTTCTAGTGTTCCAACACTTGTATTATTTGATTCTGGAGCCACGCATTCATTTGCATCTACTGAGTACGTGAAGAGGCTAGGTAGAATACCAGACGTAGCAGAAATCAGTTATAGTGTAACAGTTCCCTCTGGAGATGCTAGACAAACCGATCGGATTTTGAGAGCTTGTACTATACTTGTTGAAGGTAGAGAATTACATGCTGATTTGATTGTACTGGATATGAATGATTATGATGTTATTTTGGGCGTGGATTGGTTGTCAAAGTATGGGGCTACTATCAACTGTAAGGAAAAGACGGTGACATTTCAACTTTCTGGGAAAGAGTCTTTCACATTTGCCAGCATTGTGAAGAATTTCAGATTTCCTATGATTTCAGCAGTGAAGGCACAACGATTACTCGATGATGGTTGCGAAGGGTACTTGGTGAGTGTTATGAACATTGAGGAACAACACCCACCAACTCTGAGTGAAATACTAGTGGTACGGGAATATACTGAAGTATTCCCAGATGATTTCCCGGACTGCCACCAGATCGTGAAATAAAGTTTGTTATTGACATACAACCAGGAACATCTTCAATCTCAAAAACTCCCTACAGAATGGCTCCATTGGAGTTAAAAGAATTGAAAGTACAATTACAAGACTTGTTGGACAAGGGATTCATCAGACCGAGCTTTTCACCTTGGGGAGCACCAGTTCTATTTGTACGTAAGAAGGATGGCACCATGAGACTGTGCATTGATTATCGAGAGTTGAACAGGGTCACAATTAAGAATAAGTATCCGTTACCCAGAATCGATGATTTATTTGACCAGCTTCAGGGTGCCGCAATATTTTCAAAGATTGACTTACGCTCTGGGTACCATCAATTGAAAATAAAGGAAGAGGATATCCCAAAGACGGCATTTAGTACAAGATATGGGCACTATGAATTTTTGGTGATGCCATTTGGATTGACTAACGCTCCAGCAGCATTCATGGATTTGATGAACAGAGTGTTTAAAGAATTTCTGGATAAATTTGTTATTGTATTCATAGATGACATTCTAGTTTACTCCAGAACTAAAGAAGAACATGCCGCACATTTAACACAAGTACTAGAGGTCCTGAAAGTGAAGTAGTTGTACGCCAAATTCAAGAAATGCGAGTTCTGGTTGGATCGTGTGGTATTCTTGGGACATGTTATATCAGGAGCGGGAATATCAGTAGATCCAAGTAAAGTTGAAGCTATCAACAACTGGATGCAACCTACTAATCCTTCAGAGGTGCGCAGTTTTCTGGGTGTAGCTGGATATTACCGAAGATTTGTGGAGGGGTTCTCCAAGACTGCAATGCCATTGACACAATTAACCAGAAAAGGGGTGATGTTTAGATGGACAGATATGTGTGAGCGAAGTTTCCAGGAGCTGAAAAAGAGGCTGACTTCAACACCTATTCTCTCAATTCCATCAGGTACGGGAGGATTCGTAATTTACAGTGACGCATCGAAGAATGGATTAGGATGTGTACTGATGCAGAATGACAAAGTAATTGCGTATGCATCCAGACAACTTAAAGAGTACGAAAAGAATTACCCCACGCACGACTTGGAACTTGCTGCTGTAGTATTTGCGCTTAAAATATGGAGGCACTATTTATATGGTGAACGGTGCGAGATCTTTACTGATCACAAGAGCCTCAAATACTTCTTCACACAGAAAGAGTTGAATATGCAGCAGCGAAGATGGCTAGAACTGGTAAAAGATTATGATTGTGTGATTAACTACCACCCAGGTAAAGCCAACGTTGTAGCTGATGCATTGAGCCGAAAATCCACACAAAGTACAATGGCTATGGATTTAATTCAGAAATTGGAACTGAATGATTTGCAGAAAATGAATATAGAGATTTTACAGACAGGAGTAATAGAGGCAAAGTTGGCAGCCCTGACGCTTCAGCCTACGCTAATTGATAGGATCAAACAGGGACAACGAGATGATGAATATCTCATCAATATGAGAAAATATGTTGCTGCAGGAAAGTCTACTGAATTTAAGATGACTCAGGATGATATTTTACAATTTAGAGGGTGGTTTTGTGTGCCAAATATTGATAACATTCGGGAAGACATTTTAAAAGAGGCACATTCAACCCCTTATTCAGTACATCCAGGGGCTACTAAGATGTATAGAGACTTGAAATCGCATTATTGGTGGCCGGGTATGAAAAATAACATCGCCCAGCATGTGGAGCAATGTTTAACATGTCAGCAAATAAAGGCCGAACATCAAAGACCCGCAGGGACTTTACAACCTCTACTTATTCCAGAATGGAAATGGGAAAGGATCACCATGGATTTCATAACTGGTTTGGCAAAGACTACTAAGAGTCATGATGCTATTTGGGTTATCGTCGATAGATTGACCAAGTCTGCTCATTTTCTTCCCATATGTTCTACATATTCCATGGATCGCTATGCCCAATTATACATTCAAGAGATTGTCAGACTTCATGGTGTGCCATTGTCTATTATTTCTGATAGAGATTCAAGATTTTTGTCTACTTTTTGGTGGAGTTTACACAAAGCTTTGGGAACACAATTATCATTTAGTACAGCATATCATCCTCAGACGGATGGGCAATCTGAACGAACAATACAGACGTTGGAGGATATGCTCAGAGCCTGTGTATTAGACTTCCAAGGTCAGTGGAGTAAATTCCTACCTTTGGTGGAGTTTTCGTACAACAACAGCTATCAGACTAGCATTGGAGTGGCTCCCTATGAAGCATTGTATGGCAGAAAATGTAAGTCTCCGATACACTGGGATGAAGTTGGTAAGAAGAAACTTTTGGGCCCAGATATGATTAGAGAGATGACAGAAGCCGTGTTACAGATTCGACAAAGAATGCAAACTGCCCAAAATCGACAGAAAAGTTACGCAGATCGACGAAGAAGGGCGCTGGAGTTTGCGATAGGAGATCAGGTGTTTTTGAAAGTAGCACCAATGAAGGGCATCATGCGGTTTGGGAAGAAAGGAAAATTGAGTCCCAGATACATTGGCCCATTCTCGGTGATTGAAAGAATTGGTGATGTTTCTTACAGAGTAGATCTGCCAACATCTATGTCCCAAATACACAATGTATTTTATGTGTCTATGCTGAGGAAATAAATTGCTAATCCTTCTCACATTCTGAAGAATGAACTAGTGGAATTAAAGACAGATTTGAGCTACGAAGAAAAACCTGTACAGATTTTATTACGAGAAGTGAAGCAGCTAAGAAATAAACAGATTCCATTGGTTAAGGTGTTATGGAGAAACCAATTAGTAGAAGAGGCCACTGGGGAAAGGGAGGATGAAATGAGAACTAAGTATCCTGAACTTTTCGGTAAGTGAAATTTCGGGGACGAAATTTTTATAAGGAGGGGAGGATGTGATACCCGAGCCTCTTACTACTCACATGGCTAAATATGATTCATGCATTACATGTTAATTTTATATGCTATTTGCATTTCTATTGACATTGCATAATTTATTTCATTTTATACGACATTCTTGAATATTAAACTTAATTCTGAAGCTCTTGCACGATATTAGTTATTAAATTTCTTAATCTAAGTAGTTGATTTTATATTGAAATAAGAAGAAAATAAGGTGGATCAATATTAGATATAGATGGGATATATAGGTTATAATTTTGGAAGTGCTAAAAGTGTTACTAGTAACCTTATACGGTTTAATTTGATTTGATCAAGTCATTTCAAAAGTATATATTTGTAAATTAGCATAATTGGGATATTGGACATGATATAATATGAATTAAGTGTCATATTACAAGGCCCTTATGTGCATATGATTTTAGAAATGCAAACTAGATAATTCTTTAAGAATCGGATGCGAATCGGTTTGGAGATCGAATGAACGGACATAGGAATTACCTATGGGAATGAATGGTGATTAAGATAGGTTGCAACCAAATAAAAATAGATGAGACACACAAGATTAGGGCTGCAAGATAAGGGAGAAAATCAGATTTGCCATTTACTTGCCACCTCGTGCTTTCTTATTAAGCTTAAGCTAACATCTCAAGCTAACACCTCAAACCCTTCACCCTTAAGCAACGACCAGACCCTCATTTCAGCCATTTTCATCTTCCAACCACACACCTTAAGGTCTCCATGTGATCCAAATTGATTCCAAGTTGAAATAAAAGCAAGAAAAGCAAAGAAGAAGTGATTACCATCAAGTTAGCCTCAAAATCTGCATAGGTAACACTTATCTACGGTTTTGCCTTTAGTTTTCAGATTATTATGAATGGTTTTATGGCTTATTAAGCTTTCAATATCTCTTATAAAAGTGTTAAGAAGTTTTTAGTTAGACTTTGGTGCACAAAGAAAGGATTTTTGATCACAAACACTTAATAGGAAATACTTGTGGCAGAAACTGTCATCTTACTGTTTTTTTGTGTTTTAGACTTCAAAAGTGTATGGTATGTTGAATAAAACCTATAATTATTACCATTTACATGACCATATATGAGTTAATAGTATTGGAATGAATTTTTATCAGTTGGAAATTGAAATAGAGAATGATATTGGAGAAACACTCAAACTGCCAAAATAGCAAAATCTGTTTTGGTGTGCTGTGAAGGAAACTGAATTAAGGGAGCTAAATAGATTATTTTTGGTAATAATATGACCTGGTTGTCTCATTATATATGTTATCTAAGTATGGTGAAAATGTTGGAGTGATTGAATATACTTAAGGGTGCTAAAACCATTAACGTCATGAAGTGTGCAAAACTGTCACGGTAGGAAATAATCTGTTTCAGTATGTCGTGAAGAGAGCTGAACTTGGGAAGCTATATCCGTGATTTTTAGCAATTATATGATATGGTTACATTTATATACATGTTATATAAGTGTGGTAAAAATTTTGGAGTGATTGGATATGTTTAGGGATGTTAAAATTATCATGCAACCAAACTTGACAGCAAGAAAATATGAAAATGTGAATCTGCCACATTTGATCACTTAGCATGTTTCAACCTAGACATGTTGCTATTGAGTGTTAACAATTAGGTACATGCTATTAGAGTTATAATACTTCAATTACATGATGTTTTCATGTATTTAAGATGAGAAATTGAGGTATTTGAGGGGCTATATTGGATTCTAGTTTGTGAAAGCTTGATTGTTAGCTTATAGCTTGGTGTTTAAGGTCTAGTATGAGATTTTGTGCTTTCAACTTGCCAAATTGGGAATGGTGCTTGATGTTGGGTAATATTACAGGCTATTTTACATCTAAGGTTGGAGAGGAATACTAAACAAATTTAGACTAAGCCACCAACCAAGTGAAAGGTAAGTAAAGATTCATTTGCAACTACAATGCATAGACATAGTAGATGTGTGAATTATATGTAATATCATAAATCATATGTGCATAGTAGAGGGCTCTCCATTGAGCATACATACATGGGCATTGTCATTAGCACGTGCATGCATCATATACTAGCATTGTGATAAATCTTGCATTGCACGGCATGATTCAGAGAAAGGAAAATGTTTTGTTGACCACTACTAGTGTACCGAAGCATGCATGGATTTGCATGGTGTTATGCATGGATTTGTAGGTTCGCGTGCATGGATTTGCATGCTTATATGATTATTGGCCATTGGATTATGGCGGTATACAGAGCTCTTTTCCGGTGCATGAGATAGTAGCGTTGGTCAGGGGCCCAAGAAAGAAATGATTTTGAGAGAAATATTTTGATGCATAAAATTGCATTGTGAGCATAGCATTTTGAGTTGCATGACTTGATATTGTGGATTATTCTTTGACATGCATAATCTTTACTTGTTGAGCGTTAGCTCATATAGTTTATGCATTGTAGGTGAGTACGATGATACTTGAAGCATCTTTGGCTGACTGGTCGGCTGTTGGAGCTCCTGCAGGTGTTTGAGGAAGTGTGTACATGGATAACGACCTGTTGGGCTATTTTGTTGGCTTGTTATATTTTGAGTCTGGTGTATTATGTTTTTAGATTGGTACTATATTTCTCTTTTAAAACTTTACTGTAGTTAAGTATGTAAATATTGTGGTCGTTGTGGGTGTTGTGTTTTTATATAAATACTGATCCTTCTATTTTAAACAGGGTTGTGTATGTAAGAAGTGATTTAGTTTTTCTTAAAATTTAAAAAAAAAAATATTCCATGCATGCACACAGGTTTTATCATGTCAAATTATACAATATATATGGTTGTGTAGGAATGGGGGGTGTTACAGAACCTGAGTCATAAAAATAAAAAAATAAAAATGAACCATTTTCTTGGAATTGGAAAAATTATACACCAATAATGTCATTTTTTGTGCTAATGTTATTTTAGTTCAATTCGATGTTGTGTAATTGTAGAATGAAAAACATTTAAGAGTTCAATTACCTAAAATATGTTGCAAGGCTAACGAAACATAGAGGGAAACCTTGGTTCCAAAATAAAGAAGACATAATATTTATTATACATACCTTTATTGTGTCTCCATTAGAATGATTCCATTAGTATTAATGTTAAACATGGATGGAAGGTGTCACGTGGTACAATGTAGGGTTTAGGGAGCTGAAGTGATATGCTTGATAATTTAGAGAGTAGAAAGAGATTTCCTTTGTCCCAAAATAATTGCACCTTTTGCTATGCAATAAAATCAAATTATTTGTTTTTTTTGACTAATTTATCATACTGATTTATTTGGTAATTTTGAGATTATTACATTCAAATCTTAGTGTTTGTTATATTATTTAAAAAATTACCTAATTTTTTTTATCATCGGACTAAAAAGAAAATTGAATTAAATGGTTAATTGGAGTAAGAAATCATTATTTAAGTAGGAAGGAAGTATATTTTTAAGAGTTTAAGGGCTATAGCCTAAAAGAAGTGTTAGGCCACCCCAAATTGGGGCCCTAGAAGTTATCTGCCCACCATAATATTTTGACTTATGACGTACTTTGAGCGCAACGTCTTTCGTCCGCGCGATACACTAACGAAACGAACTAACGAGCCACGAGATAATGAAACTAGCCGTTGCAGGTCCAAAATTCAAAAATCCAAATCCTCGCTCACACAAATTAACCATCTTATTATTGCTTTCCTATTTCCATCTCTCTCTCTCTCTCTCTCTCTCTCTCTCGTTTTGATTTGCTTAGATCTGATAAAAGAATCTCTCTCCTCTGATTCTCAGGTAAATTGCTTGAACTATCTGAATTTGTATTTTTTGCTATAAGTTCCATAATTTGTGCTGAAATTCACTGCGTCTTGTTGAGAATTTCCAAGACAAATCTTCCTTTTCATGATGAGTATGGTACAATAGCTGATGTCCAATGTTGATTCATTCTTGTTGTTCAACGCTTTCAGAGGTTATCCTCTGTACAGTATTCAGGTGGTCTAGCTGTCTATTTGTTTTGTATATCGAAATTTTTGCTACGTAATTTCCGAAAAATGCTCAGCAAAGTTGTTTTCTGGTCTGGAGTTGTTGAACGGAAATGATTGTTATACATTTTTATTTAGATGATTAGTTAGAGTTTTGGACCTTGAGGAAGCTTGATGATTTTAGTTAATCCGGTCAATTTGTTTCAGATTGGAGTCTATCTGTTAATATTGGAAGCAAGTGTAGTGATTTATTAGTATTTGGCGAATAATGTTTGAGGGAAAGAATGAAAAAGTAATAATCATTTTTTAGTTTTTTTTTTCAAGCCACATTCTCAATCTCTATTTAATTGTGTAAAGGACAAGCTAAAAGTTCACAAAACTACTGTGTTGTTCCTGATCTGTGGGAGTTTCTAAATTCTTGTCTTACAGAAAGTAACTTTTTGTTTGAAATGTTAATCTTCAGAGTGCAAAGGACTTAATTTATTCAGCCAACTTCACAGCCCCTCCACATATGTTTTATTAACTGTGTGTTCTATAGTTATGATCATGAGTCTATTAAAATAAATTTTCACTTTTCCTTTTCTGTGGTATCCTAATTTCTGATTGTTTCCTACAGAAAACTTGTTGGTGATAAAGTGCTGTCACAAATTGAAGAACATTTCAATCTTAGAGGACAACCAATTGTAAATCTGATTTAATCCAGCCTCCCTGTGAGAGGCATTAGGTTGTGCTTCGAGTGGTGTTCTATCATAGTAGTTTTCTTGTGCATTGAATTGTTAATTTTTATCTGAGCAAGATGACAGTCAGAACTCCTAGCACACCAGCCTCAAAAATTGACAGGACGCCAGTAGCTACTCCGGGGGGGCACAGAGCAAGGGAAGAGAAAATCGTGGTAACAATACGGTTAAGGCCTTTGAACAAGAGGGAGCAATCCTCTAAAGACCAGATAGCCTGGGAATGCACTGATGATCATACCATTGTGTACAGACTGAACCCACACGACCGTGCAGCTCAACCAACCTCTTTCATGTTTGGTAATTAAATGATAACCACGAATGTTCTTGTTGTCATAAAATTTACATGCGTTGATTAAAGAGAAATTCAAGCACATGATCTTTTCAGATAAAGTGTTTGGTCCTGATTGCGCAACTGAAGCTGTATATGAGGATGGAGTGAAGACTGTGGCCCTATCTGCTCTCATGGGAATCAATGGTAATTTTTGTTCTTCAATTGCTAGTAGGAACAAAATTATCAATTCTCCTTTACTAAGGATTCTAACAAAATTGTTAATTCTCCTTTACTTAGGATTCTCAAGATAGTTTTTATGTTGACATATTTGTTGCAGCAACCATATTTGCCTACGGACAAACTAGCAGTGGGAAAACTTACACAATGAGAGGAATTACGGAGAAAGCTGTTAATGATATATACATGCATATAATGAATGTAAGCTTTCAGAATTTGCTGCGCCACTATTATGTTAATGCTCATTTATCCTACAAAATTGGAGTTAGACGACAATCAGTGAGAAGGTAAAGAATTGAGCGGTTGGGGGCATATAAATATTTTTTTTTTAACCTAAAAATTAGGTTTTTTTGCTTATTGAAGCAATATAATTTGGAAGTACTGTAGATAATAACAACACTGTATCTCAGTTATTGGGAAGTTTTGTAGATAATTAAAGTGTTTTATCTGAAATATTTTCATTTGGAGGAGTAGAGTTTACCAATGTTCTTAATGTCTTCTTCTCTTTAAATCCAAATGGTTGTGACATTGCAATTCTCTTCCTATATTATCCTATTTTATATTCATCTCATAGTTTAAACAGAAGCAAAATTCCAAACAAGGTATAGATATCAATTCAGTAAAGAACTATTCTTCCAATCAGAATCTAACCTCTTGTAATTTCGAATACTTCACAGACTCCGGAACGAGACTTCAAAATAAAAATATCTGGCCTTGAAATCTATAACGAGAATGTCAGGGATCTACTGAATTCAGAATCTGGCCGTAATCTTAAACTCCTTGACGATCCAGAGGTGACAAACTCATAGCTTTATCTGACTACATGTTTGGAGTTAGAATTTTGCCTTCTTCACCTATTGCATTTGATGTTAACTTCGCAGAAAGGAACTGTGGTCGAGAAATTGGTGGAAGAGACAGCAAAGGATGACCAACACTTAAGACATTTAATCCATATTTGTGATGGTAAACAATTTAAGCTTTTGGGTATCAGTGGCTATGCCTGTCTGCATAGATTAGATGAAAGTGAAATGTATTATTGAATACAATTTCTTGCAGCTCAAAGGCAAGTAGGTGAAACTGCCCTTAATGATACTAGCTCGAGATCACACCAAATAATAAGACTGGTCTGTTTTCGTTTGACATGTCTTGATGGATTTGAGAAGAAAATGTTTAGAAAGCCTAACTTTTTCACTAACTGAAGTTCTTTTGGTTATCTAATGCAGACGATTGAAAGTACTCTTCGAGAAAATTCAGATTGTGTGAGATCATATGTTGCCAGCTTGGTAAAATTAATCATCTGGTTTCCTTTACTTCAACTTCTAAATCTAGCATGAAGCAGAAATGACCTTGTGAATTTTTCACTCCTATTTATGTTGTGCAGAACTTTGTAGATTTAGCTGGAAGCGAAAGGGCCTCACAGACAAATGCAGAGGGTGCCAGGCTTAGGGAAGGCTGTCATATTAACCTTAGCTTGATGACTCTTACAACAGTAATTAGGAAGCTAAGGTCAGCATTAGCATTCATTTAGAAATAAAACATTATAGGTCTACTCAAGTTGCCTCATATGTTTGCCATTCTTCCAGCTGCTTCTTTTTCATTCTGTTTATCTCGTTATCTAGGAACATTGGGAAGATGAGTGCTTTCATGCTGTAACTTGCACCCTTCCTCTTAGTTATGCTTGTTTGTTCAGCTGCTTCTTCTTTATTTTATTTGTCTGGTTTCTGAGGAACATGGGCAGATGACGAATTTCCATGTTGTGCTTTCACCCTTCCTCTTAGTTATGACTGTTTGCTTTGTTAGTACTAGAGCATCTTAACCATAACCATATTTGGCTTCATCTCAACTAACTATTTGTTGTTCCTTTTTATTTTTATTTTGTTTAACAAGTAGGGAAGTACATTTCTTCATCTTTTTCCTTTCTGGACAGAGTTACTGGAACTCTTTTGATGCCTTCTCTTCTTTGAATTGCTCAATTATGAAAGCTGATGTTGCTTAATTGTATAATAAAGTTGACTGAAATGCATGTTTCTATAAATTTTTGCAATAAAAGGTGATTGTATTAGATGTTGAAAAATGAGAGATTTTTTCAGTAACCCACTTTTGAAATATGTGAACTTCTCAAGCCAATTTATTGTGAATAATAATAGCTCAGTTTTTCAAACCATAACCATATTTGGCTGCATCTCAACTAACTATTTGTTGTTCCTTTTTATTTTTATTTTGTTTAACAAGTAGGGAAGTACATTTCTTCATCTTTTTCCTTTCTGGACAGAGTTACTGGAACTCTTTTGATGCCTTCTCTTCTTTGAATTGCTCAATTATGAAAGCAGATGTTGCTTAATTGTATAATAAAGTTGACTGAAATGCATGTTTCTATAAATTTTTGCAATAAAAGTTGACTGAATTAGATGTTGAAAAATGAGAGATTTTTCAGCAACCCACTTTTGAAATATGTGAACTTCTCAAGCCAATTTATTGTGAATAATAGCTCAGTTTCTTTATATTTGGCTTCCAGTGTTGGGAAAAGAAGTGGTCACATACCCTATCGAGATTCAAAGCTCACACGAATATTACAGCATTCACTGGGAGGAAATGCTCGTACTGCCATCATATGTACGTTGAGTCCAGCATCAAGTCATGTTGAACAATCTCGTAATACTCTCTTCTTTGCTACCCGAGCAAAGGAGGTGACAAACAATGCTCAAGTGAACATGGTACTTTTAATTATCAGATGTTAGTGCATGAGTATGGATGTATAATATTTGAGGGAAGTCGTTCATTCATTCAGAAATTTTGTTTCCACCAGGTTATTTCAGAAAAACAGCTTGTGAAGCATTTGCAAAAGGAAGTAGCAAGGCTGGAAGCAGAGCTACGCACACCAGACCCATCTAGTGAGAAAGACGTAAAAATTCGGCAGGTTAGCTACACCGATTTGTCATAACTCTAGTTTCTAGTTATGGATGGAATTTCTGCAAGTTACTTATGATATGTAAAAATGCTATGTACTTAGATGGAGAGGGAAATGGAGGAGCTCAGGCGTCAAAGAGATTTAGCACAGTCACAGGTGGATGACTTGCGTAGAAAACTTGAGGAGGAGCAGGTACCTTGTTTTCTCCTTTCTATCTCAACCAATCTCTGTCAATGGAAGATGTAAAATATTGCACCATCTCATCATAGTAAAACTTTGTCACGTGCATCAAAACAAACATTATTTACATTCTTGTTTTAACCTTATTGAAAGTTCATATTCTATGTGTAATACAGAGGGTAAAAATATCTGAGTCGCCTACTCCTGTTGCAAAGAAATGCCTCTCATTTTCAACAATTTTATTACCAAAACATGATGGGATGGAGCTAAGTTGCTGTGACAGAACAAGAAATACAATGGGGAGGCAGACAATGAGGCAATCATCAACTGCTCCTTTCACTTTGATGCATGAAATTCGGAAACTTGAGCATCTCCAAGAGCAGTTAGGTGAAGAAGCCAATCGAGCCCTTGAGGTACTACAGAAGGAGGTTGCATGTCATAGACAGGGTAACCAAGACGCAGCAGAGACCATTGCTAAGCTGCAAGCGGAGATAAGGGAAATGCGTGCTATTGAGCCTGCTCCAAAAGAAGTTGAAGTTGGAAGTGTTGTCTCCATTAACAAGAGTGTCAGTGCAAACCTGAAGGAAGAGATAACCAGGCTTCACTCACAAGGAAGCACCATAGCTGATTTAGAGGAGAAACTAGAAAATGTTCAGAAGTCAATAGACAAATTAGTAATGTCTCTTCCAGCCAGCAGTGATCAACCTTCTAAGGATACAAATCCAAAGGCCAAGAATTCAGCAAAAAAGAAGAAATTGCTCCCATTAGCTTCAAGTAATAGTCTCAATAGGCACAACTTCATAAAATCTCCATGTTCACCTTTATCAGCCTCTCAGCAAGTATTGAACACTGAGATTGAAAATAGAGCTCCAATGTTTGATGATGATGCTGTGTCCGGAGAAACTCAGGCAATTTCTGAGAAAGATACTCCCACAAAGAGTGAAGGTGGAGATATCTCATCCAAGGAAAATACTCCATATCGACGTTCAAGTTCAGTCAATATGAGGAAAATGCAGCGAATGTTTCAAAATGCAGCAGAAGAGAATGTCAGAAGCATAAAAGCATATGTCACTGAACTGAAAGAACGTGTTGCCAAGCTGCAATACCAGAAACAGCTTCTTGTGTGCCAGGTAAGATAGTGGGGTTTTTCAAAATCTTTTATTCAAGCTCAATGATAGTCTTCTGCAACCCATTTCAGTTCCATTTGACCACTAGTTGGAATCAATATTTTTTAGGTGCTTGAGCTGGAAGCAAATGAAGCTGCTGGATACAATTTGGAGGATGATGTGAATGTTCCTGAGATACAGGAAGAGTCACCAGCTTCATGGCATGTGGCTTTTAGAGAGCAAAGGCAGCAGATCATTGAGTTATGGGATGTTTGCCATGTTTCCATCATTCATAGGACACAATTTTATCTCCTATTCAAGGGGGACCCTGCTGATCAGATATACGTGGATGTGGAGCTTAGACGCTTGACATGGCTGCAGCAGCACCTGGTAGAGATTGGAAACGCAAGCCCAGCTCATGTGGGAAATGAGCCCACAATCTCTTTATCATCAAGGTTTGTCTCTCTCCAAAAGGAAAAAGTTTATTTAATGATTTAGTTTTAACAATCTCTTTATCTTTGACTATATAACCTGTGGTTCAGTGTCAGAGCACTGAAGCGGGAAAGAGAGTTTCTGGCAAAGAGGTTGACCACGCGTTTGACAGCAGAAGAAAGAGATGCACTGTACATGAAATGGGAAGTACCATTGGAGGGAAAACAAAGGAAGATGCAGTTCATAAACAAGCTCTGGACCAATCCCCATGATGGCAGGCATGTACAAGAGAGTGCCGAGATAGTGGCAAGGCTTGTAGGTTTCTGTGAAGGCGGAAATATGTCAAAAGAGATGTTTGAGCTCAATTTTGTACTTCCCTCTGACAAGAGGCACTGGTTTATTGGCTGGAACCAGATATCAGACCTTCTTCATTTGTGAGAACATATATTCTTTATGTAGCCTTTCATTTCTGATTCCTTTTTATGAGTTGTGGAGGCTCCTAATTCTTGAGTCTCCCTTGGTCGTTGTGTTTCGAGTCTAATGATAGTTGGGCTATTTGAAATTAAACAGGATGCAGTTTCCATCATGGCTAACAGTGTAAATTTCATTCTTTTGTTTTCATTTGTAGCATTCAAGTGAATGAAGTGAAATATTTATTTCGCAATTTTCTATATAGCAGTCTGAGCATAATGCCGTAACCACAAGATAGTGCAAGTCTGCAAGTCCCATTTCAGTTTGGCAAGTGCCTTTACATTACTTTTCTTTTCAGGTTAAAATCAATTTAGTCTGACTGATTTGTGCTCCTAGAAATCATTAATATAACACTAAAATATGACAATTTTCTGCATTTGCGGTTTGAGCATAAGGCCATAAACACTGTAAATAGGATGCAAGTCTCATTTCAGTTTATCAAGTGCCTTATTACTTTTCGTTTCAGGTTAAAATCAGTTTAGTCTGTACTGATTTGTGCTCCTACTAGAAAGCATTAATATCACATTAAAATATGACTAGCTATGCTTATTAGAATTAGACTATAACACAAGGTTCATAAAAAACGAAATGGTAGGAAGAACAAATCTCTAGCTGTTGGATATTGCAGCTGAAATGGTAGGAAGAACAAACACTTAAAACATTTTTTTTAATCAAAATAGGTGTACGTATGGAGATGTACCAGTCTCTATCCATTGCCATGACGGATGGAGCAGATGGTAGAGAGGGAAACAGTCCTTACAACCATTGCATTTGGGGGTAGGAACCTGACAAGTGTTAAAAAGTCTTGCTGGCAAGAGGAGTGTTGAGAAATGGCTTCACCTTCGGGTTGCAAAACTATTGGTAAAGGTAAGGCTGTTGTTGCTTGAGCTCAGTGCAGCACAGAGCAGAAGGAGAATTTAAATTGAAGAAGTATTTGGCACTCCGACAAAGACTCAGTGCCTGCAGGTTGCATGTTACGTACCGGAAACACGTAACTTAGCTAGGAGCAGTAACATTACACAGCATACTGCAAGTTATGATGCTCCCATTTTCAGTCGCTAAGGAGGATCAATGCTGGAGAGACTTGGTGCATTTACTTACCTTTAGTCTTAGCTAAATTTATAGAGAGAAACGAGAAAAGAAAAGATACATGATGTGGCAAAGACAAAATACCTTTCGCCCTTATAAATGACCAAAAATCACCAAACGCTCCAAGGATCCGCGTCTTTTTTCGCATGCTCCTCAAAATATGACATGAGCAGAGAATTGACCGGATGATGTCATCTGGCACTAGGGATGTACGGCTTACGTGTTCTGTATACTATAAATACCCCGTTGCAAAGTTGTCATAAGGTAACTCTCACTTTGACTTTCCCTTCTATAGTGTTCCTAACGAGACCTCTCGACTTTATCTGAGTTTAGCATTGGAGGGTCTTAGTTGGGGGCTACCCTGGCGAGCTTGACGTGTGCTCGTGTTGTAGGTCATTTTCAAACTCAAAAGCACCTTGGATCGAGACCTCGTGGACCCGAAGTGAGAGTATACTGATTTCAACCAAATCAATTAGCGCTGTCTGTGGGAGCTTAGATTGAACAATACTAAATGTTGGAAACCCCAAAGAAAACCACGAGTATTCCTCAACACATAGCTTCACCCTCACCCTCACTCCAAATTAGAGACAATCAACCTATTTAGGAAGATGAGCCCATTCATCTCTACACACAGAAAGAATTAGAACAACTAATCAAAGATGTTAGTAGGTAAGTTCTTGCCGAACACGAAAAGAAGGATGCCTTTAATGAAGTCCGAATGGAACAACAAGATGAGACTCCCTTGGCTAAGGAGCCCCGCATAAAGTCTGACCGAGGCAACATGATGTGACCCCATCAGCTAGGCAGATAGAGTCCAACAAAATGATGGGACAATGGTCTTCAGCTCGATGATGTGGACCTCGAAGAGGTTATGAACAAAGTCTTTCCTAAGGCAAAACCCCAAGGTAAAAACAACTTGGAAAAGGTGAACGAGGGAGGAGATGTTCCCTTCGGAGAAAAAATCATGAAACTAAGAGAACAAATAGAACAAGCTAAGATTAATCTAGATGATTTGAGGATAAGAGAGAAGATATTCCCTTGGGAGTAGTGGTGTCTGCTTTGTAAAATAGAGGCTCACCCTTTGGCTTTGAAATCCTAGCCGAAGTGGTAACTTTAGGCTCTGTTACCTCACCTTCCAGATATGATGGAAATAAAGATCTATAGGAGCATTTAACTACATTTGATCATGTAAAGCAATTGTACAACCAGCCAGATGCGACAAATGTAAGGATTTTTGTTACCACACTCATTAGTTGAGCTCAAGAATGTTCATGAGCCTTACTATGGGCTCAGTGATCTCATATGAACAGTTGGCTAAGAAATTCTTATACTAGTTTGCCAATTAAAAGAAAATAAAGAGATCGACCACTCATCTCTTTACTATTAGACAAGAAGATGAGGAACTTTTAAGAGACTTTATAAACCAGTTCAATGACAAGATGTTAGAAATCCAAGACATGAGGGTAGACATGGTGATTAGCATCTTTATACATGGGTTGAAGAAAGGGTCATTGACCTCTGTATTGGCTCAAGAACCCCCAGATAGTATGGAATAACTGATGGAAATGGCATAATGCTATATTCATGAGGAGGAGATGAATGTTCTGAAATACCAAGAATGGTTTGGGGGTAGTAAACAAGGAAAGGAATAGAAAGAGCACAGAGAAGTTTGTTGCCCGTGATTTGAAAAAGATCGCAAGCATGATCCAGAACAAGACCGACCTAGGATAGGCCAATTCAATCAGTATACACCACTCATTGCACCAAGAGTACACTCATTGATAGCTATAGAAGACTCAAATATGTTACAACTGCCAAAAAGATGAGGACTACCCCGAATAGGAGAAACTCTGGGCAATACTGCCATTTCCATCGTCATCAGGGTCATGATACATAAGATTATTACTAGTTGAAAGATAAAATAGAGAGATTCATACAACAAGGATATTTATAGAACATTGTCCTGAGGAGGAACAAAGAAGTGAACAACGGGAGAGTAAGAGATGATCACAGAGTCGTTCCCATGATTGAGAGAAAAATTGGGAAAAAGAAAAGTGAACTCAGAGACAATCCTCTTCAATGCAAGAACCGGTGGATGATAACTTATCCCAACATCAGGGTAATCTAGATGATTACTAGTGGAATAAATGCAGGAGATTCAAGCAATGCCAGGGCCTTAAGAATAGTTGAGAAGAAGCAATCACATTATGTACTAAATGTTCAAATATAACCCCCATTACTGACGATGATCATGACTTGGATAAGGTCCCCTCACATCTGAATGATCCTATGGTGATCACCATGGATATCACGAATTCCACAGTACAAAAGTGATTGTAGACAATGGCAACTCAGCAAATGTCATTTTCATGCATGTGTTAAGGAAAATAGAGTTGGATATCATAAACTGTTCATCTAGCGAACACTCTGTTGACTTATTTTGATGGAAGCGAAGTGGTCCAAATAGGAATTGTTGACCTTCCCACTTCATTGGGGAGGAACTATGAAACTCCTAGTGGTGGATACACCATTCACCTATAGTGTGATATTGGGAAGACTAGGGCCTAACCAATTATAGACTATGGTCTCTACCTATTATCTAAATGTGAAATTCTCGACTCGAGCTGGTGTGGCAGAGGTTAAACGTGACTAGAGAGCAGCCTAAGAATGTCACAACCTATCTCTTAAAAAGAAACTAAAGAAGCAGAAACAACAGACAATATACCAAAAACTTTAGAAAGGACCTGAGAAAGGTCACACTTTGTTTGAAATTGAACAAGGGCCGATGAAGAAAGCTAGAATGCAAGATTATCACATACAACTAGCAGAGGAGTATAGGATCATTGAATTGGAACCTAGTAACGCTTAAAAAATTACTCGCATCGCTCTAAAATGAACTCAAGCCTAGAGTTAATGACTATGGACTTTTTAAGAAAGAATGTTGATATATTCGCATGGCGACCTACAAACTTCAAAGAAGTTGATCCCGAAGTCATGGTCCATTAATTAATTATCAATCCCTCAAGCAAACCAATGAAATAGAATAAAAGGAACTTCAGTTCCAAAAGGAACAAGATCACAGATCAGGAGGTCGTTAAATTTTTAGAAGTAGGATACATGTTTGAGGTCCATACTGGTTGGCTAATGTAGTCATGGTCCCTTAGACTTTGGAAAAGTGGAGGATGTTCGTAGACTACATGGATCTAAACAAAGCATGCCAAATGGCCCATTTCCAATATTAGACTTTCTATTCATCTCGACTACCGACTGTGATTTACTAAGAATTATGGATGCATATGAGGGGTATCACCAAATCTTCATGGGCAAGGAAGACTGTGTCAAGACCTCATTCGTAACTGCAAATGGGATCTATTATTTCAAGGTTATGCCATTAGGCTTGAAGAACGCAAGAGCTACATACCAAAGGCTAGTGAACTAAATGTTTAAGACCTGATCGACAAAAACATGGAGGTCTATGTTGACGATATGCTTGTGAAAAGTGAAAAGGAGGAAGACCACTTGACATATTTAGAATAGTTATTTGCAATCATGAGATAATTTGGCATGAAGCTGAATCTAGAGAAATGCACTTTCAGGGTTTAGGGAGGAAAATTTCTAGGATATATGGTGAATGAGAGGGGATAGGACCAAATCCAGAGAAAATCAAAGCAGTAGACGAGATTAACTCTCTAAGTTCTATAAAAGACGTCCAAACACTTATAGGAAGAATAGTCTCATTGAATAGATTCATATCAAAGTTGGCTAAAAAGAACCTTCATTTTTTTAGTGTTCAGCGTAAGATGAAAAAATTCTAATGGACAGAGGAATGTGAGAACGTGTTCCCAGAACTGAAGAGCTACATGACTGATAAGTGCATGTTTCTATATATTTTTTATACTAATTCCTTTACATTTTTCTTACTTTGTTTTTATTAATATCATATTTTTATTAATGTTTTTTATTTTATAGGAATTTGAGAATCAATAGATAAAAAGAGATCAAAAGGAGCCAAAGTGAAACCAAATAAGACGATACATTTCGTGAGCAAATTGGAAGATAATCTTTCATTGGATCAAATAAGAATCATAATTACAAGAAAAAGGCTATTTTTGGATAAGTCCATAATGTGTGGATCAAAATATATGTAATAAATCACTTAGACTTTGTAAGTAAATATTGGGCTTGCATTAAATTCAAAATCAACATGTTCCCATACTTGAGCAATTTTTGTATTTTAGCTATAAATTTATGCTCAAAAGCCGTTTTCACTTGAATCTTGATCCATTGAAAAGATAAGATAGAGGGCTACAACTTTGATGCTGGAAGCTCAGCACAAATCATCTTGATAAAAACAAAAACATTTGTCCAATTGTCTGCATTGGAAGGAACCATCCTGTGTAAACACATCTCCTTAAATCAAGCATAAATTTCTCCCTCACAATTAAAATCAAGTGAATCAAGCTGTAAAAAGAAACTAACACATAGTTCTACAACTTTGTAGAATACCATAATAGCTAAGTCAGCCGTTAAAAAAGGGAAAAAACAATCAAAATATGTGGGTTGGTTGATTGGAAGATTTTCAGCATGTGACAACCCCTTGGTATTTTAGACATAACATGTGTCTCACATGGTGGAATGATGTGATTCAGGTTGGAAAATAATGCTGATAGACAAAGCCACAAATGCCCTACCTAAGCTTGAGTTTGATACTCCTCCTCATACTCTTGACACTCCTCATCAACATAAAACTATTGAAATGACCTAAAATTATAGAACGTTGAAGGGGTTAGTTGCCCCTAATTTGGAGAACCAACCGCTTTGCATCATATATCCCAATCTTGAAGTGGGCTTCAAACTTAAATCAGGTATGATCCATCTTCTTCCTACTTTCCATGGCTTTATCGGAGAGGACCCAAACAACTATCTCAAGGAATTCCATGTGGTTGATTCAAGCATGAAACCGACTGGTATTTCAGAAGAACACATCAATCTCATAGCCTTTCCATTCTCATTGGAGGATTTGGCTAAAAAATAGCTCTACTACTTACCTTCCGATACTGTTACCATATGGAACGAGATAAGGAAACTCTTTTTAGAGAAATATTTCCCTATATCCAATGGAGAATTCGAAAAGAAATTTATGGAATCCAGCAATACAATGGAGAATCTCTTTATGTTTATTAGGAGAGTTTTAAAAAATTATGTGCTAGTTGCCCCCATCACCAGATAAGTGACCAACTTTTTATACAATATTTTTATGAGGGACTAATGCCTATGGATAGAAGTATGATTGATGCTACTAGTGGGGAGCACTAGTTGATAAAACACCGAATGCAGTAAGAAACTTGATTGCAATTATGGCCGCCAACTCCCAATAATTGGTAACCCATAATGATCCACCACCACCACCACTAAAGAACATTAATGAGGTAAGTACTTCTACTCTTGAATAAAAAAAATCACATCTTACCTCTCTTGCACAATAATTGGCTATAGGACAATAGGTTAAAGCATGTGGAGTTTGTTACATGATGGGATATCCTACTGATATGTGCCCAACCCTTTAAGAAAGCACAATTGAGCAAGAAAATGTAGTTGGTGGTTATTCAGGGCAAGCAAATAGAGATACAATCCTTATTTCAATACTTACAATGAGGGATGGAAGTATCATCTAAATTTAAGGTATGGAAACCAACAACAAACTACTCTATTTTATGTGTTTAATTGTCTACTATAGTACTTTCAGTTAAAGGTGCAACCATCATATCAACCTTACCCACCGCCAGCTCCACAACAAGTGGGTACATCTCTGGAAGTTCTTGTTAAAACTTTTGCTACTAATATCATTCATTTCCAGCATACAACATAAGCTTATCTCTAATATATTGAGAATTAAGTGGGGTAAATGGCTACTAGACTAAGTAGATTGGAAGCTCAAAGATCGGGCAAGCTACCTTCTCAATCCATGGTGAATCCTAAGGAAAATGCAAGTGTCATGACTCTTAGGATAGGAAAGTAGTTGGAGTCACCCACCTTGCCCACAAAAGACACATCCAAAGATGTAGAGAAAGACGAGACAAGAAGTACCACTTCTCGCCTAGTGGACCATCGTCTTCTTACCCAACCACCACTCACGTCTGAGGAGAATCCAAAGTCAGTAACTACTCTTAAACCTCTCTCTCGTCTTATGCAACACCTTTACCTTTTCCTAATAGGTTAGAAAGATCTAAGAAAGAGGAGCAAGAAAAGGAGATCTTTGAGACCTTTCAGAATGTAGATGTGAACATCCTCCTTCTTGATACCATCAAGCAAGTTGTAACACCCCCATTACTACACAACTAGATATATATTATAATTTAACATGATAGAACCTGTGTGCATGCATGGAATATTTTTTTTTGTAACACTTTAAGAAAAGATAAATCACTTCTTACATGCACAACCCTATTTAAAATACTTTATAACACATGTCATGTATATAGCAGGATCGGTATTTATATAAAAGCACAACACCCACAACGACCCAATATTTACATACTTATTTACAGTAAAGTTTTAAAAGTGAAATATAGTACCAGTCTAAAAATATAATACAACAGACTCAAAATATAACAAGCCAACAAAATAGCCAACAGGTCGTCATCCATGTACACACTCTCTCAGACACCTGCAGGAGCTCCAACCTCCGCCCAGCCAATAAAAGATGCTTCAGGTATCGTCGTACTTACCTACAATGCATAAACTATATGAGCTAATGCTCAGCAAGTAAAGATTATGCATGTCAAAGAATAATCCACAATATCAAGTCATGCAACTCAAAATGCTATGCTCACAATGCAATTTTATGCATCAAAATATTTCTCTCAAAATCATTTCTTTCTTGGGCCCCTGACCAACGCTACTATCCCATGCACCGGAAAAGAGCTCTGTATACCGCCATAATCCAATGGCCAATAATCATATAAGCATGCAAATCCATGCATACTCATACGCATGCAAATCCATGCACGCGAACCTGCAAATCCATGCATAACACCATGCAAATCCATGCATGCTTCGGTGCACTAGTAGTGGTCAACAAAATATTTTTCTTTCTCTGAATCATGCCGTGCAATGCAAGATTTATCACAATAATCATATAAGCATGCAAATCCATGCATAACACCATGCAAATCCATGCATGCACGTGCTAATGACAATGCCCATGTATGTATGCTCAATGGAAAGCCCTCTACTATGCATATATGATTTATGATATTACATGTAATTCACACATCTACTATATCTATGCATTGTGGTTGCAAATGAATCTTTACTTACCTTTCACTTGTTTGGTGGCTTAGTCTAAATTTGTTTAGTATTCCTCTCCAACCTTAGATGTAAAATAGCCTTTAATGTTACCCAACATCAAGCACCATTCCCAATTTGGCAAGTTGAAAGCACAAAATCTCATACTAGACCTTAAACACCAAGCTATAAGCTAACAATTAAGCTTTCACAAACTAGAACCCAATATAGCCCCTCAAATACCTCAATTTCTCATCTTAAATGCATGTAAACATCATGTAATTGAAGTATTATAAATCTAATAGCATGTACCTAATTGTTAACACTCAATAGCAACATATCAAGGTTGAAACATGCTAAGTGATCAAATGTGGCAGATTCATATTTTCATATTTTCTTGCTGTCAAGTTTAGTTGCATGATAATTTTAACATCCCTAAGCATATCCAATCACTCCCAAATTTTTACCACACTTAGATAACATGTATATAAATGTAACCATATCATATAATTGCTAAAAATCACGGATATAGCTTCCCAAGTTCAGCTCTCTTCACAACATACTGAAACAGATTGTTTCCTACCGTGACAGTTTTGCACACTTCATGACATTAATGGTTTTAGCAGTATTTAAGTATATTCAATCACTCCAACATTTTCACCATACTTAGATAACATATATAAGGAGACAACCAGGTCATAATATTACCAAAAATAATGGATTTAGCTCCCTTAATTCAGTTTCCTTCACAGCACACCAAAACAGATTTTGCTATTTTGGCAGTTTGAGTGTTTCTCCAATATCATTCTCTATCAATTTCCAACTGATAAAAATTCATTCCAATACTCTTAACTCATATATGGTCATGTAAATGGTAATAATTATATGTTTTATTCAACATACCATACACTTTAGAAGCCTAAAATACAAGAAAACAGTAAGATAACAGTTTCTGCCACAAGTATTTCCTATTAAGTGTTTGTGATCAAAAACCCTTTCTTTGTGCACCAAAGTCTAACTAAAAACTTCCTAACACTTTTATAAGAGATATTGAAAGCTTAATAAACCATAAAACCATTTATAATAATCTGAAAACCAAAGGCAAAACCGTAGATAAGTGTTACCTATGCAGATTTTGAGGCTAACTTGATGGTAATCACTTCTTCTTTGCTTTTCTTGCTTTTATTTCAACTTGGAATGAATTTGGATCACTTGGAGACCTTAAGGTGTGTGTTTGGAAGATGAAAATGGCTAAAATGAGGGTCTGGTCGTTGCTTAAGGGTGAAGGGTTTGAGGTGTTAGCTTGAGATGTTAGCTTAAGCTTAATAAGAAAGCATGAGGTGGCAAGTAAATGGCAAATCTGATTTTCTCCCTTATCTTGCAGCCCTAATCTTGTGTGTCTCACCTATTTTTATTTGGTTGCAACCTATCTTAGTCACCATTCATTCCCATAGGTAATTCCTACGTCCGTTCATTCGATCTCCAAACCGATTCACATCCGATTCTTAATGAAATATCAAGTTTGCATTTCTAAAATCATATGCATATATGGGCCTTGTAATAGGACACTTAAATCACATTATATCATGTCTAATATTCCAAGTATGTTAATTTACAAATATATACTTTTGAAATAACTTGATCAAATCAAATTAAATCGTATAAGGTTACTAGTAACACTTTTAACACTTCTAAAATTATAACCTATATATCCCATCTATATCTAATATTGATCCACCTCATTTTCTTCTTATTTCAATATAAAATCAACTACTTAGATTAGAAAATTCAATAACTAATACCGTGCAAGAACTTCAGAATTTAGTTTAATATTCAAGAATGTCGTATAAAATGAAATAAATTATGTAATGTCAATAGAAATGCAAATAGCATATAACATTAACACGTAATGCATGAATTATATTTGGCCATATGAGTAGTAAGAGGCTCGGGTATCACACAAGTGCCTCGCTACGCCAAATTTATCAAGGAGCTATGCACTAACAAAAAAATATTGAGGGAGATGAAAAAAAATGAGTGTGGGGGAGAATATTTCAGCAGTTCTTCAAAGGAAGCTCCCTACAAAGTGCAAAGGCCCCCTTGGGACCTTCACCATTCCATGTACAAATAGTAACAACAAGTTTGAAAAGTTCATGTTACATTTAGGATCATCATTCGATGTTATGCCATATTCCATTTATGCTTCTTTAAATCTAAGCCCTTTAGAAGAAACTAGTGTTGTTATCCAATTAGCGGATAGATCAAATGCATACCTTAAATTAGTTATGGAGGATGTTTTGATACAAGTAAATGAATTGGATTTCTCGGTGAATTTTTATAATCTTGTGATGAAAGATGATAGGTCCCCCAGCATATACCTATCCTCATAGGGAGACCATTCTTAAAAGTAGCTCACACGAAAATTAATATTCATGATGACACATTTTCTATGGAATTTGATGGTGAAGTTAATAGATTTAATATCTTTAAGTTATGAGGTATCCTAGTGATGTGCATTCCATTTTTACAATTGATATCATTAATGTTTTAGTGCAACAAATATTTGAATTTGCCACAACTTTAAGATTGCAAATCTAAGTGCAGGTTGTGTCAAGTAATAAATTTCTTGAGAGTCTGAGGTCGATCCACAGAAAAGTTGTTTGAAGTTTTCGGATTTATATTTATTAAAAGATAGGCTGAATGTGGTTTATAATATAAAGAAAAATTTATGCTATAATTAAGAAATCAAAGTAATAAAAGTATTGAGGATTAGGAATCCACTCTTGAGTTTTGGATAGAGGAACAATTATTTATTATTATTTTTACCTCTTTTAAATACCACTATTGGAATCCATATACAATGAAGGTTTCAACGAGAAGATGTTATCAAGTAGCTCATACATTATGGTAATCATGATCTTGTCTTACTATTTAAAAATTATCTCTTAACACCAATATTTGTTTATGAGATCAAGTATCTATGTACACCTTTATTTACAACAAATCAAGGTTTCACGTCAGCAGTCGGTGGGGTAGAACTGTACATCAAGCAAAATCGACCTAAGTATTTATTGTACCATTGGTGATACAAAAATTAAGAATCGCCACTAAACAAGAAGGGTTTTAATGCCAACACTTATTTATAGGATTACATTTTTATGCACATCTTTATCTGCAACAAATCAAGATTTAACATTAGCAATCTGTGTAGTAGAAACGTACAATAAGCTAAATGAACCTAAATATTTATTGTACCAATGGTGATACATAAATCAAGAATCACCACTTAATAAGGAGAGTTTTAACACCAACACTTATTTATGGGATTAAGTATTTATTCACACATTTGTTTACAACAAATTAAGGTTTCACATTAACAGTCAGTGTAGTAGAACCATACAGCAAGATAAATGAACCCAAGTATTTGTCGTTCCATTGGTAATACATAAATCAAAAATCACCACAAAATAAGGAGAGTTTTATTAAAAAATTAAAACAATAATACAACATACCTGAACATTATGCACCTTTATAATTGTTTCTCTTCCTCCATCAAAATGTTCACCCTTTCTCCTCAGCTAAATGAAATTCAGAAAGATATAATGAAAGTTGAAATGACTAAAAATAGAACAGAAATTAGATAATACATTTCTATTATTACTACAAAACTTACATTACTTCTAAAAAATTTAGCCTAAAGAAAGACAACAATAATTTTTTTTCCCTCTAAGGTTTTTTGTGTGTATTCAATAACATCCAAGAGCTCTTATTTATAGTAGAAGAAAGGCTAAATTGGCATCTCTAAATTCACTCAAATTGCACTCTAAATTAACTTCAAATGCTCTCTAAATTCACATATCCTTCTAAGATCCAAATTTTTGTCATACATTTTTCTTTATGAAATCGGCTGATTTCAGAAAGGTAATCAAATGAAACCATGTATTCTTTTGTTACCTTCATTTCCTAACTTGAATCACCTAATTCCAATTACTAGGGGAAAAGTTATACTTGATTTAATGACATGTGTCGGCATAGAAAGATCCTTTCCAATACACACATTTGGATGAAGTTTTGCTATAATCATGGTTGAATTGGGCTAATCTTCTAACAACAAAGTTGTAGGTCTATCTCTTGACTTTCAAATGAAGTAAGATTCATGTCCATAAGGCTTTTGAACAAGGAGTTATGCCCAAAATACAAAAACTGCATAAGTTAGGAAACATGCTTATTTTGAATTTAATGCAAGCCCAACAATCACTTGTAAAGTTCAATGCATATATTTTGATCTACACATGATGGGATTAGGAAAAAATGATCTTTTTCTTCTAATTGTGATATTTCTTTGATACAATAAAATATTATCTCCCAACATACTCACGAAATGTATTATCTTCTTCGATTTTATTTTAGATCTTTTTGATCTCTTTTTATTAATTGATTCTCTAATACAAAACATTAATAAAACTATAATATTAACAAGAATAAAGCAAAAATAGTATAAATGATTTGATACAAAAATATGTCAAAATATGCACTTATCAAATTCCTCTACACTTAACTCTTGCTCGTCCTCGAGTAAGCCTAAAATAAACCTAAACTAATCCACTTTTATAAAAAATCATGATTGTATTTAGCATATGCAACAAGCTTTTAAATCCCAACACGGCCCATAGAGGATGATTTATAGTCTTGTGAGGGTTTCCAACAGTGATATCCAAAAACACCTATAATAACTAACTTCCAACCATTATTCTCAGGAAGCAACAAAGTAATATAAATAATAAAATTAAACAAGTGTTGAATCTAACCCATAGTGATGATTAAAGTGAGAACATAATAACTGCCTATTTTGACATACTTGTCTCCACACCAAATAACATAACTATTTGTGCAAAAAGATATGAGTATAATTATCAATAAAATATATTAACCAAAGAACAACATCAAAGTCCAAAACAACATCCATCATCAATCAAACCACATTATTCAAGCTTAATTTTAATCATTGAAGTTGGAAGAACATCTACGACTAAAAATAAATTGATAATTCACAACCTTTTGTTAAAAAGTTAACAAACTTGTCATGTTATGCAAAAAAAAAAGGTACGTCTCTACTTGCATCGTATGTGCAAGTCTTGATAGGTTAATTGATATCCTCTCTCAAGAAGCCCTCGACTTGGAATATTTTTAAGATCACAGTCATAGAGGCATCTCCATGATCGGCATCCTATGCACAACCATGTCCCATAGCCATATGTGATCTAGGGACTTTATCTAATTCTAATAAAGATAACTTAAGATGAATATTGTCAATAATAAATGTTAATATAAAAAGAATTATCTTTATAAGAGTATAAAGATGGTCAATCCAAATGGCTCGTAAGGCACTTATCTAACTATCTCCTACTTACTCGAAAGATAATTGCCTTTGTATTAAGATTTATCTTGTCAAGATGCCCTTCAAATATTATCTTCAAGGTACTTATTGGAAAATAAAGCTGAAACAAAACAATATATATACTGTTAGTTGAAATCATTAAGGATAAATTTCACAGGCTGAGAGTCAAATTCATTTTGTGTTTTTGACCATGGTCCCTGTTGGACCAATCCATACGAGCTAAGGCTGGATTAAGTTCTGGCACATATGCTAGAAGTTGATCAATCAATTGGCCAGGCGTTAGAGAAGAAATGAGAATTTATCTCATAGACAGTGAAATAAAACTTTTTTTATAGCATGATCTACAAAAGATAGCAAACCATCAAAGAAACCATTAACAATAAGAATACCTATAGGTTTCTAGTGAATATTGAGTTGTGCCCGAGAGACAACTTGGAATAATTCATCCAGTGTACAAAAACCACAAAGTAGAATGATGAATGCATTTGCTTTGTTTAACATATTAGGCATTCTATCCTGAATATGTGATACTTTTAGCTCATCTCCAATGGTCATACCTATGATAATCTGTACTGTTAAAGGTTTTGGGATAACTCCTAAAACTTTGACTCATTCTGCATGAGCAAAAATAGCAACACGCCCCATTAACCCAGACTGCATTCCCCATACACTAAATAAATTTTTCTTTCTGCTAAATTTCTACCAAGGTTATTGGTTGCCCCTATAAACTCACCATTTTTTTTGGATTGGTTCTACAAAAGACACAAATACAGTTAAACTTGTGAGTGGAAGAGACTTCTATTATTTTTTTCCCTTGAAAATAAGTTGTGCAAAAATAGAGTACGTACAGTACTATTTATTGAGGTGTGAACAGAGAATACATTTATTGCATGTCTTTTTCTTTTTTCAAAAAGGTTAAAAATAAGGACACAAAGTTTGAAAAGAAAAATTAACTACTACATGTGAATGTACATATAGTTGTGACTGTGGCTCACATCTTCCCCTGGTTTTACATCTAGTAGCGGCTTAAACGCCCTCTATGGGTTGAGAATATGCTTCCTATCTAGTTTTCTTATGAATTGGCAAACATGGTCTTTTAATGTCATATTCCCAAGACTATAACACTCATTTTCATCCCGAAAGTGATTTTATAAATCAAGAATTGCATATTGTACTAATCCTCATGAATTCATCTTAAGAGTCAATATAATGTCATCTAAAGACTCCTTACTCAGTCCATCTATAATGAATTGAATTTTATCTTCTTGATTTTTAGAAACCATTCATAAGGAATGACACTTTGTGTTGTAAGTCCATCGAGCACATTTGTGACAAACTTGTATTTTTTTCGCCCTTCATTTTTTTGAATATGTGCTTTTACCAAAACCACGCATGCATCTAGTAAGCAAGAGTGAAAACTTGTACAGAAACTCACCTGCTACTCTTATCTTTACTTCAATTATCCATCGTATGTCCCTTGGGATGCCCTTATGCATAAGCAAACTTAATCTTTAAATCCTGATTTTATAAATTTTTAAAATTGCATTTTTAGGAAGAAAAAGAAACCACTTCTTGAGAGTTAGAAGAACATCATCCATTTTGAAAAGAATAAGAAAAGAAAAGAAGAAAAAGAGAGAAACTTTGTACAAAGATTTCAGTTGTTTGAGAAACTGATAAGTCCAGTTTCAAAAGCCATGGAGTACCATTATCTGCCACTTAATCGGGAAGGATCCTAATTTTAGATACTTTTCACAACTTTTTCAAAAAGTGCTAGTGTTTTTGAAAAGAGTGGGTCAATAAAATCCACACTAAAAGAACTTTGTAGCGGTTTTTTTTGTTCAAAAAGTGACTACAATGTGCTCTTGCATTACAAAATTTAAAGAAATACTACATACCATATTGTCAACACGAATTTTTGATTAGGACAAAATAAAATAAAGAAAGTAAAAATTAAATAAATGGAAGAACAGAGAATGAGAGCTAGAGAAAGTAAATTTGTGATTATCGGCTCTCATAGTCTTCTTTTCCATCAGTTGTGTTGCCTACCATCAAGCACTTGGTTTAATGTTCTTAGCCCGACATTACCTCCTTCATCACTCATCAAGAACATATAATTGTAAAGAAAACAAACACACAATATTTACAAATGGAAAATATTTATAAACCTGAATACTTACCTTGCCTTCCCATAGAACGGTCAAAAAACTTGCTACAACTTTAAGGTTGCAAACCCAATTGTAGGTTGTGTCAAGTAATAAATTTCTCGGGAGTTCGAGATCGATGCACAGGGAAGTTGTTTGAAGTTTTTGAGTTTATATTTATTAAATGATGGGCTGAATGAGGTTTAGAATATAAAGAAAAATTTATGCAATAGCTAAGAAATCAAAGTAATAAAAATACTGAAGAATAGGGATCCGCTCTTGAGTTTTGGATAGAAGAATGATTACTTATTATTTTTTAACCTCTTTTGGAATCAATACACAATGAAGGTTCCAATGAGAAGATTTTATCAAATAACTCATGCATTAAAACAATAATGATATTGTCTTACTATTTGCAAATTATCTCTTAACATCAATACTTATTTATATGATCAAGTATTTATGCACACCTTTGTCTACAACAATTCAAGATTTCACGTTAGCAACTGGTGTAGTAGAACTTTACATTAAGCTAAATAAACTCAAGTATTTATTGTGTCATCGGTGATACAAAAATCAAGAATCGCCACTAGACAAGAAGGGTTTTAATGCCAACACTTATTTATGAGATTAAGTATTTATATATATCTTTGTCTACAACAAATCAAGGTTTCATATTAGCAGTCGGTGTAGTAGAACCGTACAATAAGCTAAATGAAGCCAAGTATTTGTTGTGCCATTGGTGATGTATAAATCAAGAATCGCCACTAAACAAAAAAGGTTTTAATGCCAATACTTATTTATGAGATTAAGTATTTATGCACACCTTTAGCTACAACAAATCAAGGTATCACATTAGAAGTCGGTATAGTAGAATCGTACAATAAGCTAAATGAATTCAAGTATTTGTTGTGCCATTAGTGATACATAAATCAAGAATCACTACTAAGCAAGAAAGGTTTCAATCAAAAATTAAAACAAAAATACAATATACTTGAACATTATGTACTTTTATAACTATTCCTCTTCCTCCATCAATAGGTTCACCCTTTCTCCTCAGCTAAATAAAATTTAGAAAGACATAATAAATATAGAAAATAAAAATAGAAGAGAAACTAGAGAATACATTTCTATTACTATTAGAAAACTTAGCCCAAAGAAAGACAACAATAATTTTTTTTTTCCCCTCTAATGGTTTTTACGTATCTTCATCCCCTATTTATAGTGGCAGAGTACATAAATTGGCATCTCCAAATTCACTCAAAATTAACTTCAAATGTTCTCTAAATTCATATATCTTTTTAAGATCCAAAAAATTTCATATATTTTTCTCTATGCAATCAGTCGATTTTGGAAAAGTGATCAACGTAGAAACTATGCATTTGTGTGTTTACTTCATTTTTCAACTTAAATCACCTAATTCTAACCACTAGGGAGAAAGTTATGCTAGATTTAAGGAAATATGTTAGCATAGATAGATCCTTTCCAATACACATATTTGAATGAATTTTCTACTATAATCAAGGCTAAATTAGGTTAATCTTCCAACAACAAAGTTGTAGTTCTATCTCTTGCTTTCAAATAAAGCAAGATTCAGGTCTATAGGGCTTTTGAACATTGAGTTATGCCCAAAATACGAAAATTGTACAAGTTAGAAAATATGTTTATTTTGAATTTAATGCAAGCCCAATAACCAATTGCAAAGTCCAATAATTTCTTGCATATATTTTGATCTACACATGATGGACTTAGCAAAAAATGGCCATTTTTTTCTAATTGTGATGCTTTTTTGATCTAATAAAATATTATCTTGATTGCAAAGTCCAATAATTTTTTGCATATATTTTGATCTACACACGATGGACTTAGGCAAAAATAGCCATTTTCTTCTAATTGTGATGCTTCTTTGATCTAATAAAATATTATCTCCCAACTTGCTCTCGAAATATTATTAAAACTATAATATTAACAAGAATAAAACAAGAAAAATATAAAGGATTTGATACAAAAATATGTCAAAATAAGCACTTATTAGAATTGACTAACGATGATGGATTGGAGGTTTCTTTGAAAAACAATATCTACATGCTCAAGTGTATTTATACTGGACTTCAAGTGTGTATTAGTACTAAATACACACTTGAGAGGGCCAAAAATTTTAAAAAAAAATCCAGCAAAAATCAGCCACATTGTTCTCCCTCTTTCTCTATATTATTATCTTCTCCTACAAACAAAAGGTTCCAAACTTGTATCAATTCAATTCCTTAAGGGGCTTGCCATCCTAATCTAAGACCAAAAAGTCAAAAAAAAAAGGAAGAAAAAGTGTTCTTATAAGAAAGCCAAGGGTTTAAAGGCCTCTAGTGGAGTGAAGAAGTGTTCCAAAGTCGAGGATAAGTTCTACTATTGCCGCAAGCCAGGACAATAGAAGAGGAAACTGCAAGGAGTACCTTGCGAGTCTCCAGAAGGGTTTTGGTATGTTCTTTGTTGAAGTTAACCTTTCGGTTAATGATGCTTCTTGAGTATTAGATACAACTATGGTGCTTATCTTTGCAATGATTTGCAGGTGATGACAAGAAACAATGAGCTAAGTAAGGGATATTGGATCCTTAGGCTTGGGAGTGGAGCAAAAGTTGTTGCATTAACCATAGGAACTATTTACTTAGTGTTAGGAGATGGTAGTATGATAGTTTTAAATTTTTATCTTTATGTTCTTGAACTAATAAAGAATATTATCTCTTTTCCTATTTAAATAGAGAGGGTTATTATTTTTCAACAAAGGATGGAAATTGCTCTATTTATTTTGGTTCTTCTTTAGTTCATATTGGAACCTTGACAAATGAATTATATACAACATGAAAATACCAACTTGTATAATCAACAAAGTAACAAATGTAAAATAGATGATCATAGTTTCACATACTTATGGCATGCTAGACTAGGTCATATCTATAAGAAAAGAATAGATAAGTTAACTAACTTGCTTGACCTCACGGACTTGCAAAAGATGCTGAGTTGTGAATCTTGCCTAAAAGGAAAGATGACCAAGTCAATATTTGTTGGATAAGTGGAGCATGCTGCAAATCCTTTGGATTTGATCCACATGAATATATGTGGGCACTAAGTGTTAGTGCCCAAGAAAACTACCACTATTTCATTACCTTTGTCGATGATTATTTAAGGTATGAGTATGTGTATCTTCTTGAATACAAGCATGAAGCCTTTTAAAGTTTATGGACTTTAGGCATGAAGTGGAGAAACAAACTGGGCAAATTATTAAGAATCTTCGATCAAATTTAGGAGGTGAATACTTAGGCTAAGAGTTTTTTGATTATCTAGGAGAGACTTAGATTTTCTCATAGCGGACTCCACCTATAATTCCACAGCTAAATGGGGTTACTAAGCATAGGAATCGAACTCTGTTGGACATGGTTTGGTCCATGATGAGTTTCACTAACATTCATATTTCATTCTGGGGCTATGCTCTGGAAATGATGACATTTCCATTGAACAAAGTTCCTAGTAAGTCGATGCCCAAAATACTATATGAGATATGGTGTGACAAGACCCTTCTTGGAAGTACCTTAGGGTATGAGGTTGTCCTACTTATGTGAAGTAGCTAGCAGGAGATAAGCTGGATGCTAGATCCACCTTGTGCAAATTTGTGGAGTGTCCAAAGAAATCCATTGGATACTATTTCTATGAACCCTCGAAATAAAAGGATTTTGTTTCGAGGAATGCCACATTCCTAGAAAAGGAGTTTCAATTAAATAAAAAATGCAAGGTTTAGAACTTGAAGAAATTAAAAAACCATAAAGCTTCCCACAAGAGGCAGTAGAGAAAATACCACCATCAACTAACACCTCTATCACACAACCTTCTAGAAGATCTGAAAGGATCTCAAGGTTACCTGAGAGGTATGGTCTTTTGTTAGAGAACTAGAAGGAGGAGCATTCTTTGGATAGTGATCCAAGGAATTATGGAGAAGTGATGTTTGATATCAATTCATAAAGATGATAAGAGGCCATGCAAATCGAAATGGACTTCATGTGCTCCAACAAGGTATGGACCTTGGTGGACCCACAATAAGTTATTGTACCTATTGGCTGCTAATGGGTCTATAAGTGAAAGCTTGAAGTATATGGAGAGTTAGTGACCTATAATTATGACTTGTAGCAAAGGGCTTCACTCAAAGACAAGAGGTTGACTATGAGAAAACCTTTTCACTAGTGGTAATGCTAAAATCCATGCAGATATTGCTTGCGATATCAACGTATTATGACTACAAGATATTGGAAATTTATGTTAAGACCGTATTTCTAAATGTGAATATTGAGAAAGAGATCTATACGAGGTGACCAAAGGGCTTCATATCTAGTGGGAGTGAGCAAAAGATTTGCAAACACTAGAGATCCATTTATGGACTCAAACAAGCTTCCTGAAGTTGGAACCTCTGATTTGATAAGGTAATCAAATCATTTTGTTTCCTTAAGAATCCTGATGAACCCTATGTGTATAAGAAAGTTAGTGGAAGTAATATGACGTTTGTTGTCCTTTATGTTGATGAAATCTTACTCATTGGGAATGATGTAGGGATGTTGCAGTCAATGAAAGCTTGGTTGTCTACTCAGTTCTCCATGAAGAATTTAGGAGAGGCATCCTACATCTTGGAGATTAGGATCTATAGAGATAGATCCAATAGGATGATTGGACTATCCCAATCTATGTACATAGATAAATTGCTAAAGAGGTTAGCATGGAAGAGTCCAAGAGAGGATTCTTACCTTTAAGTCAGGGAGTTTCTCTTTTAAAGTAAATGTCCTTAATTCCTCCGAAGGAAAGAGAAAGAATGACTCTCAAACCATATACATTCTCTACTGGAAGCATTATGTATTCTATGCTATGTACAAGGCCTGATATAGCGTATACTCTGAGTGTCACAAGCAGATATCAGTCCAATCTAGGCGAGGAGTACTAGAAAACTATAAAGGTGATCCTCAAGTACTTACAAAGGACTAATGATGTCTTTTAATTTACGATAATAGAGAGTTGAAGCTAGAAGGCTTCAAAGATCCTAGCTTTCAGTCTGATGTAGACAATTTGAAGTTAGAGCTAGGGATTATATTCATGCTAAATAGTAGGGCGATTAACTAGAAGAGTTCCAAGCAGGGAACAACCACATATTTTACCACCAAGGCTGAATACATCGCTCATGTAATGCAGCGAAAAAGAGTTATGAATATTAGATATAGGGGTTTTATAATGATTCATCAAAATATCAATATTACTTGAAATCAATCATAGTTATTAAGTCAAAGAAGGATTTCGACTAATAATTCATGCCCTAGACCTAATCGGGATATTAATTGATGAAATGATTGAATTTGCATGGTAATTATAATCTAAATACGTTTGCTTGCTATTGACTTAAGAATAGGTAATCAAGATCCACTGCTAGGTGCTTTCCTTAAGTTGTGAGGTCCCTGGAATTAGGGAGTTAATTTCAAGTGAATTAATTAATCAAAATATTTAATATATTGATAGGTTTCACGCCTACTACTAGCTTAGTTGTGAACCTAAAGGGTTACACACAAAACAAGATGTCCACTTTTAATAATTCAAGGGGTTGGATTAAGTTAAATAATGGAGATTAATTAACTTGAGCTAGAATTAATTTAAAGAGTTAAATTAATTTATTTAATTAGATAATTGGATTATTTAATTGGACCAAATATGATTAACGACTCATAGGAGTGAATTAATTATTTGTTTGGATCAATTAGTTAATAGGCTTTAAATTAATTTAAACAGTTAGATAATTTAACTAATTAAAATAATGACTATTATTTTATTGGGTCTAATATGATTGGGTAGTCTTTTGGAACCAATTAATTAGTTGATTGGATCAATTAATTAATTTAGGCTCGATTAATTGATAGAGATCAATTAATTGGACCTTTTATTAATTAAATAACTATGCCCATAGTTTAAGTAGGAGTCTTTGAGAGCACGGCAAAGAGACCTAGTTAAAATTAGAAAATGATAGGATAAAGAGGAAAAGATGGAGAATGTTAGTTGGATGAGGGCTAGACCTCAACTATGTATAAATACACAATTGAGGGAGTAAAAAATTTAAAAAAAAAATTCCAGCAAAAATCGGCCACCTTTTTCTCCCTCTTTCTCTATATTCTTATCTTCTCCTACACACAAAAGGTTCCAAACTTGTATTAATTCAATTCTCTAAACACAAGTTATTTTTGGAATTGAATTACACTCTTAATTTTAGATTTGGAACAAGAACTTTGATTCATGCCAGACATATGGAAACACTTGGAGGGAAGACAATTGAATTCCTCATGAACCAATTTCAATGAGGCTGTTAGGAATTTGGTTCTTTCAATCCCTACGTCAATTGGAGTTTTTTAGGTATAAAATAGGAATCTAGTTTTTAATTATTAAAGGAAATTAGTTGAGCCAACTGATAAATTCGTATTGATTCCGGGGATGCATATTTGATATGCATGTTTATTATGTTCAATTGAAAAATCTAATTTTCCACTGTGTACCTATCCCGGGATATATGAAACCAATAAGCCACTCCCTCGATGCTTTCAAGCCTTTGCCCTTCTTAGAAGAACCCTTCTTCTTCCCTTTATTTAGATTTTTAACCTTAGATTGGGATGACGAGGCAACAATCATGACATGCTTATCCTTCTTCATGGTGGATTCTACCATCTTCAACATGTTGACTTGCTCGGCGATGTTAATCTCCATATTATGCATATTGAAGTTCACCACAAAGGCATCAAACGACGGTGGTAGAGACTACATGATAAGATCTACATAGAGTTCATTATTCATAACAACTTAAAGGGACTCGAACCTTTCATTAATACCTATCATCTTTAATCCTTAATCTTGGACCGAAGAGCCCTCTTTCATACGTCATTAAAATAGCTCTTTCGAAACTCAATATCTCGCCTGCCTAGTGTGTTCACCATATAACTATTGCAGATGAAGGTGAATATTGGCAGCATATGTCATATTCTCATGTTGCCTCTGCAACTCATTTGAGATTGTTGCTATCATAAAGCATCGCCTTGCAAGTTATCCTCAACTTACTTGTGGCGCTCTACAAGCTCTTCCTTAGAGGCATCCGTCGGTGCAACTGGTGGTGGTGTGACATCAGGGACATAAGACCTCTTTTCAGACTAGGGAATAATCTAAAGGTTCATAAGCTAATCGACACAGTTGGGAATAGTTAACTTATTTGCGTCTAACTAGTGGATTTTTGGCCATTTTGAGATCTAATAAACAAAACATGCAAGGCTAAAAAATAAGCATTTATTCGAAAATATATTCATTCATAATATGATCTTTAATTATAAATGCCTCATACTATTTCACCATATCCCATCACCTTTTAGAATGGAAATTCAGGAAATCATATTTCCTAGCAGGCTTGAGGTCCAATTAATGTTTTACACGCCCAAAAATATGAGACCACATAAAACATAAAAAAAGAGACAAAAACCTTGTCAATTGCATCATATGCAACCCCCAAGATATTTTGTGTCACCATTTCCTATATGCCCCAATAATATGATGACATATGGTGCTTAGTGTTAAGCAGAACTCATTAAACATCTATGTAGATGGAGAATCTAAATGTCCTATGACTCATGGATAATGATAAAGACAAGTCCATTCCATCGATATCCCTATGCATAGTAGAGATCGAAGTTTTCCATCACTTAGGCATCCCATGATGCATGGACAATGCCCTAAATGCATTAGCACCGTCATGGTTTCTACTTTTGATAGAAGGTGTGGACAATTGGGCCTAGCCCAATTTTGCCATATTTGACTTAATATAGATTTTTAACAAATTTTTTGAACTTGACTATCAAGTTAGGATATACCTTATAATTCCAAGGCCTCATTTAATTTTTGTTTGCTTATTTGATGTTGCACTAACCTAATGACAAGCAAGCACAACCAAAATAAAAAAACATTAAAAAAATTATGCATGCATCTAACATACTTACATAATAATGAGATGATCATGAGCCATATCTTATGCGATCTACTTAAGCTAAAGTGGATCTAGGTCACTCTAAAGGTTGTAATTAAAATAACAAATATAACCTATTTATTACCTAAAAATATCATCATACATTCATGGGCCTTCATTCCTTGCTTTTTCCCACCTTACTCTTTCTTGTCAAACAAAAAGAAAATCCTCACAACCTAATACTACTCTCATTACAAAAGCTATTCCTAACAAGTAACCTTGAAATTTCTTCTAAGTGGAGATACATAGGAGGGAGGAATAATTTACATTCAAAGTAAAAATAGAGAAAAGACAAGATCGCAGGCCTCATATGAAATAAAAAATAATAAAATATTTATATAAGAGACTGCGCTCAATGATCATCCACTACAACATACATGCCTAATTTATATATCTCATGTAATAAATTCAAAGCATGTAAATTTACTCATCTTTCCTATATCGATTTTTAAATTTGGGATAAATAATTTTTGGTTATTCATAAAAATGCTTTGTCATTAAATTTAAAATCAACAATTAATTTTAAAAATTGAATAAATCAAAGTTGTAAAACTTTTACACAAGAAATGAAAAATATAAAAATAGTATAGTGGTGTCGAGGTGTCTAGGCTTGGCGTCGCAGCCCCTCAAAAAATTTTCTGGTCACACCATGGCGGGTAAGCTTTAGAAGCTTTTTGTCCTCTCACGCTGCAGCACCAAAGCTTCATAATGCAGCCCTCTGTGTTTGGTGTCGAGGCACTTATGGTGGCACTATGGCGCCAGACCACGATAGCTTCACTAACTGATGCAATTTTGCCCATTTTTGACATCTAATGTCAAATTTTCTATCTAGTCCTTACATACAACATTCTATTAATTTATCCTAATCCAAAAATCAAATAAAATGACAAACGTATTATTTCGTCATATGAAACTAACACATCTAGATGGAGTCTTTTTTATTCATAATTAAAGACTATAGGCTCTTATCCAAGAAATGGAGTCTTTTTGATTCATAATTAAAGACCACCAGTGGGCCTCTCCTACAAGCCCATTAATGATTGGGCTCTCTAATTAATTAATCTCTATTAATTAGTTAAGCTTAATCAAATTGATTCTAGTGGACTATCTAATTAAATAGGCCCATTATAAATAATTCAATTATTTATATTAGTTAAATTAATTTAACTCTTAAATAAATTTAAAGTCCATTAATGAATTGTTTTAATTAATAAACTAATTTCTTGCAAAAAAGCCTCAAATCTTAATTAGGTCCAATCAAATAATCATATTAGAATTAATTTAACTAAAAATTAACTCTAACTTCAAATTAATTAATCTCCATTAATTAACTTGATCCAACTCCTTGGATTTTATTTTAGATAGAAGTGATCCATTTCTTTTTAATGTGTGACCCATTAGGTTCACTAATAAGCTAGCAATGGGCTTGAAACTATTGTAACTTAGCAAATAAATAAAATATATTTCGATTAGTTAATGCAATTAATTAATCGATCTTGGAATTAACTCCTTAATTCCAAGAACCTCACAAGTCAAGGGACACACCTAGTAGTGCATCTTGACTATTTAGTCTTAGATGAATTAGCAAGCGAATCTATTTCCATTATGAGTACAATACAAGTGCGGTCCTTCTGTCAACTAACCATCCTACTAAGTCTAGGGTATGGATTGTTAGTCAAGACCATATTTAACTTAATAACTATGATTTTATTTCTAGTCACATTGACTCTTGAGGAATTATTAGAAAACCTCTGTCTAATATTCATCATGCTTTAGCTAGAGGTTTTTTAAGTCAAGATCCATAAAATGCATAGGAGGTTCACCTATTCTACCAGATAGGTGATGGATTTTTTGTTGGCTACTCCTTAGCCTCCATACATGAAGATCATATACCCAACATAAACCCCTTGTGATTTTTGTTACAACTTTAAGGTTGCAAATCCAAGTGTAGGTTGTGTCAAGTAATAAATTTTTTAGGAGTCCAAGATCGATCCACAGGGAAGTTGTTTGAAGTTTTTGGGTTTATATTCCTTAAAAGATAGGTTGAACGTGGTTTATAATATAAAGAAAGATTTATGCTATAACTAAGAGAGCAAAGTAATAAAAATACTGAGTATTATGAATCTACTATTGAGTTTTGGATAGATGAATGATTATTTATTCTTTTTACCTCTTTTAAATTCCATAATTGGAATCCTTACATGATGAAGGTTCTAATGTGAAGGTGTTATCAAATAACTCTTGTGTTAAGGTAATCATGACATTGTCTTACTGTTTGTAAATTTTCTTTTAACTCCAATACTTATTTATGGGATCAAGTATTTATGCCCACCTTTGTCTACAACAAATCAAGATTTCACATTAGTAGTCGATGAGGTAGAATCGTACAATAAGCTAAATGGACCCCAAGTATTTTTCTCTATGAAACCAGCTGATTTTGGAAAAATAATCAACATGAAATCTATACATTTTCTGTTAGCTTCATTCTCCAACTTAAATCACCTAATTCCGACGACTAGGGAGAAATGTATACTTGATTTAAAAAGTTATGTCAACATAGATAGATCCCTTCCAATACACATTTGGACAAATTTGCTACTTTAATCAATGCTGAATTGGGCTGAGCTTCCAACAATAAAGTTATAGTTCTATTTCTTGTAGTAAGATTCAGGTTAATAAGGCTTTTGGACATGGAGTTATGCCTAAAATATAAAAATTGCACAAGTTTGGAAATATGCTTATTTTGAATTTAATGCAGGCCCAACAATCACTTGCAAAGTTCAAGTGATTTCTTGCATATATTTTGATTTACACATGATGGATTTAGGCAAAAATGGCCATTTTCTTCTAATTGTGATGCTTCTTTTATTCAATGAAATATTATCTTCCAACTTCCTCACAAAATATGTTGTTTTCTTTGATTTTATTTTGGCTCTTTTAGATCTTTTTTTGTTCATTGATTCCCTAACAAAAAATATTAATAAAATTACAGTATTAACAATAATAAAGCAAGGTAAGTATAAAGTATTTGATAATAAAATATGTGAAAACATGCATTTATCAAATTCCCCTATACTTAACTCTTGCTCGTCCTCGAGCAAACCTAAACTAATCTACTTTCATAGAAAATTACGATTACATTTAGCATATGCGACAAGACTTTAAATCCTTAGGTGGCCCATAGAGAACGAGTTGTAGTCTTGTGAGGGTTTCCAATAGTGATACCCACAAATACCTCCAACCATTATTCTCAGAGACCAACAAAATAATATGGAAATAAAATCAAATAAGTGTTGAATCTAACCCTCAGTTATTCAAAAGTTAATACATTTCTATAATAAGCGTACTCAATGTGTGTTTGAATAGTTAATGTCAACAATGATGAAATCATGCATGCTTCAAACAAGTGAATTCTCATAGAACCTCACAAAAACCATCACCCAATCTCTAATGGAAGAGTTAAACATCATGGACTCTTCCTTTGGTATAAATCTTCACTACACAAAAGGCGCTATACAAAATCAAAAGGTCTTGAACAAAGGTTGTAATAGGGCCAAATGACAGTGATGTGGCTAAGAAATAAAAGGAAAGGATGCAACAAAGGTACTAAAAACTTCATGGGATTAGAGACGTAGAGTTTATCAATGAAGGATTCTCAAACTCCATGAATTTCAACACCGTGGCCTATTATTATTAAATTGGACCCCTCTTTATCATTCTTATTAATTTTGTAACATCCTATTTTAGTTGCAACATCTAATATTTTTAACAATTTGTAATTTTTATTTATTTTTATTTTTTTTTGAAAGTCCCCCACACTTGTCTTCTATTCCAACCTAAGTTTCTTTTGCAAGCTCACCTTGTTAATGGAATGTCTCTTAAACTCAAAATTATTTTTAGAACAAGGGTAGGATAATAGTGTATTTAGGCTAGGTAAAAAAATATGATTACCATAGAGAAGGGCTTATTTATTGAAAGGCTCAAAGTGGATTACTACGGGGATGTTATCTTAGAATATCATATGGGATGTTAGTTGATTTGGCCATGGTGCTGGAAAGCCTAACGACTTAATTATTTTTCAATTAGTGCTCAATCAGTCGTTCATCTCAATAGACAAAAAGAAAATTTTCTAGCACTCAACCCCTACATGTCGAAAATCCAAGGGATAATTAAAGCGAGGGCATAAGAACTACTTATTTTGACATGCTTGTCTCTATACCAATTGTAACACCCCCATTTCCTACACAACCATATATAATGTATAATATGAAATGATAGAACCTGTGTGCATACATGGAATATTTTATTTTTTTGTAACATTTTAAGAAAAGCTAAATCACTTCTTACATACACAACCCTGTTTAAAATAGAAGGATCAGTATTTATATAAAACCACAACACCCACAACGACCACAATATTTACATACTTATTTACAGTAAAGTTTTAAAAGAGAAATATAGTACCAATCTTTAAAAACATAATACACCAGACTCAAAATATAACAAGCCAACAAAATAGCCCAACAGGTCGTCATCCATGTACACACTCCCTCAAACACCTGCAGGAGCTCCAACAGCCGACCAGCCAGCCAAAGATGCTTCAAGTATCATTGTACTCACCTACAATGCATAAACTATATGAGCTAACGCTCAACAAGTAAAGATTATGCATGTCAAAGAATAATCCACAATATCAAGTCATGCAACTCAAAATGCTATGCTCACAATGCAATTTTATGCATCAAAATATTTCTCTCAAAATCATTTCTTTCTTGGGCCCCTGACCAACGCTACTATCTCATGCACCGGAAAAGAGCACTGTATACCGCCATAATCCAATGGCCAATAATCATATAAGCATGCAAATCCATGCATACTCATACGCATGCAAATCCATGCACGCGAACCTGCAAATCCATGCATAACACCATGCAAATCCATGCATGCTTCGGTACACTAGTAGTGGTCAACAAAATATTTTTCTTTCTCTGAATCATGCCGTGCAATGCAAGATTTATCACAATGCTAGTATATGATGCATGCACGTGCTAATGATAATACCCATGTATGTATGCTCAATGGAGAGCCCTCTACTATGCACATATGATTTATGATATTACTTATAATTCACACATCTACTATGTCTATGCATTGTAGTTGCAAATGAATCTCTACTTACCTTTCACTTGGTTGGTGGCTTAGTCTAAATTTGTTTAGTATTCCTCTCCAACCTTAGATGTAAAATAGCCTGTAATATTACCCAACATCAAGCACCATTCCCAATTTGGCAAGTTGAAAGCACAAAATCTCATACTAGACCTTAAACACCAAGCTATAAGCTAACAATCAAGCTTTCACAAACTAGAACCCAATATAGCCCCTCAAATACCTCAATTTCTCATCTTAAATGCATGAAAACATCATGTAATTGAAGTATTATAACTCTAATAGCATGTACCTAATTGTTAACACTCAATAGCAACATATCAAGGTTGAAACATGCTAAGTGATCAAATGTGGCAGATTCACATTTTCATATTTTCTTGCTGTCAAGTTTAGTTGCATGATAATTTTAACATCCCTAAGCATATCCAATCACTCCCAAATTTTTACCACACTTATATAACATGTATATAAATGTAACCATATCATATAAGTGCTAAAAATCACGGATATAGCTTCCCAAGTTCAGCTCTATTCACGACATACTGAAACAGATTATTTCCTACCGTGACAGTTTTGCACACTTCATGACATTGATGGTTTTGGCACCCTTAAGTATATTCAATCACTCCAAAATTTTCACCATACTTAGATAGCATATATAAGGAGACAACCAGGTCATATTATTACCAAAATTAATGGATTTAGCTCCCTTAATTCAGTTTCCTTCACAGCACACCAAAACAGATTTTGCTATTTTGGCAGTTTGAGTGTTTCTCCAATATCATTCTCTATTTCAATTTCCAACTGATAAAACTTCATTCCAATACTCTTAACTCATATATGGTCATGTAAATGATAATAATTATAGGTTTTATTCAACATACCATACACTTTTGAAGCCTAAAACACAAGAAAATAGTAAGATGGCAGTTTCTGCCACAAGTATTTCCTATTAAGTGTTTGTGATCAAAAACCCTTTCTTTGAGCACCAAAGTCTAACTAAAAACTTCCTAACACTTTTATAAGAGATATTGAAAGCTTAATAAACCATAAAACCATTCATAATAATCTGAAAAACCAAAGGCAAAACCGTAGATAAGTGTTACCTATGCAGATTTTGAGGCTAACTTGATGGTAATCACTTCTTCTTTGCTTTTCTTGCTTTTATTTCAACTTGGAATCAATTTGGATCACTTGGAGACCTTAAGGTGTGTGTTTGGAAGATGAAAATGGCTGAAATGAGGGTCTGGTATTTGCTTAAGGGTGAAGGGTTTGAGGTGTTAGCTTGAGATGTTAGCTTAAGCTTAATAAGAAAGCATGAGGTGGCAAGTAAATGGCAAATCTGATTTTCTCTCTTATCTTGCAGCCCTAATCTTGTGTGTCTCATATATTTTTATTTGGTTGCAACCTATCTTAATCACCATTCATTCCCATAGGTAATTCCTACGTCCGTTCATTCGATCTCCAAACCGATTCGCATCCGATTCTTAAAGAATTATCTAGTTTGCATTTCTAAAATCATATGCACATAAGGGCCTTGTAATATGACACTTAAATCATATTATATCATGTCCAATATCCCAAGTATGCTAATTTACAAATATATACTTTTGAAATAACTTGATCAAATCAAATTAAACCGTATAGGTTACTAGTAACACTTTTAGCACTTCCAAAATTATAACCTATACATCCCATCTATATCTAATATTGATCCACCTCATTTTCTTCTTATTTCAATATAAAATCAACTACTTAGATTAAGAAATTCAATAACTAATATCGTGCAAGAGCTTTAGAATTAAGTTTAATATTCAAGAATGTCGTATAAAATGAAATAAATTATGCAATGCCAATAGAAATGCAAATAGCATATAAAATTAACATGTAATGCATGAATTATATTTGGCCATGTGAGTAGTAAGAGGCTCAGGTATCACATCCTCCCCTCCTTATAAAAATTTCGTCCCCGAAATTTTACTTACCAAAAAGTTCAGGATACTTAGTTCTCATTTCATCCTCTCTTTCCCAAGTGGCCTCTTCTACTAATTGGTTTCTCCATAACACTTTAACCAATGGAATCTGTTTATTTCTTAGCTGCTTCACTTCTCATAATAAAATCTGTACAGGCTTTTCTTCGTAGCTCAAATCTGTCTTTAATTCCACTAGTTCATTCTTCAGAATATGAGAAGGATTAGCAATATATTTCCTCAGCATAGACACATGAAATACATTGTGTATTTGGGACATAGATGTTGGCAGATCTAGTCTGTAAGAAACATCATCAATTCTTTCAATCACCGAGAATGGGCCAATGTATCTGGGACTCAATTTTCCTTTCTTCCCAAACCGCATGATGCCCTTCTTCGTCGATCTGCATAACTTTTCTGTCGATTTTGGGCAGTTTGCATTCTTTGTCGAATCTGTAACACGGCTTCTGTCATCTCTCGAATCATATTTGGGCCCTGTGAGTAGTAAGAGGCTCAGGTATCACACAAATAACATAACTATTTGTGCAAAAAGATTTGGGTATAATTATCACAAAAATATAACCAAAGAAAAAATTCAAAGTCCAAAACAACACCCATCATCAATCAAACCATATTATTCGTGCCTAATTTTAATTACTAAAGTTGGAAGAACATCTACGACTAAAAAAAAATTAACAATTCACAAACTTTTGTTAAAAACTCTACAAACTTGCCATGTTATGCAAACAAAAAGGTGTGCGTCTCAAGAGTGTTACATTACCTTTTACTCTACTATACCTTTTCATGGTTTCAACGTACCTAGTAGAAAACTCTCCTAAAAATATTTTTTTCTCTTTTTTTAAAAAAAAAAACTAGAAAAACACACATTGAACACACAAGACATGTTATCAACTATTCCCTTCCCCAACCTAATATAGACATTGTCCCCAATCTATAAAATAGACAGGAAAATAGAGTTCAAAAGATATTGCCTGAAATGTGACATTGGAAAATAAAGCTAAAACAACATAATATATACACTATTAGTTAAAACCATTAAGGATAAATTTTACAGGCTAAGAGTCAAATTCATTTTGTATTTCCAACCATTGTCCCTATTGGACCAATCTACACGAGCCAATACTGGATCAAGTTCTAGCATATATGCTAAAAGTTGATCAATCAATTGGTTAGGTGTTGGAGCAGAAATGAGAATTCATTTCGCAGATAGTGAAATAAAATATTTTTCTATAGCATGATCTACAAATGATAGTTAACCATCAAAGAAACCATTAACATTAAGAATTCCTACAAGTTTCTGGTGAATGTTGAGTTGTGCCTAAGAGACAACTCAAAATAATTCATCTAGTGTACCAAAACCACTAGGTAGAGTGATGAATGCATCCGCATTGTTTAACATGATAGGCATTCTGTCTTGAATGTGTGATACTTTTAGCTCATCTCCGATGGTCATACCTATAATATTCTATAATATTAGAAGTTTTGGGATAACTTCTAAAACTTTGACTCCTCCTACATGAGCAGAAGTAGCAACACTTTCCATTAATCCTAGACTGCCTCCCCCTGAATGAATTTTTCTTTCTGCTAAGGTTCTACAAAAGTTATTGGCTGCCCCATATAAATTCACTATTTTTTTCGGGATTGGTTCCATAAAAGACACAAATACAGTTGAACTTTGATAAGTTAGTTTTATACCAACAATTCATATATCTTTTGATTAAAATTTGGTTTGTTTTCAAGTATTTTTGTTACTTTTTATATATTTAGTTTAAAATCTTGTAGGTAATGACAAAAAGGGTAGAAAATGGAAAGAAACCAAAAACTTGGTTGAAATGTTGGAAAATGCAAATTGTGTTGCTACTGATGGTAATGTTTGTATTTCAATCAGACGTCCTTACTCCAATATCATATTGAATTTATTCTTAATTCATTGGAAAACCACGAAATAGATCTAAAACTTTTATGTTTACCACAAAATCCAGGTTCTACGATTTCAACGAGAAATATCAAGTTCAAGAGTCAATACTGGACTGAAATTTTCTTGTATGACACATCTCAGTATTTTATGAATAATTCTCTCTACATATATCCTATTGAGATGATTCATGATTATATACAAAGATAAGCGATATGGTACAAATGTTATGAAGACACCAAAGACTGGTTCGACCTAGAAAGCAGTAAAAATCAGTTTAAAGAGGCTACATATGCTGAAGATAGAATGCGCCTAGTTGTGCCTAGTTGTCCAGTCAGCGCCCACGCATTGCCATGTGGATAAAAGGGGAAAAATATATTTTTTGTCCTCTTTAGAGCTTCTCCTATCTGATTTTAAGGACTCCAAAGAGCCTCCAAAGGCATTCTTAGACATGAGAAGCTGTTCTGGATAGAAAGAAACATGCTGGACAGAATGAGCCATTCATGGTAAGAAGAGAGCCATTCTTGAAGACAAGGAAGCCATTCTTGGAGACAAGGAGAGCTTCAACCATTCCTCTCATTTTACAAATTGGTGAATAATTTTCATGTTCTTTATGTATTTCTTGAAGTTATATTCATACATGATGAACTAAACTTTCTTTCTAGAGGATGATGTAACCTTATTTGATCCTATGTTTTGAATTCCAAACAATATTAGTTCAAGTTATTTATCTAGTTTGTGTTATCTTGTTTAGTATTTCATCTTGATTATTTAGCCATCAATTGAGAGTGTTTGATGTATGAGATTCGATACTCGAGAAAGGGAAGATTATACATGATCATAAAAATAGGATAACCTAGGAATCATAGAGTTGAGAAGCTTATAAAACCTTTGAAGTTTTGAAGAAGAATTCATTGAACTTTTGTAGAGTTTTATTCTTGAGTTTTTATAGAGATATTGAAATTCATATTAGAACTTATAATCAATTCGGCACTCGAAAGAGGAAATTGATGAGCTTAGGAATTCTTAACTTACATGTGTTGTTAACTTGAATTGGTATGTTTTGGAAGGAAGAACATAAGTGATAATTAGGTGAGTCATTCCTCTAGAATTTCTTATTCATAAGGTGTTTGTTGTATTACTTCTAAGAACTCTGGTCTTATCTTTTTACATTTTTAGCTTACTTTACTTTGTTTAATCATCACTTGATTTTTTAGATAAAATTGAGACTATTTAAACTACAATACAATCCTTGTGGATACGATACTCAACTTACTATTGAATTAAAACTTGACACTGTGCATTTGCGGTTTGTAATATATTTCATGAACAAGTTTTTGGCGCTGTTGCCGAGGATTATTTTATCATAATTGCATTAATATTGTTATGACTTAATCTTGATTTTAGTCTAGATTATTTTTACTTTCGTCCCATATTTTGCTGAATGTCTTGCATTGCATTGGGTTATATGTATTTGTATGCATAAAGCTAGGAGTCTTGAGGCAATGGCTACTAATATCTATCAATGGCCTTCCAAGAGGTCTTCCATTGAAAAGGTTGTCGATGTTCTTGAGGTAGATCCGTTTACACAACTTGCTGCCTAAATTTTTTCTCTTTCTAACCAATTTGTAGCTTGGACTTCTTATGGACCTTATCAAGGAATGGATTCCATGGAATCCACTAGCACTTCATTTATGGAAACCAAAGTTGAGAAAAAGGCATCATTGGAAGATTTGCTAAGCACTTTTATTGGTGAAACAAGAGCTTGATTTAATAAGAATCAAGCAAAGATAAACAACATTGAGACTCAATTGGGGTAACTAGCTTCAAGTTTAGAAGCTCAAATGAAATCAATAGAAACTCAAATTAGACAGTTTGTTACTGAAATTAATGCTCAAAAACATAAAGAAAACTTTCCAAGTGAAATGAAAATCAATCCAAGGAAGCATTGCAAAGCCATCCAACAACAACAAATCGAGGAATGTGATCCCATATTTAATTAGAAACTCTACTTGTGAAATAATATTATGTCATCTAGATGCAAGTACTAATCCAATTTTATTGTTTAATTTCAAAAAGCATGACTAGATGAAGCAAGGCCTACTAGGGTGACTCACGATATGCTTGGCAATGGTGATCAATTCTTGTGCTCTACAGATTTTTTCATTTTTAATATGGAAAAAGATAGGTACATCTTTACCATGTTTGGAAGACCATTCGCAGTAATAGGGGATACACTTGTTGATGCCAAAAGGCCCTTGATGTTACTCCGGATCATCCTCGCCTTGCCTATCCAGAAGGATCACCTACACTCTTAGAGCACACAAAGATGTGGCATGATAAACACTTATTTTTAAATTCGGGATGAGAAAAGAAGATAGTCAGGCCAATTACTATAAACCAAGCGCTTCTTGGGAGGCTACCCAAGCCTTTTTTTTTCTTTTGCTTTTTAATAATTTTTTCTAGATTTAGACATGTTTAACTATTGCATTTCTTTGTCTATGTTTGTGTCTTTTGTTGCTTTAACCCATAAGATTTCATGCTTTCTTTTCTTATGTAGGTGGATGTTGACTTGGTGATATGTGTGGATCTCCATGAACTCCAAGTGCATCATCTATTGGAAATGGGAGTTTCTTATTTCCACCTCATATGTGCTTTAATTTTTTAAACTTTGAGGATAATGTTAATTTTGTGTGTTTGAACTTTATGTGGAAGAACAATTTCCTCGCACTGCCAAATAATCAAGATGCAATACTAAACAAGATAACACAAACAATATGAATACCTTGAACTAATATTGTTTGGAATTCAAAACATAGGATCAAATAAGGTTACATCATCCTTTAGAAAGAAAGTTTAGTTTATCATGTATGAATATAACTTCAAGAAATACATAAGAAAGAACATGGAAATTGTTCACGAATTTGTGAAGTGAGAGGAATGGTTGAAGCTCTCCTTATCTCCAAGAATGACTTCCTTTTCTTCAAGAATGGCTCTCTTCTCACCATGAATGGCTCATTCTATCCAGCATGTATCCAGAACAGCTTCCTACGTCCAAGAATGTCTTTGGAGGCTCTTTGGAGTCCTTAAAATCAGATAGGAGAAGCCCTAAATAGGGCAAAAAATCCATTGTGCCCCTTTTATCCGCGTGGGAATGCGTGGATGCTGACTGCACAGTTAGGCACAACTAAGCGCTGAACATTCTATCTTTAGTGTCTGCAGTCTCTTTAAACTGATTTTTCACCACTTTCTAGGCCGAACCGGTTTTTGGTGTCTTCATAACAAACTTGTGAGTGGAAGACCCTTCCTTTTTTTTTTCTTTTTTATTTTTTTGGAAAGTGAGATGTGCAAGAATAGAGTGAGTATGGTTCTATTTATTGAGACGTGAATAGAGAATACATTTATTGCACATCTTCTTTTTTTGTTAGAAAGGTTGAAAATTAGAACACAAAATTTGAAAATTTGCTACTTACATATGAATGTACTTGTAGTTGTGATTGTGGCTCATATCTTCCTCTGGTTTTATATCTAGTAATAGGTTAAACGCTCTCTATGGGTCGAGGATATGTTTTCTATCTATTTCTTATAAACTGGAAAATAGGGGCTTTTAATGTTAGAAAGTGAGTCTTTAGGGTCTTTTTATAAATTACATTTGTAGGAAGAAAAGGAAATTACTTTTTGAGAGTTAGAAGAATGTTATCCATTTTGAAAAGAATAAGAAAAGAGAATGAAAAAAAATAAAAAAAAACTTTATATAGAGATTTTAGTTGTTTGGAAAACTGATAAGTCCGAGTTCATTAGCCACGGAGTACCATTATCTGCCACTTAACTGAGAAGGATCCTAATTTTTTATAATTTTCATAACTTTTGCAGAAAGTGGAACTATCTCTGATTAATAAAATCCACATTGTAAGATCTTTACAATAGATTTATTTGTCAAAAAGTGACTACCATGTGTTTTTGCATGATAAAATTTAAAACAAATACTACCTACCACATTGTTAGCATGAATTTTTGAATAGGACAAGTTAAACTAGAAAAAAGTAAAAAAAATGGATAAAAGGAAAAGAGAATGAGAGTTAGAGAAAGCAAATATGTGATTATTAGCTCTCATAGTCTTCTTTTCCATCTGTTGGGTTGCCTTCCAATAAGGTTTACTATCCTTAGCTCAACATTTCCTCCTTTATCACTCATCAACATATGCTGCCAAAGCCATCGTCCATCCAATCATCATGTTATAATTTTGAAGTACCCAGATAAGCTTGTTCATTTGTACTTAAGTAAGGTCTTTAGTAATGATGACTAGTGGTATTTCTTTCTCACCTAAGTAGACATATTTAAGATGATTCGGGATTAGTTTAATCTCCATTATAGGTATTTGCACCACAGAAGGTAGACAACTCTCACTAGATATTGGCAATTTAACATAAGAGACATCATACCTTGATTTTTTTTTGGCAATGAATCCAGTCCCGTTATATCATTTTTCACATCCCCAACATTTGCACATCTAAGTTCTTTTCTTTTAAATCCTCCATAAGGAGATATTTTTGTAAAGTAACCCCCACTCCATCCTTGCGAGTGAACTCAAGTATTTGTTGTGACTTGGGATCAATAATGTCAACTATAGAAACAACATTCACTTTATTAGGATATCTCATGGCTTCAAAAATATTATATTTTATAACCTCGCCGTCAAAATCAATAGTAAGAGTGCCATCGTAAATATCAATCTTAGCTTAGGCTATTTTCATGAATAGTCTTCCCAAAAGAATGTGTGTAGGATTAGGACATTTGTCATCCTCCATCTCAAGAACATAAAATCAGCAGGGAAAACTAATTCATTCACCTGCACAAGAACATCTTCCATAACCCCTATTGGATATGCATTAGATCTATCAGCCAATTATATAACAACACTAGTTTCTTTTAAATGTCCTAGATTTAGAGAAGTATAAATAAAATATTACATAACATTAATTGATGCTCCCAAATCTAACATGCATTTTTTAAACCTGGTCTTACCAATGGTACAAGAGATGGTAAAAGTGCCCTAATCCTTACACTTTGGAGGGAGTTTTCTTTGAAGAACCACCGAAACATTCTCCCCTATACTTACCTTTTCATCCCCCCTCAACTTCCATTTGTTAGTATACAGCTCTCTGAGGAATTTAACATATCAAGGTACCTACTTGATCGCATTAAGAAAAGGAATGTTTAACTCCACTTTTCGAAAATTCTCAAGGATTTCCTTTTCTTGCTCATTTTTCTTAGAATTTGCTAATCCACTAGGAAAATATGGAGGTGTTACATATGTATGAGAGAGAGGTTTAAGAGTGGTTACCGACTTTAGATTCTCCTTAGGATGACTAGTCTTGTCAACAACTTTTCCATTTTGAAAAGTTGTGATCAAATTAGCCTCCTTGATTGAATTTTCAACTGAAGAAGAAATATAACATTGAGTAGAATGTTTAGGTTGAGGTTGAGCAGGAAAATTACCTTTTTCATGAGAACGTAAAGAAGTTATTAGTGTTGAAAATGTGCTTTTGATCTCATTGATGGCTTGTGAAGTTTGATTATTAATGTTTGTTTGTGCATGCAAAAAATCTTGCAAAGTTTTCTTAAGAGATTTTGTATGTGAAGCAAATTAAGAAGAAAAGTTTGGTGGCTTTTGTGAATGTAGCAGTTGGGCATAGTTATCATCTCGCCAACTAAAATTAGGATGATTTCTCCATTGTGGGTTGTAAGTTTCAGAATATGGAGAATGTAAAAATCTTTTTGAATGTGTTCATGACATTTGCTTGTCTTGGAATATTTGGGCGTTCATTGGTAGAGTGTCCAACAAGTTCACAACTGCTACAGACTTCTTTATCTTGCATATTTCTAATTTTCTTTAGTTTTTTAAGTTCCATAAACTTAACTTTTTTTGTTAAACTAGCAATCTTATCATTTAGATCATCTTCTTGATTAAGGTAATATTTTTCTTTATTACTATTAGTAAGATTAAATCTAATGAAACCTTTGGAAGAATTTACACAATGCCATGATTGAGAGCTTTTTGCCAAATGGTCTAGATATTATGGGGCTTGATTAGGTTATTTATTCAGAAACTCACCATTACACATTATTTCAACAAATTATTTTATTTCAGAAGTTAAACCTTCATAAAAGAAACTAATTAAGCGCCATTTTTCAAAACTATGATATGGGCATGAATTTAATAAATCTTTAAATCTTTCACAATATTGGAAGAAAGCGTCATTAGAATTTTGAGAAAAAAATTGGATTTATCTTTTCAAAGTATTTATTTTAAGAGTTGGAAAGAATTTTTTCAAAAATTCAGTTTGCATTTCTTGCTAAATGCCAACTGACCTAGGTTTTAAAGAGTTAAGCCAAGTTTTTGGTTTATCTTTTACACAAAAAAGGAAATAATTTGAGCTTAACGACATCATACATACAAGTTTGATTTTCAAAAGTGGCATATACTTAATCAAATTCTTTCAGATGCAAGTAAGGACTTTAAGAGTTTATACCATGGAAATTAGGAAGTAAAGGAATCATACCTGGCTTGAATAGAAAGTCATTTGCATTAAGAGAAAAAATGAAACAACAAGAAGAAGAATTTCTTGCAAGTAATAATGCATGGTACGCAACTATTGATTCTTACTTTCATCATGGACACTTTCATTTTTAGCCATAGTAGAAGTGTGTGGAGGTGACTCAAATAAATTTCCAAATAAAATTTTAGAATTATTTCTATCGAATCAATGAGAATTATGATTACGATACCATATGAACATATAACTGTAAGAAAAACAAACACACAATGTTTATAAAGGAAAAATATTTAAAAACTTGTACCTTGCCTTCCGCGGCAACAGCACCAAAAACTTGGTACAACTTTAAGGTTACAAACCTAATTGAAAATTGTGTCAGGTAATAAAATTCTCTGGAATCCGAGGTCGATCCACAGAGAAGTCAATTGAAGTTTTTGGGTTTATATTTCTTAAAAGATAGGTTGAATGTGGTTTAGATTATCAAGAAATGTTTATGTTCTAACTAAGAAATTAAAGTAATAAAAGTACTAAGGATTAGAGATCCGCTCTTGAGTTTTAGATAGAGGAACGATTATTTATCTTTTTACCTCTTTTAAATGCCATAATTGGAATCCATATAAAGGTTCAAATGGAAAGATGTTATCAAATAGTTCTTGCATTAAAGTAATCATGATCTTGTCTTACTATTTGCAAATTATCTCTTAACTCCAATACTTGTTTAAGGGATCAAGTATTTATGCACACCTTTGTCTACAACAAATTTAGGTTTCACATTAGCAGGTGGAGGGGTATAATCGCACAATAAGCTAAATAAACTCTATTTTTTTGTGTCATTGGAGATACATAAATTAAGAATCACCACAAAACAAGGAGGGTTTCAATCAAAAATAAAAATCATAATACCACACAACTGAACATTATGCACCTTTATAATCGTTCATTTTCCTCCATCAAGAGGTTTACCCTTTCTCCTCGACTAAATAAAATTTAAAAATATATAATAAAAATTGAAAAGACTAAAATCGAAGAAAAATTGGAGAATACATTTCAATTGCTATTAGAAAACTTACATTGCTACTAGAAAACTTAGCCTAAAACAAGATAATAATAAAATTTTCTTTCCCTCTCTAAGGGTTTTTGTATGTTTTTATTGACATCCAAAAGCCTCTACTTATAATAGAAGAGTGCCTAAATTAACATCTCTAAATTCACTGCAAATGCACTCCAAATTTACTTCAAATATGCTTTAAATTCATATATCCTTTTCAGATCTGAATTTTGTCATATATTTCTCTCTATAAAATTAGCTAATTTTGGAAAAGTAATCAATATGAAAGCTGTATATTTTTTGTTAGCTTTATTTTTTCAACTTGAATCACCTAATTCCAACCACTAGGGAGAAATTTATGCTTGATTTCAGGAGATGTGTCAACGTAGATAGATCATTTTCAATACACACAATTGGATAAATTTTCTATTTTAATCAAGGCTGAATTGGACTGAGCTTCCAACTACAAAGTTGTATTTCTATCTCTTGGCTTTCAAATGAGGTAATATTCAGGTTAATATAGCTTTCGGACATGGAATTATGTCCAAAAGACGAAAACTGCACAAGGATGAATTATTTTGAATAATTCAAAATAAGCATATTTTCATATATTTTGATCTACACATGATGGACTTAGGCACAAATGACTCTTTTATTCTAAATATGATGGTTCTTTGATCCAATGAAATATTATGTATCAACTTGCTCATGAAATATGTTATATTCTTTGGTTTTATTTTGGCCCTTTTTGATCTATTTTTGTTCATTGATTCCATAATATAAACATTAATAAAACTATAATATTAACAAGAATAAAGCAAGAAAAGTATAATGAATTTGATATAAAAATATGTCAAAGTATGCACTTATCAATTGTTATGCAATCGAAAAGTACATCTAAGCATATGATGTTATGTACAAGGCTACCATAGTACCTCAAGTCAAAGAACTCAGTCATGCACCATTATAATTGAAAAATTCTCATTTGACGAACAACATTTCTAGTGAGAATTTTCCATGGGCCTGTTCGGTGTACTCATTACCCAACGAGCACCCACATATGTGCAATAACATCCCCATGCCAATGCCTATGGAGCGAGACATTCTTTTTTTGAGCTTGCATCAAGTCTTTATGGGCTTATTGATGTCCCATCTCAATAAATGTACTACTTAGAACTAATTTAAGACTTAAACCATAAAGGCATGTACCATGATGGTCATCATATGCGCGACCATACCCTATAGCTAAGTATGGTCTATATGCTTTATCTAATTGACTAATTTCAATTAAAGATAAATAAAATATTAGTTTTATTGATATATTTTGAATAAGACTATTTTTACAAGAGTATACAAGCGGTCATTGATTGGTTCGTCGGGCACTACTCTAATACTAACCACCCAATTAAGTTTATGATATAGATTATTAGTCAAAACCCTATTTTGACTTTATAACTATGATTCTCTTTTAAGTCATATTGATCATTTGATGAATCATTAGAAAACTCTACATCTAATATTCATCCTGCCTTGGCCAAGGTCTTTAGGATCAAGGACTGTAAAAATATAAGAGATTCACTTATTATACTAGATAGGTGATAGATCATTTGTTGGCCACTCATTAGCCTCCATATACAAAAATCAGATGCCCAATGTAAACCCTTTGTGATTGTCTTATAATCATAAAATATATCAAAGTACATGATGTCGTGCATAAGGCTACCAAGGTGCTTCAAGTCGTAGGACTAGTTAATGCACTATCAAAACTAGAAATTTCTCTTTGAACAAACAACATTTTTGATTGAGAATTTCACATGAGCTAGTTAGGTGTATTTATTTTCCAACAAGTACCCATACACATGCACTAGTATCACCGTGTTAATATCTAGAAAAAGAGACATCCTTTTTTTGGCATGCATCATGTGTGAGAGTCTATCAAGCTAGATAACTTGAAGTCTATGTTTGGAATTGTATTCATCCTATTTGGTAGGTGGTCAGCTAGAAGAAGTTCCAAGCATGAGATGACTATGGATTCTACTGATAAGTTCGTTTTATACCAATAATTCATATACCTTTTGATTAATATTTGGTTTGTTTCAAGTATTTTTGCTATTTTTTATGCATTTAGTTTGAAATCTTATAGGTAATGACAAAAGGACAAGAAAATGGAAAGAAACCAAAAACTTGGTTGAAATGTTGAAGAATTCGTATTGTGCTGCTACTGATGGTAGTGTTTGTATTTCAATCATAAATATTTGATACAATATCATATTTATACGATTCTTGATCCATTGGAAATGTAGGAAATAGATCTAAAACTTTTATGTTTACCACAAAATACAGTTTCTACGATTTCAATAAGAAATATCAAGTAGTCAACATTGGACTGAAAATTTCTTCTATGACACATCTTGGTATTTTAGGCATAACTCCCTCTAAAGATGTCTTGTTAAGATGATTCATGATGATATAGAAATCTATGAGATAGGACCACAAATCGTATGAAGATAGAAAAAGCTGTTTTGGCATAGAAAATGGTGAAAACTCAGTTCAAATAGGCTGCATATGCTGGAGAAACAGGTTTTGGATAGAAAGTTCAGTGCCTAGTTGTGCCTAGCTGTCCAATCAGCGTCTACACATTGCCACATGGATAAAAGGGGCAAAATGGATTTTTAGCCCTCCTTAGAGCATCTCCCATCTGATTTTAAGGACTCCAAAGAGCCTCCAAAGGTATTGTGGGACGTGAGAAGCTGTTCTGGATAGAAAGAAACATGTTGGACAGAAGGAGCCATTCATGGTGAGAAGAGAGCCATTCTTGAAAACAAGGAAGCCATCTTGGAGACAAGGAGAGTTTCAACTATTCTTCTCATTTCTCAAATTCCTGAACAATTTCCATATTCTTTCTTATGTATTTCTTGAAGTTGTATTCATACATGATGAACTAAACTTTCTTTCTAGAGGATGATGTAACCTTATTTGATCCTATGTTTTAAATTCTAAACAATATTAGTTCAAGTTATTCATCTTGTTTGTGTTATCTTATTAAGTATTGCATCTTGATTATTTTAACATTAATTGAGAGTGTTTGATGTATGAGATTCGATACTCGAGAGAGGAAAGATTATACATGACCATAATGACATCATAACCTAGGAATCATAGAGTTGAGAAACTTATGAAAAAAACCTTTGAAATTTTGAAGAAGAATTCATTGAACTTTTATAGAGTTTTATTCTTGTATTTTTTATAGAGATATTGAAATTCATATTAGAACTTATAATCATTTCGGCATTCGAGAGAGGGAATTGATGAGCTTAGGAATTCTTTGTTGACTTGAATTGGTATGTTTTGGAAGAAACAACTTGTGATAATTAGTGAGTTATTCTTCTAGAATTTCATGTTCATAAGGTGCTAGTTATATTACTTCTAAGAACTCTACTCTTATCTTTTGCAATTTTTATCTTATTCTACTTTGTTTACCAATCATCACTTGGTTTTTTAGATTAAATTAAGGACTATTTGAACTACAATACTTGCTACAATTTTTTATTACAATCCTTGTGGATACGATACTCAACTTACCATTGTATTAAAACTTGACACCGTGCATTTGTGGTTTGCAAAATATTTCACAAATGTCTATGTTTGGAATCAAATTCATCCTATTTGGTGGGTGGTCAGCTAGAAGGAGTTCCAAGCATGAGATGACTATGGATTCCACCACCGAGGTTGAATATATCGATACATGGAATGCTGCAAAAGAAGGTGTTTGGATGAGGAACATTGACCAAAGGTTGGGAGTAGTTCCAACTATTGTTGGTCTAGTACTTATTTATTATGATAACAACAGGGCAATTGTGCAAGCAAAAGAGCAAAGATCTCACCATAGATCCAAGCAAATAATGATGTCATACTATTTGATTAGTAGAAATCATTAGTAGAAATGACTATATAGTAGAAAAAATTACCTCGTAAGAAAACATAACAGATCCATTAACTAGACCCCCTAGGCAAATAATAATCTAAGGGCATCTTGGGAAGATAGGTTAAATATATTAGGTAACTAGCTCTAGGGTAAGTGGGATATTATTAGAGTCCTAGCGTTCCAATTATTGGCACTTGTATACTCTTGCATTAGATAATCTTATTTGAAATATATTAATAAAATTGACACTTCTTTATCTATAATTGCACTTAAGCAACTAGATAAAGTCTCTAGACCATTTATAGCAATGGGGATGGTTGTGCATATGATGGCAATCGTGGAATATATTTCTATGACTTTGGTCTTAAATTAGTTTGAGTTGAGGGTTTATTGAGATGGAACATCGATGTGCTCATTAGACTCATGCATATGATGTATGCTTGAAAAGAGAATGGATCACTCTATAGACATTAATGTGGTGATGCTAGTGCACATGTGTGGATGCTCGTTGGGGAATGAATACACCGAACAGGCCCCTAAAAAATACTCAATTAGAAATATTATTAATGGAATGAGAATTTTCTAGTTCTAATAGTGCATGAATTAGCCCTTCGACTTGAGGTGCTATGATAGCCTTATGTACGACATCATGCACTTTGGTGTATTTCCCGATTATATGACAATCATAAGGGGCTTTTGTTGGGTCTATGATCTTCGTGTAGCAAGTTAATGAGTGAACAATAAAGTAAATTAATTAATAAATTTAATTAATTAATTAATGGTTTTTAAATTAATGTAAGAGATTAAATTAATTTAATGAGTTTAAATAATATAATTATTTGATTGGGCTAGATTTAATTAGGTGGCCTTGTTGAACCAATTAATTAAATAAACTTTTTTCCCTTGAAAAAAGAAATCCGTCAGTTGTGATCATCTGCTAGATCACCAAAAATATTCTTAGCAGTTCTCGATGACTAAATGTCAGAATGCTCGACCATCATTGAGAATCGGAGGATGGCAGCAAATATGTGGCTAGGTTGAATATCAAGTAGTTTTGGGGTAGTAGGTGGATTACGGGTTAGGGTTTGGAGGGGGAGGGTCAAGATACTATAAACTTTTTTGTAATCAAAATTGTCTGTGTTTAGATAGGGGTTTGACATGGACCCATACAAAACTTTATTAAAAAATACTAGAATTGGAGTACAACTAAATAGAAGTGGAAACTTAACAGAGTACTTAATCCCTTTACAAAAAGCATAGAAGATAATTACTACAACTATGCTAGTACAATAAATAGTAAATAAAAGAAACAATCAAAACAAAGCTATAATTAAAATCTAAAACTCCCGCTTGATGTTGTTATATACCAAGTCTAGTAAGTTGATGTCCATATTTTCCTCTGCACTACTCGAAATCTAAAGCTAGGCAATTTGAGATAATCCATATGAATAACACCCTTAATAGACTGAGGAATCCGATCAGGAGAGAAAATATCATTTTACTTTTGTTCACATGCCATATTAGCTAATGCCTCTGCTGATTTGTTGCCCTCCCAGTATATATGAGATATCTGGTAGTGAAGTTCTCCCAAAACTTCCTTGCTTCTCTTAAAAGATGTTGGAAGTTGCCAATTACCTTTTGTTGGATCCTTAAGGAAGCTAATTATAACTTGATAATCAATTTCAATCCAGAATAAAGTAAAGGCATTTTGAAGACATAAATCAAAGCCTTTAACCACCGCACATAATTCAGCCTTAGTATTTATCATCTCGTCCAAGAAAATAGAATAGGCAAAAATTATTTGTCCAGAAGCATCCCCAATAATACCCCTTGCTCCAGCCACCCCTGGATTCCTCTTCGAGGCCCCATCAATATTTAGTTTAAACTAGGCTGGTGAAGGGGAAACCTAACATATTCAGATAAGATGTAGATAAGGGTGAAAAATTGAAACGAGAAGCCAACATTAAATCATCTCTCAAGAAATGGAGGTTTAATGAAATTGAACTCATTGTAAACAAATGATACATCATATTTTGAATAATTCTCTTTGAATGAATACCTCCACCTCTATGATTAGCCGTGTTTTGTTCAGTCTAGAAGAACTAAAAAATTAAAAATGGTAGAATCATTCGAACATGGAAGGAAATAGGGGAAGAGCTTCACCAGAACTGGAATAAATTGATGATACATTCTATGTACAACATGGTAAGATTGAACATATCAATAAAGTAATCGCAAGCCTTCCCCATTTTGTGTCAAAGAAGAAACACATGTTGGAACATCTCAGTTTGATCATAGCATTGGCAATGAGAAGATAAGAGAAACCCTCTATTTTGCATCACTTCATAATTCAAGTAACCAATGATGAAACAATCTCCAAACAAAGATAGATATTGTAGTAGTTAAGGTCTTATTCTATATGATTTTGTGAATCTGCTGGATGCCTTGTTTCTGTTGTACATTTGCCCAAGAGACTTAATGGAAATTTTTTCGTCTTTCGACAACTTCCACCATGCATGGCCAGATCTGCTACAATTAAAGGGAATCTAGCAAATTTCATCCACAATATTCCCTATAAGAATTTTGCAATTTTCCCTTATCTCATTATGAACCATTCCAATATTCTCGAACTAAAGCCTGTGAATGGTTGTCATTAATAATTGCAGATAGTGATTTATCTAATAGCAAATTTTCATACTAGTAAGACACAACACAACTACCAAAGCTCCAAAACATGAACTATTTAGCATCCTTCCTATTGTTACAAAGGAGTTTCCAAGAAGGTGAGTGATTAACTACCGCTTTAGCATAAGAAGATTCTACACTAGAGAAATACTTGAATCTTATGAAACTCATCACAAGGAGTCACTTATCCTGAGCCTCCACCATAGTTTTATAAACAATGTAATCTGATAGAATTTATTATTGTGTTTAATTAATTCGATGAAACAGTTAAACAAATTCGTTATGTTCCAATTAATGTTTGAATAAATATTATAACATAGAACGACATGCACTGCAAAATTTAAAATTGACATCAACAATTTTAACGAGATTCGAATATCAATATCCCACTCCTCGAGGTCACGCCTAAAAATAAAATAATTCATTATCAGTAAAGTTTGATACAATACAATAATTGGACTTATAAAATAAAACTAAAGACTCCCTCCTTGTTTTGACACCGTTCTTGTATTGCTTCACCGATGGACTTGTTTATGAGATCCCTTCAACTTGAATCAGCCTTATTAAACCCCCTTCAATATTGACCTCCCATCAAAATGGCAGAGCGCTCTCTCCCGAGAATTCACCTCCTTCTCCCGAAGGATGTTCAATGTGATGTTCCGATATAGTCTCGAACAGACTGAAATCTCCGGTGCTGGCTTGAACTTTAAATTTTAATCACAATCTTTGATGTACACTGAAGAGGGAATCAACTATCTATCTTCTCTAGATTTCTTCTCTAAAATCAGCAGCATAAACCAATGTGTGTTTGTGTTTAAATACACAAAACACTCTAGTTGATTCCTAAACAAATACAAGGAAAGATTCCTAGTCTATTACAAAGACTTTCCTTCCAGAATTCTACAATGAACTGTCGTGAATAAATCTAAACCATGGAGTTCAAGATTACATTAATTTCCTACTCTAAATAATGTACACGACTTCTTGGAATTGTAGAAAATCTGCCAAGTCTCCTCTTCATAAGGTAAGTTCATAATAACTCTACTTCCTTTCCAATTGGATATATAATTATTAGAAGACATCTTGTATATTTATTTTTATAAATACTACAAGCTTGTATTTAATAAATCAATCCAATATGGTAAGTAAGAGAGTTTGATTCCTACAAGAAAACAAATAAGCAAGAGTTAGTTTAGCATTAAAACTCTTATTAAACATGCAAAACCTAACCTACCTTAATTAGAAGACTTAATAAATTGCACTTACCATTTTGATCAAATAATGCGAATTAATAATTCATAAGTCTCACGAACTTAAAAATCTTCCCCTTTGGCATTTTTTGTCAAATCAAGAATCTTACTTTAGTGTGTGAAAACAGGTTCAAATATGCATGTTCTATCAAGAAATATCATATAAGTAATTTAGTCCCCAAAACTTGTGTTTGAACATGAAACTGAACATGACAATGAATAACATACTAAGGCAGATAAAATAGTTCAGGGGCGATAAAAAAGTCTACCACTATTACATGCAGAAATTTTACTTTTAAAAATTCCTCTCCTAACAAATCAAACAAAAACTTTAAAACTTCAAAACATCAATCATAGCAAAACAGTTTAATCACATGATCAAAAATATCATCAATGAAAAACAAAGCTTTTAGTCAAGCTTTCTTATCAGCTTCAACATGCTTAGCAATGGTTCTCATGATGTGCCTCCCTAGGTCATAAGGATGCCGTGTCCCAATACAATAAAGTAGTATAGCCTGATCCTTAACATGCACTGTGTGATTGGCTGTGGGAGTCCAATTAGTCACTACTGCCTTGTGAAAAATAGCATATTTAAGAGTCAATTTGGCATTAGGAAAAGTAGAAGAATTTCTGGGCCAAACACTCAAACTACCTCTAGTCAATTCCTTAATGATCATATCAAAATCAGTTGGTAACTCAGCAAATTCATCCTGAGGGGTACCCAAATAATCATTTATCATATGAGCTGAAAAGAAGTAAACCTTACCCCTAACATAAACATGACCAAATTTACCAGAATCAGCCTTGATAATATCATAATGTAGATTGCAATAAAATTCCTTGACAACCTGAGGAACATAAGGCTTAATGTATATTTTGTAGGACACAACTTTGCTTACCTCAATTATGTCACCTTCAACTTCCATCTCATCCTATTGAGCAGATTCCTTCGAAGAATGATAAAAAAAAATATAAATGCTACCTTGAGGATTGAATTCTTCTGGAATTTGTGTTGTTTGGCCTCTTGTTCGAACAGGAACACCACCAATGCTAGCTTGTTGCACTGTGAATTCTACAAAATCAGAGAATGTGTATGAGAGTGCAATGGGTTGAGCAACAGAGTCAGGAATAGGATGAACTTCCTCTCCAATAGGTTCAATCCTTTGCCCATGGTGAAAGTCCCTCAATGTTTCAATAACTTCAGCAGTATTGGCAAGAGATGTTGCTGGAGTATGGAATGAAAAGCTCCCTTGAATAGGTTCAGTCACTTATTCTTCTCCAGTAATCGGTACATCTTTGTGAGGTTTAGAGGTGATTTCAAGTGGTGGATATTGAACTGCTAAGGGCATGACATCAACCTCTGGATCCATTGGAATTTTTGGTGTCGGAGATGTGCTGACGGCAACACCATGATGCTTTTCTTTTTTGGCTCGAGCTCCAGACGACTCGCCTCTCTATTTTCTTTTCTCTGTATGCAATTTCTGTTGCAATTAGGCTGTTGTCTCTTCGTGTGATCCTGCCATGTTAGAATAGATACACGATTAAGATAGAAATAAAAATGGTTGGGATATTTTTACAGCTGTAATTCTAGGGTTTTCTAGTGATGGAATGACAGTAGGGTTAAAGCCCTATTTATACATAAGGGAAAAGAGTTTTCCCGCCCAAAAATTGCTTTCAAATCTAGCCTCAACTTTTGGAGTAATCTTCCTCCATCAAACATAAGTTTTTCACTTACACTAGGAGTCTAAGAAATAGGGATATAGATAAATCAGATTTGTATCAACTTAATAATCAAATAACTCCAATATTTATCTAATTATTGATGCACAAAAAAATAAAAATAAAATCCTAAAAAGATATGCCTATTATGCATTCCATCCCATGCAAATCACAAATCAAAACATGCTAAAGATAAATATGGTGCCCTATTCAGATTTCAAATCTCATAATTCTAAAACATCAATTAAGAAATTCAACCTTTGATCCTTTTAACAATAAACTCAGAATTCCTTCAAATTTTCATTCCATATATATATATATATATATATATATATATATATATATATAATCACAGAAAATTGATCAATCAAGAACTGAATTTATGAACCATCATTTTTTTATTATTTGATGTTCAATATATTATTCTAACATGCACTGAGAATAATGATTTAGCCAGTCAGTAGCTTTCACTCTAAGATTTAGGGTAACCTTTTTCATGATAGATCGTCATCTAGATATTGGTGATACATAATCCCGATTTATTCATGAGTGGCTTTCACTCCTAAGAATAGGTAGCTTTTTTTGTCAAAGGCCTCCAAGTTCTTAGTTTTAGAAATTTCTAATGATGGAATTTTTCTAAAGTCTATTCAAGTTCAAGGTCAAAATAATTAAAGTTGTCATTCAAAATTGAGATCTCAAAATTTAGAAATATCAAAATCTGATCATACTAGACATTTAATACAGTATGCCTAATGCAAGTCCTAGCATGAGATGTATGAATCAACATATAAAAATCAAGATCTATCAACTATGTCTTAATAGAGTGTTGGAACACAATCTACATGTCACAATGTGCAATATGTGTTTCAACAACAGACTGAACATGACATTACATAATACAAATACCCAAGGACTTTCTTAATGCAGTGAATCTCTGTGTATCAATAGTCTTGGTAAAAATGTTAGCTAGTTGATTTTCAATTGTTACATGATCTATTATTATAATTCCACTTTCTACCAACTCTCTAATAAAGTGATGATGTATGTCTATGTGCTTTATCCTCGAGTGTTAAATTAGATTTTTAGAAATATTTATAACACTTAGGTTATCACGAAACACATTCATAGAAGTTTGCACAATTTCATAGTCAACAAGCATTTACTTCATCCACAGGAGTTGAGAACAATAATTCCCACATGGAATATACTCAGATTCAATAGTAGATAGGGAAATAAAGTTGTCTCTTACTAAACCAAGATATTAGATTATTACTGAGAAAGAAATAACCACCTAATGTGTTTTTCCTATCATCCACATCACCAACCTAGTCAGCATCACAGTAACCTACAATATTTGAATTAGTGTCCTTGGAATACCATATACCATAGCCAGATGTACCATTCACATATCTAATGATCTGTTTGACTGCTTTCAAGTGTGAGTCCTTGGGATCAGATTGGTACCTGGCATAAACACCTACACTAAAACAAGTATCAGGTTTAGAAACAGTAATATATAAAAGACTTCCAATCATGCTTCTGTCAATGATGTTCCAACAGATGTTCCAACATTATCTTTAGGCAATCTGTCATTGGTGCCCATAAGAGTTCTAATGTGTTAGGTGTTCTCTAGTCTAAATTTCTTCACTAGGTTTTGGGCATATTTACTCTGAGAAATAAAAATATCATCATCAAGTTACTTGATTTGTAAACCTAGAAAGTAATTTAACTCATCAACCACACTCATCTCAAAATCTTTAGACATTTGTTCAACAAACTCATCAACATTATGCTTAGAGGTTGACCCAAAAATTATGTCATCCACATAAATCTGTGCGATGATCAAACTGGTGTTCGAATATCTAATGAACAAGGTTTTATCAGCACCCCCTCTCTTATAGCACTTATTGACAAGAAAGTTTGTCAAACGCTCATACAAAGCTCTAGGAGCTTGTTTCATACCATACAAGGCCCTTTTTAATTTATAGACATGATTAGGATAATGTGGATTCTCAAAACCCTTAGGTTGTTCTACATAGGCCTCTTCTTTTAAAAACTCATTCAAAAAGGCACTTTTGACATCCATTTGATAGAGTTGAAATTCATCAAACATGCAATAGCCAAAAGTAACCTAACAGACTCTAAACTAGCTTCGGGGGCAAAGGTTTCATCAAAATCAATTCCCTTAATTTATGTGTAACCTTAGAAACCAACCTAGCTTTATTTGTTGTAATATTTCCAAACTCATCAGTTTTGTTCTTAAAGATCCATTTGGTACCTATTACATTAGAGCTTTTAGGTCTAGGAACCAGAGTCCTTACATCATTCCTAACAAATTGAGCTAATTCCTCTTGCATAGTATTTACCCAAAATTCATCTTTTAAAGCTTCATTGACATTATTTTATTCAATAGAGGAAATATAGCAAACATACCTCACCATGTCTCTATAATTGAGCTTAGGCTTTTGCCTTGTCCTCATTCCATCAGTAAGAGTCCTAATTACCTGATTTGAAGGATGATCTTTTTAAATTCTGGTAGGTGGATCCCTTCTTGGTGAATCCGTCTCATTAGAACTATCTATTCCATCTGATATTATCACATGATCTGGAACAACAGATGGAACATCAGAGTGAGCATTTTGTTCCTCTAACTTTGAAGATTCCAGTGGACTATCTGCTTCCTCAGTCAGACTGTCAATTTCCTTTTCTAAAGAAAATTCTGCAAAATCAAAAAAGTCATTAATAACCACATAAGAAGATTCCATAACAGCTTGAGTCCTCGTGTTGAAAACACAATATGCTCTACTATTAGTGGAATATCCGATAAAAACTCACTCATCACTCTTTACGTCAAACTTTCCCAAATATCACGGTCATTAAGTATAAAGCACTTAACACCAAACACATGAAAATATTTGAGATTAGGTTTCTTACATTTCCAGATTTCATAAGGAGTCTTACCAGAACCATGTCTTAAGTGAACTCTATTGGATATGTAACAAGCAGTACTAATGGCTTCAACCCATAACTTTCGGTCAATTTCTTATAGTTGAGCATTCGAGCCATTTCTTGCAAAGTCCTATTCTTTCTCTCAACCACACCATTTTGTTGAGGAGTCTTAGGGGCTGAAAACTTATGAGTTATACATACTTATCACAATAATCATCAAAAATAATATTTTCAAATTCTTTCCATGGTCACTTCTAATCCTAACAATTTGACCAATTTCATTATTTTTCTCAGTTTTGAATCTTGCACTCAGTTTCTTAAAGACATGAAAAGTGTTTAATTTCTCTCTCAAAAAGTCAACCCAAGTATACTTAGAGAAATCATCTATACAAACAAACATATATTTCTTACCACTAAGGCTTTCAACCTACATAGGACCCATCAGATCCATGTGTAGAAGTTTCAGAATCCTTGATGTACCTACATATTGGAACATAGGTTGGGACACATGTTTCTATTTACCCAGTTGACATGGACCACAGACACCATCCTTTTTCTTACTCAGTTTTAGCACTCTCAGAACTGCAACTATATTCACAAGTTTAGATAAGCTTTTAAAATTTAAGTGCCCAAGTTTCTGGTGCCATATCTCAGTCTCCTCATGTGTGACATTCAAACAGGTTATCTCATGTTCTAGCAAGTAACCATTTTCTGCTGACCTTTTATCTATCATAACCCAACGGTTAGTATCATCAAAAACTTGACATTAATCTTTTGTAAAATAAACAAATAGATTTTGATCACATAATTGACTAATACTAATCAAGTTTGTCTTAAGGCCTTCAATCAATACCATATTCTTTATTCTGGTAAACTTTTAACATCAAGTGTACCCTTACCAAGAATCTGTCCAGAAACTCTATCCCCAAAAGTCACACAACCTTTCTCAATACTTTGAAAGTTTGATAAGTTATTTTTGTTACTAGTCATGTGCCTAGAACAACCACTATCAAAGTACCAAGATTCACAAGTAGATGCTTTTAAGGATATATTTGCAACATTACACCTAAGATCAGATTTCCTAATCCAAATTCTGTATGGAAAATCATCTTTTAGTTGGATCTTAATCTTTGGTGTGTGTTTAAAAGTAGATTTTGGCCCATGTTCAAACTGTACAGAGAACGATGTTCTAACATGCTTTCTATTCCACAAGTCAATTTTCAAATTTGAAACACTTAGGACATATATGACTAAGAATATGTCAGTAATGATAGATTGATACGTACCTTCTTGGCCAAGGTTTTTGAAAAACCTTTTTTTCACCAAAATCAAAGATGGATGGTTTTGCTACAATGCTTTTCACAAATTCAATCTTCGATTTAGGATCCATATTTATGTTTGAACATTCACCAATATAACCTATACCTTGATGATTTTCTCCAACTTGTCCAGTAGAGAGAATCTCATCAAGTTTGGCTTTACCAGTGTTCATTCGAGATAAAGAGGCTTTGGCCATTTCCAGCTCAGCAATAGTGCTCTTGAGCAGTATATCTTTTTCAATAATCTGAAGCTTGAATTGGTCCAACTCGTATTGTAACTCAGTTGTCTGACATGTGAGATCAATAATCTGACCATCTAATGACTTGTTTGTCTTACAAACTTCAAGCCATTTTTTATACATCAGTTTGCACATTATTTGAATGTCCTCATCACTTGGCTCTTCTTCATCACTACTGCAGTCAGAAATCTCATCGGTAGAAAAAATTTGAACTTTTTCTTTACCTTTTGAAGCAGTGTCAGTACTGACTTTTGAATTACGCAATGTTCCAACTAGTGTTTGAACATGACTTGTGATATAACATTTTCCAGACTGGAAAATTGCATCTTGTTTGGCAGATAAAGCAACACGATTGCTTATCATCTGAATTAGCAACACTCCAAGTTATGTTTAGTGACTTTCCCTTCTTCTTCTTGAGAGTGTTTGCACATTCTAATTGAATGTGTCCATACCCTTCACACTCTATGCATTGGATTTGTTTGTCTTTCCTATCATTTGAAAATGAAGAAGAATTAGATGCACTTTTATATCTAGAAGTATCAAAATTCTTACCTCATTTAGATTTTTGGTTTTTCAAAAACTTTTGAAAGTTTTTTGTAAGAAGAACCATTGGATCAGTCATGTCCTAATCATCAATTTGAGCATTATCTTAGGTTTCATGAGCTTCAGCTTGCAGCATAATTCCCTTGTCTTTCTGCCCTTTGTTTTGTTTTAGATTCATCTCGAAGTTCTGTAGTGAACCATAAGTTCATCAAGATGCATAATAGTCACATCTTTGGCCTCCTCGATAGCAGTAACTTTGTGAGCAAACCTATCAGGTAGGGATCTTAGTGTCTTCCTTATCAGCTTTGTGTCATCATACTTTTCACCTAAAGCATGACACTCATTTGCAATGTCACAAAGTTTGGCATTGAAATCAGCAATGGTTTCGTCATCTTCCATTTTAAGGTCTTCAAATCAGGAAGCTAACATTTATAGCTTAGAAAGTATGATGGGTGTAGTTCCTTCATAAGCTACTTGAAGTATGTCCTATGATTCATTGGCAGTTTTACAACTTGCAATCAATCGAAATTGGTTTGAGTCAACAACACTGAAAATAGCATTTAGAGCCTTGGAATTGCAGCTTGCGAGTTCATTTTCTAATGCTATCAACAAATCTTCGAGCTTGAGAACAAGTTCCTTTTTCTCATTCTCCATAACTAGATATTGCCAACCAGAGACAAAGATTTCCATGCCTTCTCATCAACTGATTTTATGAAGGCTCTCATTCTAGTTTTCCAGTATGAGTAGTTGAAACCTTCTAGTAATGGTGGATGCAAAACTGAACCTCCTTCTCGTAGGATATTCATATCTACAAAGATTCGACAACAAATTAATCCAAGATCTCACTAAGTATATCAAGTGCCTACTCTGATACCACTTGATAGAATTTATTATCGTGTTCAATTAATTCGACGAAACACTTTACAAAATTCGTTATGTTCCAATTAATGTTTGAACAAATATTATAACATAAAACGACATTCACTACAGAATTTAAAATTAACACCAGCAATTTTAACGAGATTTGGATATCAAATATCCTACTCCTCGATGCCATGCCCAGAGATATCGGTAAAGTTTAATACAATACAATAATTGGACTTGTAAAACAAAACTAAAGACTCCCTCTTTATTTTGATGTCATTCTTGTATTGCTTCACCAATGGACTTGTTTGCGAGATCCCCTCGATTTGAATCTCCCTTATTAAACTTCCTTCAATGTTGACCTCCCGTCAAAATAGCAGAGCGCTCTCTCCCGAGAACTCACCTCCTTCTCCTGAAGGATGTTCAATGTGATGTTCCGATATAGTCTGGAATAGACTTAAATCTCCAGTGCTGGCTTGAACATCGAATTGCAATCACAATCTTTGATGTACACTGGAGAGGGAATCAACTACCTATCTTCTTTGGATTTCGTCTCTAAAATCAGCAGCATAAACTAATGTGTGTTTGTGTTTAAATATACAAAACACTCTAATTGATTCCTAAACAAATACAAGGAAAGATTCCTAGTCTATTACAAAGACTTTCTTTCTAGAATTCTACCATGAGCGGCCGTGAATAAATCTGAACCATGGAGTTAAAGATTACATTAATTTCCTACTCTAAATAATGTATACACGGCTTCTTAGAATGGTAGAAAATCTGCCAAGTCTCCTCTTCATAAGGTAAGTCTATAATAACTCTACTTCCTTTCCAATTGGACATAGAATTATTAGAAGACATCTTGTAGATTTATTTCCATAAATACTACAAGCTTGTATTTAAAAAATCAATCTAATATGGTAAGTAAGAGAGTTTGATTCCTACAAGAAAACAAATAATCAAGAGTTAGCTTAGCATTTAAACTATTATTAAACATGCAAAACCTAACCTACCTTAATTAGAAGACTTAATAAATTGCACTTACCATTTTGATCAAATAATGCCAATTAATAATTCATAAGTCTCACGGACTTAACATATTCACAACGTTAATAAGAGATCCAATACCAAGTTCCCTCCTCTTCACAAGGAAAACAAACCTTAGATTGGACGAGGACCTGTGCAAAAGATTTTGCCTTTCCAAAGCTCCCCCAAAAAAAGTTGAGGAAAAAATTTGTCCATACAATTTAAGACATTCTTAGGTGGGTCAATGACTTGGAGAATATGTACTGGAATTGAGCTAAAGACATGTTGATAAGCATTAATCATCCACCTTGAGATAGAACACAATTTTCCCAATCTTGCATTCTTTGATGAATTTTACGCAATAAATCTTCAAATAATATTTTTTTTTTCTTCATGAATATAATGGTATGCCAAGATAAGTCATTGGCAATTTGTTAAATGTGAATCCCGTTATCCTGACTACATCTTGAACTTTACTATCAGTAATATGCTTACTGGTGATGAATGAGCACTTTGACAAATTGAATTGTTAGCCTGATGCATCGTCATAACTGTGAATTATTAGCCTGATACATCCTATTTGGCACCACCGTACCTAAGGAATAAGGGATTTCACGCCACGCCACGGTGGTCCAAATAAGAAAAAAAATAGCTGTAGATTTTTTAGGGACAAGTGGCAATCTAATCCATCCATGGAATCTTTCTTGTTATACACCACTACATCCTCACACACCATGTGAACCTCCATTAGATACACTATATACACATAATAAATAACACAAATAATAGATACACGCATGCTTACATATAATTTCTTAACAACACACATGATATGTATCATAAAACATAATTCATAAGACACACACTCTTCACCTAAATTCTCACACATTTTCTCTCCACCCAAAACACACATTCTTCCATATTTCTTCACACACTACACTAAGAATATCGATTGCCCATTCACCAAGGAGCTTGGGGATTTTAACACAAGAGAAGAAGGAGCTTCATTAGGCATTGAAGACTTTGAAAGAGAACTGAAGAATCACTTAGTAGTTGTAATTTTTTACTTTAATTTCTTCTTTCATTTTGTTTAGTTTTGAAAAATTAGTAAGGATTATGATGTTGACAAACACTTGATGCTTGTTTATTTCAATATGAGCTAAACTACTTTTGTCAAGGTTTGGAAAGTCATTTCTATGGAGTTATGAGTTGATATTTTATTGTGATTGGAATATTGTGTTTATTGTGATGAGAATATGTAATATGTTTAATACTTTTTTGAGATTTGGCCAATTTCTAGTTGATTCTAATTAATGCAATTAGGCTGAGGGGTAAGGTTGTAGTAATCGACCGGGTAGTATATGCCATGGTCCGACCCCTATAGAGATATAGGTATAGATACATGTTGTAGTTATAGGTGTGAAAATAGAAAGATAGTGGAATTCACAAAGCTCAATATACTCTTACTGGGATGGCTAGTAGCTAGAGATGGCTTCGTAGGCCTATTAAGGGTAGATTTGGTCTATCTCGAGAGAGAGCACCAATTACAACACCGTCACATAACCACATCATTTCTAATCACAATTAAACTAGGTTCATAACAATATAGGATAATTAACTAATGTTTTGACTCTCTTTAGTTTTGTTCAATTTGTTAGTTGTTGCATTTTAATTCAATCACCATAATATCAATAGGTTAAATATAGTTGGATTATCTATACTTTAGTAGTTGTTCACATACTCTCTAAGGACACGACATCTGTATACTCATATACTTTATTACTTGTTGCGCTGCACACTTGCAGAATTTGATTGCATTTAAGTGTAAGTCACACTGGTATGCTGATTTTTTACGCTAAAAGGATTCCTCCATCTGAAGTGCTTGAGCTAGCAAAGCATGCGCCCTTTTTATTTCTATAATATTTGATGTGGTATAGGTCGGGACTGACCCAGTTGGCTCAAATCATAAGTATGAAGCTGGTGCGACCTAGGTCGGGACGGACCTGCACAACTCGGATTATAGGGATGGGAGCTAGATGGACAAAAGTTAGGATGAGTTCAAGGGATTGACTGACCTCTAGGTCGGGCAAGTTCAAGGAGTTGACTGACCTCCAGGTCGGGCGAGTTCAAGGAGTTGACTGACCTTCAGGATGGACAAGTTCAAGAGTTGACTGACCTCTAGGTCGGGCAAGTTCATGAAAATAATGAAGAGAAAACAGTTATGGTTAGAAAGTAACAGGGAATCTTTTAGGGGTAAATTAGAGAACATGAGCACACACACAGTAATCTGTTATAGCAGATTGAGGTTTGAAATTTCTTTTCTACCATTTTTTGGCATTTATAAATAAGGAAATACAAAGCATGACACATGTTACGCTTTTGATATATCAAGAATACACATATCTATTTGCTTTTCATCCTCTTCCAGAGAGCTACCACCGACTTGAGTGTAGGAGTTCTTACGTCGGGTCACAGTGGTGTTTTGTGCAGGTGTTCCAGCCGGAGAAGGAGAGCAGAAGCAGTGGACTAGGACTTGGGGTGCATCTCCTCCAATTGGTGCATTACAAGTTAGCGCCATCTGTGGGAATACTTGAGTTAAGACGTGAGATGGCAGGAAAAGGATTGCTGGGCGAAGGAATATCCAATGAAGCCCCACCACTAGTCGTCAAGCGCAACCATGATCCAGAGGTTTAGAAGTGGGGGAGAATGATAGCCCACCCCCGGTAACACCTGGGATTCCACCGCGTTGAACCATGCAGGCACCCTGCATAAATTTGGTGCCAGAATTCAGAGCAGAAAATGCCGGCCAATTTACTATGGAGCAGTTGACAAATCTGATCACAACAGCGGTGGATGTAGCTTTAAGAAGGAGGGATGCTAATCCACCACCACCAGGGCTACCGAAAAAATCACTCCGCCTTGAGAGGTTGGAAGAAAGTCATACAGGAGAGTGGCGGAGTAAGATGAAAGAGCTAGATGTGTCGGAAAAATTGGAAGATTTACATAATGAACTGAAAGAGATGAAGATAGAAATGGCGAGAAGGAATACAATAACCAAGAGAGGAATTCCATTTACTGAGGAAGTGATGATGAACGACCTACCAGCCAACTTCAGGTCCTTAAATTATGATTATGATGGTACCACTGACCCATGGGAACATCTGTGCAGGTTCAAAAATTCAGCTCTCTTGCATAGGTATTCCGATGGGGTTAAATGTAGGGTATTCCTAACTACCCTGTCAAAATCAGCCCAACAATGGTTTAGCCAGTTGCCCCCCCAACTCAATTAACTCTTTTGAGGAGTTTAGTTCTGCCTTTTTGCATCAATTTGCAAGTTCTCAGAAATACCAAAAAATGTCCTTGACTTTATTCAGTATAAAGTATAAAGACAACGAGGCTCTATGAAGTTATATAAAAAGATTCACAGCTGCTGCTTTAGAAGTACCCTCAGCTACGTAGGAGGTACTCTCCAATGCCCTGGCCCAAAGTTTGTAGGATGGGGAATTCTTCAGGTCATTGGCTAAGAAATCAGCCAGAAGTTTTGATGACCCGCTATTTGGTTTTGGCGGAGGAGTGGTAGATCCAATGGGTCAGGTCATCCTACTGATATCCTTAGGTACTGAACCCATGCGTAAGACTAAGATGGTTAAGTTTTTGGTAGTTGACTCCTTTTCTGCTTATAACATCATCCTGGGAAGACCTTCGCTCAATACCTTCCAGGCAGTGGTGTCCACTTTTCACATGAAATTGAAGTTTCCTATAGATGAAAGGATAGGAGAGGTAGAAGGAGATCAGTGCTCGGCTAGGAAGTACTATGTGGAAGCTGTTAGAAAAGCTGAGCAGAAAAAAGCAAAAAGAGAACAAAGTACAAAAGAGGAACCCCACTAAAGTTATGAAAAGAAGTGAGGTAGAAAGGCCTTCAGTCGAGCAAAAACATGTAATACCAAATGAGGAATTAATCAATATAGAGTTAATACCGAGGGATGGGACCAGAACTACTAGGATTGGTGCGCAGTTGAGTCAGGAATTGACAGATAGCATGACTCAGTTCTTAAGAAATGACATCGATATCTTCGCGTGGAATGTACGGGATCTAGAAGGAATTAATCCAGGTGTGGCAGCACATCACCTCAATGTTGACCCAGCATACAAACCTGTCAAACAGAAGAAGAGGTATTTTGGGCTTGAGAAGGATAAGGTTATCCAGAAAGAGGTAGAGAAATTACTGGAGTGGGACACATCAGAGAAATCCAATTCCCAAAATGGTTGTCAAACATCGTTTTGGTCCGAAAAATAGAAGGAAAGTGGAGAATGTGCATTGATTTTTGAGATTTGAACAAAGCATGTCCTAAGGATCATTACCCGTTACCACGAATAGACCAATTGGTTAACTCTACCTCGGGTTGTGAGCTGTTAAGTATGATGGATGCTTCGCAGGGGTACCACCAGATCATGTTAGCACCTAAAGATCATAAAAAAACAAGCTTTATAACTTCCACAGGGACTTATTGTTATGTGGTTATGCCTTTTGGACTAAAAAATGCAGGAGCTACATATCAAAAGCTGGTCGATAGAATATTCAAAGAACAGCTCGGGCGGAATATGGAGGTATACATGGATGATATGTTGGTAAAAAGTACAAAGGCTAAAGCTCATATTACTGACTTGGCAGAAGCTTTTGGAGTCCTTAGGAGGTATGGTATGAAACTCAACCCTTCCAAGTGTGCTTTTGGGGTTAGTCTGGTAAATTCTTGGGTTATATGGTGACCGAGAGGGGTATAGAGGTGAATCCTAAGAAAGTAAAAGCAATACAGAATATGGCTTTTCCAAATAGTATTAACAAGGTACAACAGCTCATGGGAAGGATAGCAGCTCTAAGTCAATTCATATCTAGATCAATAGAGAGAAGTTTGCCTTTCTTCAAAATCCTGAGAAAGGCTGACAAGTTTGAATGGACTAAGGAATGTCAGAGGGCTTTTAATGAATTAAAAAACTTTTTAGTCGAGTTGCCCTTATTGACCAAACCTGTGCAAGGTGAAATATTATATGTGTATCTTTCAGTAGGGACGTCGGCCGTTAGCTCAGTGTTATTAAGAGAAGAAGGAGCTAAGCAGAAACCCATTTACTATGTAAGTAAATTGTTGAGAGGGGCGGAAATTAAATACCCTGAGATGGAAAAAGGAGGGTTAGCCCTAGTAACGACTGCCAGATGGCTTTGACCATACTTCTTATCACATAAGATAGTGGTTCGAACTAACCTACCATTAAGACAGGTGCTAGGTAAACCAGAAACTTTAGGAAGGATGGTGAAATGGGCAGTAGAGATGAGCGAGTATGACATAGATTATCAGCCAAGGGTAGCTATCAAGGCGCAAGCCTTAGCAGATTTTCTGCAGGAAATGACACCTACAGATGAGGTCCCTAAAGAATAGTTGCTACATGTGGATGGCTCAGCTACCATATTCGGTTGTGGGGCAGGTATTGTGTTAACCAGTCTAGAAGGGGAAGAACTGGAATTTACAGTAAGATTTGAGTTCAAAACATTCAATAATGAAGCTGAATATGAGGCATTGGTGAGGGGATTAAAGATGGCTCTAGAGTTGGGGGTTAGATAGTTAAGTGTCTTTTCTGATTCCAGGTTGGTCATGCAGCAGGTTGGAGGAGAATTTGTAGCCAAGGAGAAAAGAATGAGGAATTATGTGGAACAGGTATCCCAGCTAAAAAAATAATTTACAAAAATTGATCTAAGTTATATACCGCGGGTGGAGAATGCTAAGGCTGATTATCTTTCTAAAATTGCAAGTTATACCACTGATTGCAAGACCAAGAAAATCACATTGTTAATAGCCTATCAGCACAGTATGGTGATAGAAATAGCCTCTATGGAAGAGAAAGATGACTGGAGGACCAACATCCTGAAATATCTGCGAGAGGGAGAACTGCCACAAAATAAAAGGGAAGCTGTTCGATTTCAGGTACGAGCTACTAGATTTTGTCTAATTAATGGTTTGTTATATAAGCGAGCTTATTCTACACCATACTTAAGATGTTTATCACAAGAGTAAGGAGCTTATGTATTGCAAGAAATTCATGAGGGAGGATGTAGGAGCCATAGGGGAGGCCATGCCCTGGCTTATAAAATGGCAAGGGCTGGGTATTTCTGGCCTTCATTGAAAGAGCATGCGCAATATCTAGTTAGAACATGTGAAAAATTCCAGAAGCACGCCTCATTGATACATAAACCAACAGAAGAGCTGAAGGTCATAAGCTCACCTTGTCCCTTTTCCAAATGGGGAATTGATATTGTCAGACCCTTTTTCCTAGTGATAGGGCAAAGGAAATTCTTAATAGTGGCAGTAGATTATTTCAGTAAATGGGTAGAAGCTGAGCCTGTAGCTAAGATCACAGAGTCACAGGTCATGAAATTTATGTGGGGAAGCATAGTATGTAGATATAGGGTTCCACACGACCTGATATCGGATAATGGAACTCAGTTTCAGGGAAAAAAGATCCAGAGCTGGTGTGCTGAGATGAAGATCAAGCAATACTTCACTTCGGTGGCCCATCCTCAAGCCAATGGACAAGTGGAGGTAACCAATCGAATAATATTATAAGAAATCAAAACCAGGCTAGACAGATTTGGAGGAGGTTGGGTGGATGAGCAAGATTCAGTATTATGGGCATATCGTACGACGCCAAGGACTACAACTGGAGAAACTCCATTCAACTTGGTATATGGAGCAGAGGTTGTTATATACCAGCTAAAATCGAAATGGAAACTCACCAGATCCAGAGCTATGATGAAAAGAAAAATAATGAACTCATGAGAGAAGCATTAGATTGGATTGATGAGAAAAGAGAGAAGGCATACCTCCGCATGGAGGCATACAAAAGCAGAATTCGAGTTGGGTACTCCCGAAAGGTCAAAATAAGAAATTTTCAGGTTGGGGATCTAGTACTACGGCGAGCAGATGCTTTGAAACAAATTGGCAAATTAGAAGCAAATTGGGAAGGGCCTTACAAGGTAACTCGGGTGATAGCTGGAGGTGTCTATGAGCTAAAGGATGAGAAAGGGAAAAAAGTACCAAGACCATAGAATATTTGCCATTTGAAGAAATTCTATATGTAATTTTAAGTTTTTACAAAAGAAATGAAATGAATTTACTTGATATATTGAGAATAATTCAAGAAAAAATCCTAAGGTAAGGCCAGGTGAACTGGACTTGCCTTGGGTCCTTGGAGGGTTCGCAGAGACCGACCTCCCTAGGGAATGATTCAAGAAAAAATCCTAAGGCAAGGCCAGTTGAATTGGACCTACCTGGGTTCCTTGGAGAGTTCGTAGAGACCGACCTCCTTGGGGAATGATTCAAAAAAAAATCCTAAGACAAGTCCAGTTGAACTGGACCTACCTGGGTTCCTTGGAGGGTTCGCAGAGACCGACCTCCTTGGAGAATGATTCAAAAAAAAATCCTAAGACAAGGCCAGTTGAATTGGACCTACCTGGGTTTCTTGGAGGGTTCGCAGAGACCGACCTCCTTAGGGAATGATTTAAGAAAAAATCCTAAGGCAAGGCCAGTTGAACTGGACCTACCTGAGTTCCTTGGAGGGTTCGTAGAGACCGACGTCCTTGGGGAATGATTTAAGAAAAAATCCTAAGGTAAGACCAGTTGAACTGGTCCTACCTGGGTTCTTTGGAGGGTTCGCATAGACCGACCTGCTTGGAGAATGATTCGAAAATAAAATAAAATCCTAAGACCAGTTCAACTTGCCTGCCTGAGCTAGATTATCATTTGATATTAGAAAACATGAATATGATTAAGACATGTAGCTCGATTGCAAAACTTAGGATGTGCGTCATAAATGTTGTGGAGAATATTACTGAGGAAATTGTAGACGCGGGAAAAATAAAGACAAACAACAACAATAAAGATGAAATAATATTATTATGAACTGTTGCAAAAATATACACAGCCTATTCTACTCCATAATCAGAAACACTGAGGGGTTCTATAACAGCACCCTCATCATCTAAATTCCTGGAAGGGGAAGATCTGTCATCCTCGACATTGGTAACAAGCTCAGGAGTCGAATCTGGAGAAGCAACAATTGTGGGAAGAGCAAGAGATGGATGGGCAGAATGATCCCCCAAAACTGTGGGCACAGCTGATGGCTTTGAAGGACAAACTAGATCAACAATAGGAGCAGACCTATTATCAAGATGGGGAACACTTTCAACAGCACAATCCAGCTAAGGCAATGCGTGAAACCATGGATTAAATAATTCAAGGCTCCAGAGGTCAGGTGATCAAGGAATTCTGGGGATTGTAGGAATTTGGTTTTCTCATGGGCCCACTCCGCTCGACCTGCTATAACTCCCACAGCATGACCTTAAGCTCGGAAGATAGAAGCCTCCTCAATGTCCTTTAACATTGATTCTCCATAGTGGTCCTATCTTGCTCCACCACAGTTATCCTCTCCTCCAAAGAAGCGTGTTGGGAGTGTTGTAATCATTGCTACGTATCCTCCAACTGTTTCCTAAGCTCCTCTTCCTCCGAAGAGGGTAATCCAGACCGCAGATCGGCCATTAAGGAGCTCAAGTACAGTATAACCTAGAAATAGAGAAGGTTAGATAATTTGTTGATTGTTAGATTAAGTGATGGATGTTAAGAAGGGAACATTACCTTAGAGGCATGATCGACAAGGTCGCCTACCCGAGCATTATAATCCATGGACCCTAAGAGGCGCTGGTCCATGGAGTTGGGTATGCCCTGAAGCCACTCAGCACAGAGTTTTCACCCTCTTATGGCTTTTCAAGCTCGGTAGGCTGCCATGATACGGGACTCCATCAGTTGCTCTGAACAAAAGATATACTATCAGCATTTCAACAAATATGAAGTCACAAACAAATAGTTAAACAAGATGGTACCTATAGGTTGAGGGAGTGGAATAGCTCTGGGGCTCAGTTGAAAATGGTGAAGTAAAGGCCAGGAATCAGCTAATAACCCTACGTGGTAGGGACTGTGGTTTAATCGACGAGCTAATGCTTGGGCGGCCGAGTCCAGGGTAGGCACGTGACCTTGTTAAGGTAAGTCGGTGATCCAATTGGTAGGAAAATTCCAAGGATCAGGAGATGAAATGTAATAATACTTTTTCTTCCATCCTTTAAGGGAGCTGGGTTTTCCTTGTAGAAATTTAGCTGCTCCCCGGGAAGTGAAATAAAATAAGCCTGGGGAAGCAGTTTTAGCATGAAAGAAAGTTTGCCATAACTTATGGGTTGGCTTGTACCCAAAGTAGCTAACTACCATCCAAAAACCGACCATGAGTCGGAAAGAGTTAGGGACTAGCTGCATCAGGGGAATACCGAAACTCTTAGAAATACGGAAAAATAGGTCGGGAATGGAAAACCTAAGGCCGACCTCTAGTTGATCTACAAAGAAGTCACATAGCCAGGAGGGGGGGCATGAGGTCTGTCACGAGGACCTAGCAGGACCACATTAAATTCCTTAAGTATTCCTGCATTTTCCCTAAGGTTTGTTAGGCTTATCTCAGATAGGGTGGTGGCATGAGTCATATAGGCCGGGTGATTAGCTGGATCAGCCATCCTAAATTTAGTTGGGTGATGGGTGGACAGTTCAAGTGCTAGTTCACGAACGGATACTCTGGGAGGAAGAAAGGGGGGAATAAATGACAGAGGTTCTGGAAAGGCAGTAGAAGTGGACATAAAAAAATGACAAGCCAAATATGTAGGAGAAATAAAGATAAATGAGTGGCAAAAATCAGAAGACTTACTTGGTTTGTTGAAAGGAGAGAAGAAGAAAGTTGCCGGAAAAATAACAGAGGATGATCGCTGGAGAGCAAAATGGTGGAAAGAGAAAGAGGGAGAAGAAAATGAAGGGAGAAGGCCTTTTTATAGGGAGGCGGCACTCGAACGTTCAGGAGCAGCCCTACCTTAGATGATAAAAAAGGAACATGTGTAGGGCTGGATGAGGATAGTCAGTTGATAAGACAGACATTTAAGTTGCAGTAATGGGCGTCAAAACCAAATGGGTGGAATTTGAAAAAAGGCTCACGTCAGCCTTAGTAATCAAGATATTTTCGTACTCTGTCTATTCTGCAAAAGGTGCAGGACAGGCAGAGTAGGGGGACTAGCTGATGTGGTATAGGTCGGGACTGACCCACATGGCTCAGATCATAAGTATGAAGTTGGTGCGACCTAGGTCGGGACGGACCTGCATAGCTCGGATTATGGGGATAGGAGCTAGATGGATAAAAGTTAGGACGAGTTCAAGGAATTGACTGACCTCCTAGTTGGGCGAGTTCAAGGAGTTGACTGACCTCCAGGTCGGGCGAGTTTAAGGAGTTGAGTGACCTCCAGGTTGGGCAAGTTCACGAAAATAATGAAGAGGAAACGATTACGGTTAGAAAGTAATAGGGAATCTTTTAGGGGCAAATCAGAGAACATGGGCACGCACAAAGTAATCTGTTATAACAGATTGAGATTTGAAATCTCTTTCTACCCTTATTTGGCATCTATAAATAAGGGACTACAAAACATGACATAGGTTACACTTTTGATATATCAAGAATACACATATCTATTTGCTTTTCATCCTCTCCCAGAGAGCTGCCATTGACTTAAGTGTCGGAGTTTTTACGCCGGGTCACGCTGGCGTTTTGTGCAGGTGTTCCAGCTGGAAAAAGAGAGCAGAAGCAGTGGATTAGGACTTGGGGTGCACCTCCTCCAATTGGTGCATTACAATATTGTTATTAGATGGATCAAAATCAAATATTTCTTCCTTTGTTTGAACTAAAATTCCCGTCTCCTTAACCTTATCAAAGATATTTCCAAAAACTGTGTGGTTCCACCACTGTAAATTCTGCTTAACTCATAATAATTTCTACTGAAATTTCTAAATCCCTTTGCTAGAAATATAAAAGTTCTTGACATGTCATACGATATTGTGGAATCCATCATGTTTAACCTACATATGCTGAAACCGAAAAGAAGATGGAATATTATGAATAAGTTCTTCCAATTAAATGACAAGTGCATTGTGGTCGGAGCATTTTCGTGCAAGATGCGAAATATAGACCATTGCACAAGATCTGACCATGTTGCTGAAAGAGAAAGATCTAATCTTTCCCATAATCAATTATTCATCCACATAAAAGGAGAACCTTCATAACCCGCATCAATAAGTTCACAATCAAGAATGAAGTTGTTAAAATCCTCAATTGATTTTATCACATGAGATACGCTCTTCCTTTCATTAACATGTGTAATAGTATTAAAATCCCCTCCTACAATCTAAGGATCCAATACAGTAATACCATCCATAATTCAGCTTGCCCATAATTATAGTACTTGTATATATAAAAGTCCCAAAAAATGGCTTAGAAAATAATGAATCAATCTTAACATGAATATGTTGTTCAGTATCCACTAACACCTTCAATCTACACGAATCATCCCAAAAACACCATAATTTATTCGAGTAATTAGATACAACATTTTGAAAGCCAAACTTATGTACCATTCGAGTAGCATCCAGAGAAATCATCTGTTCAAAAATAACAAACATTTGGCTTGTTAAATTTACACAAATGATGAATTACCCTTTGCATAAAAATATTCCCAACTCCATGCATATCCCACATAATTAATGTAGTCGTATTCATAGATAAAATTAATTGGATGAAGAATTAGAAGTAAAACTGATTGTGCGCTTAGCTTTCTGCTTTGTGACAACCTATAATCTTTTGTTGAAGGTTGGAGCTGTCTCAATTGAATCATTCTGATATTTGGAGGTGCAGCATTATCAATTTGAACATTAAGAAATCCATCATTTAATGGACAACGCCAATACGGTACATTAACCTTTGCATCAACAAATATCTCATCAATCCCACAATATGAGACGACCATGCCCATATTCGCCTCTAAATAACCACGTCAAATTTAGCCGGCCCTACATCATCAAAGAGGGCAGAAAAATTATTACCCAAATAAAATTCTGAATTGAATCCATAATACATCATCATTGTCATGCATATGATGGTGATCATTGGACATAGCTCTATAGTTTTTATCTTAAAAATATTCCGAGTCAGGGGTTCAGTGAGATAGGATATCAATAAGTCCGATAGATGCGCACATGATTCATGCTCGAAATAATGATATCTTATTCCATAGACACTGGTATGACTTGCTAGTGCATGTGTGTGGGTACTTGTTGGAGAACAAATACATCAAATTGACCCTTAGGAAATTCTCAATTAGAAAATATTGTTTGTCAAATGAGACCTCGTTACGATAGTACATTAACTAGTCATTTTATGTAAGGTACCATGGTAGCCATGTGCACGACTTTCATACACTTTGATGTATTTCTCAATTGCATGACAATCACAAGATATTTATATTAGGTGTATGGTCTTCGTGTATGGAGATATATGGGTGACAAACAAAGAATCCATTACCTATCTAGTAGAATAGATGAATCTCCTATATTTTCATAGTTTTTATTCCAAAGACCTTGGCCAAGACAGAATGAATATTAGACGTGGGGTTTTCTTATAAAGTATCAATGATCAATGAGATTGGAAATGGAATCATAGTGATTAAGTCAAAATAGGATTTCGACTAACAATTCATGTCATAAACTTAATCAGGAGATTAATTGAAAGAAAGACTATATTTGCATGGAACTCATAACAAAAAGGTTCACTTGCTATTAACCTAAAACTAGGTAGTCAAAATGCACTACTAGGTTCTTACCTTGACTTATGAGGTTCTTGAAGGAGTTGATCCAAGATGATTAATTAATTGGATTAATTAATCATGAATATGTATTTCAATATATTCACTAAGTTGCAATAGTTGCAAGCTCACTGTTACCTTAGTTGTGAACCAAATAGATCACATACAAATTGAGATGATCCACTTCTAATCTAATATTTGATCCAAGGAGCGAGTTAATTAATTAATTAGATCAAATAATTAGCTAGGCTAAAATTAATTTAAGGTGTTAAATTAATTTAACCAATTAAAATAATGGAATTATTTTATTTAGCCCTAATTTGATTAGGTGGCCTACAATGAAACCAATTAAATAATTAATTTGAGAAAATAAAATTACATCGGGCTTTACTAATTAATGAATTTAATATTTAATTGAAGTCTAAGCCCATGGGGTTAGAGGCCCATTAGGAGATTTAATTACAAGAATTAAAGACTCCTAGTTATAGATGGAAAAACCTTTTTTTTTAGAGGAACAAAGAAGCAAGAGATAACAAAAGAGAAGGTTTCCTAATTGAATTAGGAAAAGGATGAGGATAAGAAAGAAAAGAGTTTGAGACCTAATGGGTTAGGTTAAGACCATTTTGTGTGTATAAATACACACAAGGGGTGTCGAAAATTACAAGGTTAAGAAAATAAATTTTGGCCCCTCCCATCTTCATCTCTTGTATTTTTCTTTTACCCTCTTCTAAAAGAAAAGTTTCTTCATAAAAAAGGTTCCATCCCCTTTTCATCAAAGTATAAACCTCGAATCACTTATGGATTTAAAAATTATATTTCACTCCCAAATTTGATTAGAAGCAAATAGTGCAAATTCACTTTTTATACATGTGATGTATGGTTTATTTTCAACTATTGAAAATTTTTAAATTTCTACTGCGCATGCTATCCCATGATTTTGCAAACCGAATAGTGGTGTTAAAGCCTATGTTCTTGTGTTCTGATTGTTTTTGCGAAAACAAGCCTACATTTTCTTGAGATGAAATTTTTTATTTAATTGCATTTTTAGTTGGGAATTGAAATTTTGGAAACTTTTTGCATGATTTTAAATAATTCAAAATTGTATAACACAAAAAAAATTGCGTCATAGCGCCGTGGCACTGATGGAATAGAGTCTAGGGTGATTCTTTCTATTTGATTTTGAATTGTAATATTTATAATGCTCTGGTATTTAAAGACCGAGATTATCGCGGTCTCAACATTAGACTGGGTGATTGTCGAGGGCCGTAGCGCCAATTTAGGGCAGTCTGTTGGCCAACATCTTGTCTGCTGCCCGTTTTATGTCACACACATAAAATATGATTTTTGGATTTTTTAAATTAATAGTTAATTATTAAAATTCTATAAAATGGTTCCGTATGAAAAATCATGAATTAATTCTGAAACTAGAAGAAAAACATCAAATGATAGGTAAATTTACATGCTTTAAATTTGTATAATGTGTTGAATGAATTTAGCATTTATGGTTTGGATGATCATGGGGCTTTGGATGGTTTTACATTTTAGGTTTTGATTAAAATAAGGCTTGTAACTCTCGCCATTTCATTACTTTTATCTCTAAATATAATATTGTATCTCCCACTACGTATGTACCTTCTCTTGGAAAAAATTCCAACGTTTCTTATTAGGATAGCAATTATAATAAGAGTAACATTAGGTAGGAGAGATATTGTTTTCTTTTTGGTGAACAAAAAAATGGAGCAAGGTGGAGAAAAGTAAAGGATTGAAGGCCAATGAATGTATGGGTTATATACATTAATGTAATAGATAGAATCTGTTTTTATTTTAATTATTACCTTTAGATTAACCATTGATCCACTTTGGCTCGAGTGATCATAACATAAAAGCCCATGATCATCCCATTATGTATGTATGGTAGATGAACGCATAGGTTTATTTAATGCTTTCCTATTATCATGCTTGCGATCTTAGGAATAGTAACATTAAATAAACAACTTCAATAAAATGATGAGATCTTGGTATAAATGAAACCCTCACATAAAAATATTTTAAGTAAATTCTATATCAAGCTATATAGGTGTATTGGGCTGAGCCTAATCGTCCAAGCCTTCTATCAAAAGTAGTTGGCATGTGAAACACTACAACACTTAGTTTGTTGGCCACGAGTTATTGGATGTGCTACGTGGAGGTAATAACTGTGATCGAAACAAAGACATGACCCAATGGACCAAGTTTATAGGCTCCACAAGATAATAAGACAAATTAGGATATAATGCTCATGCTAAGACCATTAGGCCATAAGTTCCATTCCCATGAAAACCCTCACATCAGCACTATAAATATCATAGTTTTCATTATTGAAAGGTACGTGACTAATTACGCAAATATATGCTCTCAAGATTTGTGCCTTGTACCTACTTGCTCTGAAACTGACTTGAGCGTCGAAGGGTCTTTTATGGGTCAAACCCCACCATCATGAACCACTTTTTGTGATGCAGGCAGTGACCCACATTGCAGTTGACTGACCCATGTTGTAGTTGACTTCCAGCTAGGAGTTTCAAGAAGAGGAGTGATAACACATCATTTTGGCGCCATTTATGGGAAATTACTACTGGGTTATTGAGATTGCACTCAAGATCTAAAGCTGTGAGAGCACCTAACGCCCAAGGAATCCCCCTATCGGGGACACTCGTGGTAATGAAAGCGGCTTCCCTATTGGAGGCGCCCGTTGCATTAGAAACGATCAACGTGCACTTCCAGCTAACCTAAGAGATATGTTTGCTCCTCATCAGGAGGTGTTACTATACATGAACCAATAAGAGGTCTCCTGCTATTGTTCTTAAGGAGAAGCTCTCATATTATCCCATGCCTAAGAGGAGATCGCACTGCATTATGCTCGCGTATCCTAGGGGGAGCTCACGTATAATCACACCTGCATATCCTAAGAAGATCTTGCCATCTTCATGTTGCAAAGAGGAGCTCGCACACCATCATGTCATCGCGTCCCCAAAAGTAGCTCGCGCATCATAGCGCCCACACATCCTAAGAGGAGCTTGTGCGCCATTGAGCTTTGCATTCTAAGAGAAGCTCGCATGTTATCACAAACACGTATCCTAATAAAAGCTTGCTGTCTTCGCACCCCCAAGAAGAGCTCAGGTGTTATTACGCCAATGCCTCCTAAGAGAATTTCGTGGCAACGCATCCCTATTAGGAGCTCCCAAACCATCGCGTCCTTGCATTCCAAGAGGAGCTAGCCACCTCTGCACCCCTTGGAGGAGGTGTCGCATTGTTGTCTCCCAGGAGGAACTCACACGCCTTCGTGCTTTATGGCCCCAATAGGGCTCATGCGTCTTCGTGACCTATTATCTTCCAGAAAAAACTCGTGCTCTTTCGCTCTCCCAAGAGGAGGTCTTGTGCCATCATGCCCCTAAAAAGCGCTTATATAACATTGCTCCCCTAAGAGGAGCACGAATGCTATCTTTCCCCTAGTAGGAGCTTTTGCACCTTCGTACACCTACGAAGAGCTCGTGCGCCACTAGGAGGAGCTCATGCACCATTGCGCCCCTAAGAGGAGCTCATGCTATTGTACCCATACGAGCTCATGCGCTCGTGCCTTCAAGAAGTTCTACCGGTAGAGAGGAGCTCAATTATTTAGATGATTTATACAAAATTTAGCCATAAGAGCTAGCATTAATTGACAAAGAAATCAAGAGTACAAAAGCTCGTCACTAATTGGCTCGTCGAGTATTGCTCTAACAATTTTTCTCTTTTCTTAGAGCTAATTGCCTATGTATTTAAGACTCATCTACTCAATATATCCTTTAAATACTTTATGAGCTAAGGGATTTGCCAATGGATCTACTATATTTTCTGTCGAGGCACACTCGTTCCACTTGAACATCACCTCTACCGGTGATCTCTTAGATTAAATAGTATCACCTCATTATTTGCTTGAATCTTTGAAGATATCTTGGCACCTTTGCTTGCGCAAAAGCCCCATTATTATCATAATAAACCATAACTGGATCAACAATGGAAGGGACTACACCCAATTATTGGATGAAGTTTCTCATCCAAACACCCTCTTTTGCTGCATCACACACGACCATGTATTCAACCTCAATTATGAAATCCACGGTCATCTCCTACTTGAAAATCTTCCAACTGACCACCCCATCGTTTAAGGCACATAGCATCCTTAGAAACAAATTATTCACTTATACTGCTCACATTTCGGCAAAACAAGATAGGAAATTGAGAATGGAGCTCTCTGGGAAGTCGAAGAAAAGGTTAAGATTTCCTGCCTTACTAAATTGTTAATGCAGCTCATATTATGTTTGTGGATTTAGTGATCTTTTGTGATCTGATTTCTCTTTTATGTGTTGGTTTGGACAAGTCACTAGAGATTCGATCCTTGTATTGCATCTTATTCACAAGATTTGACATTGTAATTTTCCTTGTGGATCACAGTGGGTAGTTAAGGGAGCAGTTGATGTAGACATTGGTACAAACCCTTCTGTTGAAGGTGGTGAGGGTGAAAGTGTTGATGACCAAGCTGTTAAAGTGGTCGACATTGTTGACACATTCAGGCTTCAGGTTCATTTTGCATAGTCTTATATGTGCTACTTATGTGGATATGGAATTTCAAATTTTTTGGTCTAAAAGCAGTGTTTATAGGAGCAACCTCCATTTGACAAGAAGCAATTTATTGCACACATCAAGAACTACATCAAGTCGTTGACAGCCAAGCTGGAAGGGAAAAAGCAAGAGGAGTTTAAGAAGACCATTGAGGGGCAACCAAGTATTTGCTTGCTAAGATCAAAGACCTCCAATTGTAAGAAACAGACTCCTTGTTTTCTTCCACTTGTATCTTTAGATTTACTTCTAATAATGGCATGTTCATACATGTCATGTTCTAAGAACCTTGATTTGTTAGGATGATGAATGTTTTTACTTGTAGTTTTGTGGGAGAGAGCATGCACGACGACAGCACCCTAGTGTTTGCTTACTACAAGGAAGGTGCCGTTGATCCAACATTCTTATACTTTGGCCATGGTTTGAAGGAAATCAAGTGTTAAGTGGCTGGAAAATGATTACTGACCTCAAGCAAGGGCGGTGTTCCTGTACCCATAGATTTTTTTATGTTGGTTTTCATATGATATTAGTACTTCTGGAACTTCGGAATTTGTTGCTTATTTTCATTTCGGATCGTAAGTTAAAACTTTTTCAGTAAGTACTAGCAGTTTTGACTAGATTGATCAGGGATTTAAATTAGTCTCTAGTCCTTGTGTTTCTGAATTTTTAAGTCTTGATTTGTTCCAAGAGCATTTTGAAGTATATGATTGATTTCCACTAAAAAGGCCTCAAACAGTTGGCATCATGATTTATGTTTCTGCATGTGAGATGATCTTTTTTTCCACCCAAAGATTCTACTCTTATCTTTGTCTATGGCATAAAGGTTGAGTGTCTTGAAGTTGACAACACTAATGAATTATATAAACATAGCAAGTTGCTAATGTCTTTTTTCTTTGGATGGTTCTTAATCCATATGATGATATACTTTTAGTTATTATGGCAAAAAGATGGAGTATTATCAAAATAACTAAATAAAAGTTTAACTTTTCAGCATATATATATATACGTATGTATATACATCAAAAGACTACAGAATATCAACCAAGTACATATGATCTAGCGTGCTCTCGAAGTATCTGAGAGGCTCATACTTCAACTGAGTTCATATATGATCTAACATAGCTGTTGATGCTTCTGCTTGATGCTTCTTCACAATCATCACGGAGCCGTAAACACGATTACAGCCCTGCAAAAACAAATATATTAATCCAACATTGAGTTACTAGGAATTACTAAGATCATAATTCATTCGATTATATTTTTCAATGATTAGACTCCCAAAAATAATAAGGAATTGAAAACTATTTAACATTTGAAACCATGGCTGCCGAGAACCAACATAGATGCATGATATTTGTCAACATTATTCCACTCGACATTTCTAGCATCACCTTCAATCACTACAAATTCTGCAAACAACCAAAAAAAGACCAAAATCTTATCAATTTTTGTTTGCATATTTCATGGCTAAATGCCAAACACAATCTTGGCCATTCTTTTTTCCTTTTCTTCTTCTCTGAACTGAAGTGTGGAAATTAGGTTACAAGTATAACATATGATGGCAATTTTCAGTGCTAAAAAATGTGTGCTTCTTTTCCCTCTTGTCCAACAAAAGGGATTGAAAATGATCCAAAATAAAAAGATGGCTCCAATTGATGCTGAGATTTTATTTTAATTGGTATTAAATTACATAGCCAACCAATCGCATCTGAATTAGGATACTGAAATATGCATGTGATGTATGATTAATTTAAATTTTTAATTTTTGTTGTGTCTTGTTCCCTATCTATAGTTAATTCACTAGTTAATAGTTACTTTAGTTCCAAAATTAACTAATCAAGGGAACTGTTTATTACTTTCCCTGGGAAGTTATGCATTATATACTGTAAGTTGCATTTCCAGTTACCTATCTCGATACGATCCCATAATGTAAGTGTTTAGGAATGCTAACTAACAAACCTTTAATGAGTAAATCAAAGATTATACTGAAATAAATATAAAATAAAATTTATGCAAAAATTCAAATTACATTTGTTCCAATTCTATATAATTACATAATATAAAGTATCTCTATTATAATGTCACTACATCAATAGTCCGGATAAGAGCATTATATTCTTAATGTCAATGGACCACACTAATAATACAACCTAACTTTATCACTGTGAACTAATTTAATTTTTCGTAATCTTAATCCTCATATATAATATTTAGATACTAAGATTATGATAACATAAATAAATAGAGATTTTTTTATGATCATAAGCATATCAATATACTTAAAAACAAGTATAAAATATTATTTAAAAATTTAACAATAAGTGTTCTAATACAAGCTTTTAGGGCACTATCCCTAGCAGCTAACTACCCGAATCTTCCATGACAACTTAACCACATCTAAAAATGAATAATGTCGAACCTTAGCCTTTATCCTTGGCCTCAATCCGCAGCTTCGATCTTAGACTCTGTTTACGACCTGGACTGGACTGGAGGTCTTACTTGGTGGCTTGACCTTGGCCTCCATCCTAGCCTCAACTAAACATCCATGTAAGACAACTAAAGTACGTCGCGCGACTCATGGGCAACACCCTTAGCCATTCTACTGAATAGGCAGTGAAGACAAATCTTGATATAAACTTTGAATCATCTACTTTAGACTAAAAACTAGATTCAATGAAGCTTTCTAGCTTCAGTTCTCTGTTGTCATAAACTAAGAAGACATCCATAGCCTTTTGTAATTACTTAAGGATCATTTTTATGGCCTTCCAGTGCTCTTCTCCTGGATTGGAGTAATATATGCTCAAGAGACTTAAAGCATAGGTAATATCAGGCCGTGTACATAACATGGCATACATAATGCTTCCAATGGTGGATGCATATAGTATATGAGTTATCCTTTCTCTTTCCTCTGGAGTCTTCATGGACATAGACTTCGAAATAGAAACCCCATAACTCATGGGTAAGAATCCTCTTTTGGACACTTCCATGCTAAATCGCTTTTTCACTTTATTTATGCACGTAGGTTGGGGTAGTCTGATCATTCTCTTGATCTACCTCTATAGATCCTAATCCCCAAGATATAGAATGTTTCTCTTAAATCCTTCATGGAGAACTGAGTAGACAACCAAGCCATCCTTGACTCTAACATCTCTACATCATTCCCAATAAGTAGGATGCCATCAATGTAAAGAATAACAAACATCACCATGCTCCCACTAACTTTCTTATGCACACAAGGTTCATTCGGATTCTTGAGAAAAACAAATGATTTGATTGTCTTGTCGAATCAGAGTTTTCAGCTTTGGCAAGCTTGTTTGAGTCTATAAATGGATATCTGAAGCTTGCAGATATTTTGCTTGCTTCCACTGTATACAAATCCCTCTGACTACCTCATATAGATCTCTTCTTCAGTACTCCCATTGAGGTAGTCAGCCTTTACATCCACTTATCATATCTTGGATTTATAATATGCTGATATGACAAGAAATATCCATATTAATTTCAGTATCGCCTTTAGTGAGAAGGTTACCTTATAGTCAATTCCTTATCTTTGAGTGTAACCCTGTGCAACCAGTCATACCTTATAGGTCACTACCTCTCTCAAGTTGTCAAGCACTAACTGGCTCTTGTTCAAGTACTTAGTAAATTTTTGCAAGATCAATAAAGTTCTTCACCTTCCATTCCAACTACGTATTTGCCTACTCTACTATTTATCAAAATGCTATACTGCCATCGACCCTAAAGGTCAATGAGATTTTCTTGAGGTCACTAATGAGTTTAGCCAGCTTGACCCCAAAATCTCGCAAGTTTGACTTTTCTTAAGGCTAAAGGCAAAGCACATCCCAGGATTACCTGCTATCCCATGAGGTTAGCTAAAGCCTAACCTCGGATGGTTCAAGAAAATTTCAACGAGATGGAAATCTTAAAAAATCTACACATTTCGGGATTACCCACTTTCCCTTGAGGTTTACTAAAGCCTAGCCCCGGATGATTAAAGGGAATTCCCATGAGACGAAAAACTTAGAAATCCTCATAACCTTGTACCTAACCAGGGGCCATACTGGCTTCTATACTTGAGAGGTCCTACCAACTTCCACTTTCAAGGAGTCCTATCAGCTCCCATACTTAAGAGGTCCTGTCGACTTCCACTTGCGAGAGGTCCTACCGACCTCTACCATCGAGGAACCCTACCAGCTCCCACATTTGAGAGGTCTTATATACCTCTACCATCAAGGAGCCCACCGACTCTCATACTTGAGAGGTCTTACCGCCTCCACCTTTGAGGAGCCCTACTGGCTCCCAGACTTAAGAGGTCCTACCGACTTCCACTTTTGAGGAGCCCTAGTGGCTCCCATATTTGAGAGGTCCTACTGACCCCTACCAACTCCCATACTTGAGAGGTCCTACAGACCTCCACCTTCAAAGAGCCCCACTGGCACTGGCTCTTGCACTTGAGAGGTGATACCGACCTCCACAGCAACCCTACTAGCTCTCATACTTGAGAGGTCCTATTGACCTCCAACCTCGAGGAGCCCTACCGGCTCACAAATATGAGAAGCCATACCGACTTCCTCCATCAAGGGTAGTATAAAGTAAATAACCATTGCATAAAGTGATAAAAAACCTAAGTAAATAGACTAACCATAAGAAAGAGATGAACAACTCACCAGGACTAAGCCCCCTGGGGGCTATGACCATGTGGACTGCAAAGCGCTGTGACTACATAGACTACGATTAGGAGAAGATGAGCAACCTCGCTCGTACATAAAGAAGGACCACTTCAAGTCAAATCTAGGTTGAGCCCAATGAGCTCGATGTGCTCAACTTGAAAAATATATATATATATGTCGAGCCCAACGAGATCGACCTGGTTAGGTGGTCAGGTCAAGCCATGCTTGGCTCGATTGAAAAAAAAGAGTGAGAGAGATGAAGAAGAAGAAAAAGAAGACACCATCCATATCATCGTGACCTCATGTGGAGCTCGGGCGTTAATGCACCCCTAAGAGGTGCTCTCACGCCCTTTGGAGGAGCTCGTGACAAGGAACGACTAAATAGAGCACCTTCCACATAAAATGACAAACTAAAGAGAATGACCTCCCCATGAAGTGATAACAACATTTTTTTGCTGCCATAGCAGGTACACAGGAGAGATCTCCATAGATGCCTTGCTTTACTCATAATGGAGGCCAACGTGAGACGCTGTAAAGAAATAAGAAGCATTAGCAAGCTAATATAGAAAAATAAAGCAAAAAGATGCTAAGTAAACAAGCTAAACAGTAATCTCAAAAGAAGATTCACCTGGGTCGCGATTGCCTTCACAAAAAATTGATATGATGTCTACTCAAGGCAACTAACGTAATGACTTACCATGTTGTGAGTCTTCATCCAACCTAAGGCGTGATCCTCCACCAGCACCAACAACATCATGCGGAGATAACCTATGTTCGTCGCTATTCAAAGAAAGAAAAGTCACACCACCACCTCTACTCCTATAGTGCCACCTCTACCAACACCACTCATCTCGCCTAAAGTAGGCAACTCGCCCCTTTCGCCAAGAGCACGTGAAGGACTAGACTCCCTAAACTTACAAGAACAAAGTATAGTAAAGTCAAGTTTCTTGGCTCAAACACACAAGCTCGTTTGCATGACCTGTGTGCTCAACCGAAGTACCTATCTACTCTCTTCGTGTGATCCTGCCATGTTAGAATAGATACACGAATAAGATAGAAATAAAAATGGTTGGGATATTTTTACAGCTGTAATTCTAGGGTTTTCTAGTGATGGAACAATAGTAGGGTTAAAGCCCTATTTATACATAAGGGAAAAGAGTTTTCCCGCCCAAAAATTGCTTTCAAATCCAGCCTCAACTTTTGTAGTAATCTTCCTCCACCAAACTTAAGTTTTTCACTTACACTAGGAGTCTAAGGAATAGGGATATAGATAATTCAGATTTGTATCGACTTAATAATCAAATAACTCCAATATTTATCTAATTATTGATGCACAAAAAAATCAAAATAAAATCCTAAAAAGATATGCCTATTATGCATTCCATCCTATGCAAATCACAAATCAAAACATGCTAAAGATAAATATGGTGCCCTATTCAGATTTCAAATCTCGTAATTCCAAAACATCAATTAAGAAATTCAACCTTTGATCTGTTTTAACAATAAACTCAGAATTCCTTCAAATTTTCATTCTATATATATATATTTATATAATCACAAAAAATTGATCAATCAAGAACTGAGTTTATGAACCATCATTTTCTTTGATTATCTGATGTTCAATATATTGTTCTAACATGCACTAAAAATAATGATTTAGTCAGTCAGTAGCTTTCACTCTAAGATTTAGGGTAGCCTTTCTCATGGTAGATCATCCTCTAGGTATTGGTGATACATAATCCTGATTTACTCATGAGTGGGTTTCACTCCTAAGAATAGGTAGCTTTTTCTGTCAAAGGCCTCCAAGTTCTTAGTTTTAGAAAATTCTAATGATGGAATTTTTCTAAAGTGTATTCAAGTTCAAGGTCAAAATAATTAAAGTTGTCATTCAAAATTGAGATCTCAAAATTTAGAAATATCAAAAACTGATCATACTAGACATTTAATACAGTATGCCTAATACAAGTCCTAGCATGAGATGCATGAATCAGTAAATAAAAATCAAGACCTATCAACTATGTCCTAATAGAGTGTTGGAACATAATCTACATGTCACAGTGTGCAATATGTGTTTCAACAACAGACTAAACATGACATTACATAATACAAATACCCAATGACTTTCTTAATGCAGTGAATCTCTGTGCATCAATAGTCTTGGTAAAAATGTTAGCTAGTTGATTTTCAGTTGTTACATGATCTATTATCATAATTCCACTTTCTACCAACTCTCTAATAAAGTGATGATGTATGTCTATGTGTTTTGTCCTTGAGTGTTAAACTGGATGTTTAGAAATATTTATAACATTTAGGTTATCACAAAACACATTCATAGATGTTTGCACAATTCCATAGCCAACAAGTATTTGTTTCATCCACAAGAGTTGAGAACAATAATTCCCACATGGAATATACTAAGATTCAATAGTAGATAGGGAAATAAAGTTTTGTTTCTTACTAAACCAAGATATTAGATTATTACTGAGAAAGAAACAACCACCTGATGTGTTTTTCCTATCATCCACATCACCAACCCAGTCAGCATCATAGTAACCTGCAATATTTGAATTAGTGTCCTTGGAATACCATATGCCATAGCCAGATGTACCATTCACATATCTAATGATCCCTTTGACTGCTTTCAAGTGTGAGTCCTTGGGATCAGATTGGTATCTGGCATAAACACCTACACTAAAACAAGTATTAGGTCTAGAAGTAGTAATATATAAAAGACTTCCAATCATGCTTCTGTTAATGATGTTCCAACATTATCTTTGGGCAATCTGTCATTTACTCTGAGAAATAAAAATCTCATCATCAAGTTGCTTGATTTGTAAACCTAGAAAATAATTTAATTCATCAACCATACTCATCTCAAAATCTTTAGACATTTGTTTAACAAACTCATCAACATTATGCTTAGAGGTTGACCCAAAAACTATGCCATCTACATAAATATATGCAATGATCAAACTGGTGTTCGAACATCTAATGAACAAGGTTTTATCAGCTCCCCCTCTCTTATTGACCAGAAACTTTGTCAAATGCTCATACCAAGCTCTAGGAGCTTGTTTCAGTCCATACAATGCCCTTTTCAATTTATAGACGTGATTAGGGTGATGTGGATCCTCAAAACCCTTAGATTGTTCTACATAGACCTCTTCTTTTAAAAACTCATTCAGAAAGGCACTTTTGACATCTATTTGATAGAGTTTGAAATTCATCAAACATACAATAGCCAAAAGTAACCTAATAGACTCTAACCTAGCTTCGGGGGCAAAGGTTTCATCAAAATCAATTCCCTCAATTTATGTATAACCTTGAACAACCAACCTAGCTTTATTTCTTGTAATATTTCCAAACTCAACAGTTTTGTTCTTAAAGATCCATTTGGTACCTATTACATTATAGTTTTTAGGTTTAGGAACTAGAGTCCATACATCATTCCTAGCAAATTGACCTAATTTCTCTTGCATAGCATTGACCCAAAATTCATCTTTCCAAAACTTCATTGACATTTTTTGGTTCAATAGAGGAAATATAGCAAACATATACTTTAGGCTTTTGCCTTGTCCTCATCCCATTTTAAATTCTGGCAAGTAGATCCCTTCTAGGTGAATCCATCTCATTAGAACTGTCTGTTCCATCTAATGTTATCACATGATCTAGAACAACAGATGGAACATCAGAGTGAGCATTTTGTTCCTCTAACTTTGAAGATTCCAGTAGACTATCTGCTTCCTCAATCAGACTGTCAATTTCCTTTTCCAAAGAAAATTCTACTAAATCAAAAAAGTCATTAATAACCAAATTAGAAGATTCCATAACAGCTTAAGTCCTCATGTTAAAAACATGATATGCTCTACCATTAGTGGAATATCCGATAAAAACTCCCTCATCACTCTTTACATCAAACTTTCCCAAATATCACTATCATTAAGTATAAAACACTTAACACCAAACACATGAAAATATTTGAGATTAGGTTTCTTACCTTTCCAGATTTCATAAGGAGTCTTACCAAAACCATATCTTAAGTGAACTATATTGGATATGTAACAAGAAGTACTAATGGCTTCAACCCACAACTTTCGAGTCAATTTCTTATAGTTGAGCATCCCCTAAGACTCTTCAACAGAATGGTGTGCTTGAGAAAAAGAATAGGACTTTGCAAGATCTTCTGAGTAGCCTTACATGCATTTTATGTGCTGAAAAATTATAGAGAAAATAATCTATTCCCTTTGAAATTTTCTACACGAAACCGTAACTATCTCTTTTAAAGTATCAACTACTAGTCCTTCCGTATCAATAAAGGGCAGAAAATTCACATCTTCATAGCAGCCTAATACATAATTTTGGTGCTAAAAAATTAGAGAGTAAATTATCTCTTTCCAAGTATCAGCCACTAGTTCTTCCACATCAATAAAGGGCATAAAATTTACATCTTCTTAGAAGCCTAATATTTTGGGTGTGTTATTTCCTTTTGAATTTTTTTGCACAAAACCATGACTTTCTTTCAAAGTATCGGCTACTAGATCTTCCACATTAATTTGGGACAAAAAATTACATCTTCACAGTAGCCTAATACATATTTTAGGTGCTGAAAAATTTGAGAGAAAACTATTTTTTCCCTTTGAAATTTTATGCACAAATGATGACTATTTATTTCAAGGTATCAACCACTAGTTCTTCCATATCAATAAAGGGCATAAAATTTACATCTTCTCAACAGTCTAATACGCATTTTTGGTTTATTATTTCCCTTTGAATTTTTTTTACAAAACCATGACTATCTCTTTCAAAGTATTAGCTACTAGTTCTTCCACATCAATACGGGGTAGAAAATTTACATCCTCTCAGTAGCCTAATACCCATTTTGGGTGCTGAAAATTAGAGAGAAAATTATTTTTTCACTTTGAAATTTTATAGACAAAATCATGACTATCTCTTTCAAAGTATCAGCCACTAGTCCTTCCACAAAAATAAAAGGACAAATTTTTTTAATGTCTCAGTAGCCTAATACAAATTTTGGGTGCTGAAAAAATAAAGAGAAAATTATTTTTTCCCTTGACTATCTTTTTCAAAGTATCGACCACTAGTTCTTTCACTTCAATAGGGGTCAGAAAATTTACATCTTCTCACCAACCTAATAGATATTTTAGGTGCTGAAAAATTCGAGAGAAAACTATTTTATGCCCAAAACCATGACTATCTCTTTCAAAGTATCAACCCCTAGTTCTTCCACATCAATAAGGGGCATAAAATTTACATTTTCTCAGCCGCCTAATAAGAATTTTGGGTCCTAAAAAATTAGAGAGGAAACTATTTTTCCTTTTTATTTTTTCTGCACAAAACTGTGACTATCTCTTTTAATGTTTCAACCACTAGTCCTTCCACAACAATAGCGGGCAAAAAATTTATATCTTCTCAGCAGCCTAATACATATTTTAGGAGCTGAAAAAATAGAGAGAAAACTATTTCTTCCCTTTAAATTTTTTTGCACAAAACTGTGACTATCTTTTTCAAAGTATCAGCCACTAGTTCTTCCACATGAATAAGGGGCAAAATTTTTACATCTTCTCAGCAGCGTAATACGCATTTCAGGTGTATTATTTCCTCTTTATTTTTTTTGCACAAAACTATGACTATCTCTTTCAAAGTATTATCATCTACTAGTTCTTGCACATCAATACGGGGCAGAAAATTTAAATGTTCTCACCAGCCTAATACGCATTTTGGGTGTTGAAAAATTAGAGAGAAAATTATTTTCTCGCTTGGAAATTTTCTGCACAAAATCATAACTATTTGTTTCAAAGTATCAACGACTAGTTCTTCCACATCAATTCGAGACAGAGAATTTACATCTTCTGATTAGCCTTACACGCATTTTCTGTGCTTAAAAATTAAAGAGAACTATCTTTTCCCTTTGAAATTTTCTGCACAAAACCATAACTATCTATTTTAAAGTATCAGTCACTAGTCCTTCCACATCAATAAAGGGCAGAAAATTCACATCTTCACAGCAGTCTAATACAAATTTTTGTTGCTAAAAAATTAGTGAGAAAACTATTTTTTCCCTTTAAAATTTTTTGCTCATAACTGTGGCTATATCTTTCAAAGTATCGGCCACTAGTTCTTCCACATCAATAAGGGACATAAAATTTACATCTTCTTAGCATCCTAATATTTTGGTGTGTTATTTCCCTTTCAAATTTTTTGCACAAAACGATGACTATTTCTTTCAAAGTATTAGCTACTAGTTCCTCCACATCAATTCGGGACATAAACTTTACATCTTTTCAGCAGCCTAATACACATTTTGGGTGCTAAAAAATTTGAGAGAAAACTATTTTTTCCCTTTGAAACTTTCTGCACAAAACCATAACTATCTCCTCTATTGTTTCAACCTCTAGTTCTTCCACATCAATAGGGGCAGAAAATTTACATCTTCTTAGCAACCTGATACATATTTTGAGTGCTGAAAAATTACAGACAAAACAATTTTTCCAATTTGAAATTTTCTACACAAAACCATGACTATCTCTTTCAAAGTATCAACCACTACTCCTTCCACAACAATGAAGAAACCAAAATTTATAGCTTCTCAGGAGCATAATACATATTTTGGGTGCTGAAAAAATATAGAGAAAACTATTTTTTCCCTTTAAATTTTTTTTGCACAAAACCATGACTATCTCTTTCAAAGTATCAGCCACTAGTTCTTCCACATCAATAATAGGTAGAAAATTTACATTTTCTAAGCACCGTAATACGCATTTAGGGTGTATTATTTCCCTTTGAAATTTTTTGCACAAAACCATGACTATCTCTTTCAAAGTATCAGCTACTAGTTCTTCCACATCAATACGGGGTAGAAAATTTATATATTCTCACTAGCCTAATACGCACTTTGGGTTTTGAAATATTAGAGAGAAAATTATTTTTTCACTTGGAAATTTTCTACACAAAACCATGACTATTTGTTTCAAAGTATCAACCACTTGTTCTTCCACATCAATAAGGGGTAGAGAATTTACATCTTAGTAGCTTTACACACGTTTTATGTGCTGAAAAATTAGAGAGAAAACTATATTTTTCCTTTGAATTTTTTTCATGAAACTGTAACTATCTCTATTAAAGTATCAGCCACTAGTCCTTCCGTATAAATAAAGGGCAGAAAATTCACATATTCACAACAGCCTGATATAAATTTGTGGTGCTAAAAAATTAGAGAGAAAACTCCCTTTAAATTTGTTTACCCAAAACTGTGGCTCTCTCTTTCAAAATATCAACCACTAGTTCTTCCACATCAACAAGGGGTATAAAATTTACATCTTCTCACCAGCTTAATATTTTGGATGTGTTATTTCCCTTTGAAATTTTTTGCACAAAACCATGACTATTTCTTTCAAAGTATCTGGTACTAATTCTTCCACATCAATTTGGGACAGAAAATTTACATCTTCTCAGCAGCCTATTACGCATTTTGGGTGTTGAAAAATTTGGGAGAAATCTATTTTTTCGCTTTGAAATTTTCTGCACAAAACCATGACTATCTCCTCTATTATTTCGACCACTAGTTCTTCCACATCAATAGGGGCAGAAAATTTACATCTTCTTAGCAGCCTAATACATGTCTTGAGTGCTGAAAAATTAAAGACAAAACTCTTTTTTAAAATTTGAAATTTTTTATACCAAACTAGGACTATCTCTTTCAAAGTATCAGCTACTAGTTTCTCCACATCAATACGGGGCAGAAAATTTACATCTTCTCACCATCTTAATACTTATTTTGGGTGCTGAAAAATTAGAGAGAAAAATATTTTTTTGCTTTGAAATTTTCTGCACAAAACCATGACAATCTCTTTCAAAGTATCAGCCACTAGTTCTTCCACATTAGTAAGGGGTCGAAAATTTACATCTTCTCAGTAGCCTAATACGCATTTAAGGTGTGCTATTTCCCTTGGAAATTTTTTGAACCAAACCATGAATATCCCTTTCAAAGTATTAGTTACTAGTTCTTCCACATCAATACGGGTCAGAAAATTTACATCTTCTCACCTGCCGAATATATATTTTGGGTGCTGAGAAATTAGAGAGAAAACTATTTTTTCGGTTTGAAATGTTATGCACAAAACCATGACTATCTCTTTCAAAGTATTAGTCACTAGTTCTTCCACATCAATAAGGGGTAAAAAATTTACATCTTCCCAGTAGCCTAACACGGATTTTATCTGCTGAACAATTAAATAGAAAATAATTTTTTGCTTTGAAATGTTATGCACAAAACCATGACTATCTCTTTCAAAGTATTAGTTACTAGTTCTTCCACATCAATAAGGGGTAAAAAAATTATATCTTCCCAGCATCCTAACACGGATTTTATCTACTGAACAATTAAATAGAAAATAATTTTTCGCTTCGAAATATTATGCACAAAATTATGACTATCTCTTTTAAAATATCAGCCACTAGTCCTTCCACATTAATAAGGGGTAAAAAATTATATCTTCTCAGTAGCATAATACGCATTTAGTGTGTGTCATTTCGCTTCGAAATTTTTTGCACCAAACCTTGACTGTCCCTTTCAAAGTATCAGCTACTAGTTCTTTCACATCAATACGGAGCAAAAAATTAATATCTTCTCACCATCCTAATACGCATTTCGGTGCTGAAAAATTATAGAGAAAACTATTTTTTGCTTTGAATTTTTTTGCACAAAGACATTACTATCTCTTTCAAAGTATCAGCCTCTTGTTCTTCCACATTAATAAGGGGTAGAAAATTTACATCAACTCCGCAACCTAACATACATTTTATGTGCTGAAAAATTAGAGTGGAAGCTATTTTTTCCCTTTGAAATTATCTGCACAAAATCGTAACTATATTTTTTAAAGTATCGGCCACTAGTCCTTCGACTACATTAAAGGGCAGAAAATTTACATTTTCATAGCAACCCAACACACATTTTATATGCTGAAAAATTTGAAAGAAAACTATTTTTTCAGTTTAAAATTTCTACACAAAACCATGACTATCTTTTTCGAAGTATCAGTTACTAGTTATTCCACATCAATAAGGGGCAGAAAATTTACATCTTCACAGCAGCTTAACACGCATTTTATAAGCTAAAAAATTAGATAGAACACTATTTTTTTCCCGTTTAAATTTTCTGCACAAAATCGTGACTATCTCTTTTAAAGTATCAGCCACTAGTCCTTCCACATCAATAAAGGCCAGTCTAATTCATATTTTGGTTGCTGAAAAATTACAGAGAAAACTATTTTTTCCCTTTAAATTTTTTTCCACAGAACTATGACTATATCTTTTAATGTATGAGCCACTAGTTCTTCCACATCAATAAAGGGTAGAAAATTTATATCTTCTCAATAGCCTAATATGCATTTACGGTGTGTCATTTTGCTTTGAAATTTTTTGCACCAAAGCTTGACTGTCCCTTTCAAAGTATCAACTACTAGTTCTTCCATATCAATATAGAGCAAAAAATTTACATCTTCTCACCAGCCTAATACGCAATTTGGTGCTGAAAAATTAGAGAGAAAACTATTTTTTTGCTTTGAAATTTTTTGCACAAAAGCATGTTTATCTCTTTCAAAGTATCAGCCACTAGTTATTCCACATCAATAAGGGCAGAAAATTTACATCTTCCTAGGAGCTTAACGCTCATTTTATCTGCTGAAAAATTAGAACAAAAAAACTATTTTTTCTCTTTGAAATTTTATGCATAATACCATAACTATCTCTTTCAAAGAATCAGCCACTAGTTCTTCCACATCAACAAGGTGCATAAAATTTACGTCTTCTCAGCAGCTTAATACTCATTTAAGATGCGTTATTCCCTTTGAATTTTTTTGCCCCAAACCATGACTATCTCTTTCAAGTATGAGCTACTAGTTCTTCCACATCAATACTGGGTAAAAAATTTACAACTTCTCACCAACCTAATACGCATTTTTGTTGCCGAAACATTAGAGAGAAAACTATTTTTTGCTTTGAAATTTATTGAACAAACCATGACTATCTCTTTCAAAGTATCAGCCATCAGTTATTTCACATCAATAAGGTGCATAAAATTTACATCTTCTCAGCAGCCTAATACAAATTTTAGGTGTGTTATATCCGTTTGAAAAATTTTCCACAAAACCAAGACTATTTCTTTCAAAGTATCAGCTAGTAGTTCTTCCACATCCATAAGGGGCAGAAAATTTACATCTTCCAAGTAGCCTAACATATATTTTATCTGCTAAAATATTAGACAGAAAACTATTTTTTCCTTTTAAGATTTTCTGCACAACACCCACACTATCCTTTTCAAAGTATCAGCCACTAGTTTTTCCACATCAATAAGTTGCAGAAAATTTTCATCTTCTCAGTAGCCTAATATGCATTTAGGTGTGTTATTTCCGTTTGAGATTTTTTGCACCAAACCATGACTATCTTTTTCAAAGTATCAGCTACTAGTTCTTCCTAATACGCATTTTGGTGCTGAAAAATTAGAGAGAAAACTATTTTTATGCTATGACATTTTATGCACAAAACCATGACTATTTCTTTCAAAGTATCAGCCACTAGTTCTTCCATATCAATAAGCGGCACAAAATTTACATCTTCTCAGCAGCCTAATGAGCATTTAGGGTGTGTTATTTCCTTTTGAAATTTTTTGCACAAAACCATGACTATCTCTTTTAAAGTATCAGTCACTAGACATTCCACATCAATAAGTGGCAGAAAATTTACATCTTCCCAGTAGCCTAACACGCATTTTATATGCTGAAAAATTAGACAGAACACTATTTTTTCCCGTTTAAATTTTTTGCACAAAATCGTGACTATCTCTTTTAAAGTATCATCCACTAGTCCTTCCACGTCAATAAATGCTATAAAAATTACATCTTCTCAACTGCCTAATACATATTTTGGTTGCTGAAAAAATAAAGAGAAAACTATTTTTTCCCTTTAAAATTTTTTCAACAAAATCGTGACTATCTCTTCCAATGTATCAGCCACTAGCTCTTCCACATCAATAAGGGGTAGAAAATTTATATCTTCTCAGTAGCCTAATACACATTTAGGTTGTGTCATTTTGCTTTGAAATTTTTTGCACCAAACCTTGACTGTCCTTTTCAAATTATCAACTACTAGTTCTTCCACATCAATATGGAGCAAAAAATTTACATCTTCTCACCAGCCTAATACGCATTTTGGTGCTGAAAAAATAGAGAGAAAACTATTTTTTTGCTTTGAAATTTTCTGCACAAAAGCATGTCTATCTCTTTCAAAGTATCAGCTACTAGTTATTCCACATCAATAAGGGGCAGAAAATTTACATCTTCCCAGGAGCTTAACGCGCATTTTATCTGTTGAAAAATTAGATAGAAAAACTATTTTTTCTCTTTGAAATTTTATGCACAATACCATAACTATCTCTTTCACAGTATTAACCACTAGTTCTTCCACAACAACAAGGTACATAAAATTTATATCTTCTCAACAGCCTAATACGCATTTAGGGTGCATTATTTCCCTTTGAATTTTTTTACACCAAACCATGACTATCTCTTTCAATGTATCAGCTACTAGTTCTACCACATCATTATCGGGCAAAAATTTACAACTTCTCACCAGCCTAATACGCATTTTTGTTGCTGAAACATTAGAGAGAAAACTATTTTTTTGCTTTGAAATTTATCGAACAAAATAATAACTATCTCTTTCAAAGTATCAGCTACCAGTTATTTCATATCAATAAGGTGCATAAAATTTACATCTTCTCAGCAGCCTAATACGAATTTTGGGTGTGTTATATCCCTTTTAAATTTTTTCCACAAAACCAAGACTATTTCTTTCAAAGTATCAGCTACTAGTTCTTCCATATCAATAAGGGGCAGAAAATTTACATCTTCCAAGTAGCCTAACACATATTTTATCTGCTGAAATATTAGATAAAAAACCATTTTTTCCTTTTAAGATTTTCTGCACAACACCGGGACTATCTTTTTTAAAGTATCAGCCATAGTCTTTCCACATCAATCAAGGCAGAAAATTTACATCTTCTGAGCAGCCTAATACATATTTTGGGTGCTGAAAAATTACATAGAAAACTATTTTTTCCCTTTTATTTTTTTGTACAAAACCGTGACTATCTCTTTCAAAGTTTTAGCCACTAGTTCTTCCACATCAATAAGGGGCAGGAAAATTACATCTTCCCAGCAGCCTAATACGCATTTAGGGTGTGTTATTTCCCTTTGAAATTTTTTGCACCAAACAATGATTATCTCTTTTTAGGTATCAGCTACAGGTTCTTCCATATCAATACGTGGCAAAGAATTTACATCTTTTTCCAGCCTAATACGCATTTTGGGAAAACTATTTTTTCACTTTGCAATTTTCCGCACAAAACCATTTCTATCTCTTTCAAAGTATCAGCCACTAGTTCTTCCACATCAATAAGCCAAAAAATTTATATCTTCCCAGTAGCCTAACACACATTTTATCTACTGAAAAATTCGACAGGTAATAATTTTTTTGCTTTGAAATTTTCTGCACAAAACCATAACTATCTCTTTTAAAGTATCAGCCTCTTGTTCTTCCACATCAATAAAGGGTAGAAAATTTACATCTTAGTAACCTAACACGCATTTTATGTGCTGAAAAATTAGAGAGAAAACTACTTTTTAAAGTATCATCCACTTGTCCTTCGACATCAATAAAGGGCACCAAATTTACATCTTCTGAGCAGCCTAATGCATATTTTGGTTGTTAAAAAAATATTGAAAAAATTATTTTTTCCCTTTAATTTTTTTTGCACAAAATCGTGACTATCTCTTTCAAAGTATCAGTCACTAGTTCTTTCACATCAGTAAGGGGCATAAAATTTATATCTTCTTAACAACCTAATACGCATTTAGGGTGTGTTATTTCCCTTTGAAATTTTTGTACCAAACCATGACTATATGTTTCAAAGTATTAGCTACTAGTTCTTCCACACCCATACGGGGCAAAAAATTTACATTTTCTCACCAACTTAATACGCAGTTTGGTGCTGAAAAATTAGACAGAAAACTATTTTTTTGCTTTGAAAATTTTTGCCCAAAATCATTACTATCTCTTTCAAAGTATCAGCCTCTTGGTCTTCCACATCAATAAGGGGTAGAAAATTTACATCATCTCAGCAACCTAACACATATTTTATGTGCTGAAAAATTAGAGAGAAAACTATTTTTTCTCTTTGAAATTATCTGCACAAAATCGTGACTATCTTTAAACTATATTTTTTCGAAGCATGGCATATGAACAAATCTCTGTTCGGCCACTCTAGAGATTCAGTCAATCTCTAAACCCGTACATTTCCACTTGCATCATATGAATCTAATGAGGTAAAGGCTCAATAAGGTGAAACTGATGCAATAACAAATAGCGTACATACAAATCACATGAATGATTAAATACAGTATTCAATTTAATACTTTGTTTCATAAATCATTCTTTAGGGTCGTTGAAGTGTGGTACCTAACTAATAGCGATAAATCGTGATTTTCGAAACCTGTTCATAATGATTGGCCAATAAGAGAACTAATATGGGTTTCCATACCTAGTCTTTCAACCTCAGGTATTAGCCGTATTCTATCTCATTCATTGTGTCTTTCCTATATCGGTTTTTCAACCTCAAGCATTTGCCACCATTTATTCAAACTGTAACACCCCTTAACCTAACTGCAGAGTCTAAACAAGCTGATGCAGTTAAGTCAAGAAATGTTAATTTTTCATCATTACTAGATTTATAGTTTTTAATAAAGTTCCCATTTTTAGCTATAAGAGAAAGAGCTTGAATCATTTTAAACACACCATATACATATATTAAAAGTGAGTACAACTGTTTACAAAACCATAATAGAGCGGCTTATTTGAAAACAAAACAGAGTTTTCAAAGTATGATACAAAATAGCTCGAAGCATGGTATATGAACAAATCTCTGTCTGGCCGCTCTGGAGATTCAGTTAATCTCTAAACCTATACAATTCCACTTGCATTACATGAATCTAATGAGCTAAAGGCTCAGTAAGGTGAAACTGATGAAATAATAAATAGCGTACATACAAATCACATAAATGATTAAATACAATATTCAATTTAATAACTTTGTTTCATAAATCATTCTTTAGGGTCCTTGAAGTGTGGTACCTAACTAATAGTGATAGACCGTGGTTTTTAAAACCTGTTCATAATGATTAGCCAATAAGAGAACTAATACGGAGTTTCCATACTTGGTCTTTCAACCTCAGGTATTAGCCGTATTCTATCTCATTCATTATGTCTTTCCTATACCGGTTTTTTCAACCTCAAGTATTTGCCACCATTTATTCAAACTGTAACATCCCTTAACCTAACTGCAGAGTTTAAACAAGCTGATGCAATTAAGTCAAGAAATGTTAATTTTTCATCATTACTAGAGTTATTATTTTTAATAAAGTTCCTATTTTTAGCTATAAGAGAAAGAGCTTGAATCATTTTAAACACACTATATACATATATCAAAAGTGAGTACAATTGTTTACAAAATCATAACAGAGCGGCTTATTTAAAAACAAAATAGAGTTTTCAAAATATAATACAAAATAGCTTGAAGCATGGCATATGAACAAATCTCTGTCATACAAATAATTCATTTCATGGCCATTCAATACATCAATCTTCCTTAACCGAGATACCAAGCTTTTCACTACAAGAAGGCACTTAAGAAATATGTTAAATCAAGAAACAAAAGTTTGATCTCATATTTCATGTACTAATGCATGTTAAAGTATAACTAGAGCATATAATAACAATTATTCAAGTTCGTGCAATCATGCTATATATGTGCCATAATTCAATAATACACATTGATTAGATGCATAGTCATACAAGATGCTTATTATTGGCTATGTAGGAGAGAATTGGGCATTACAATGTGCTTCCTTCAAGTCTCATCTTTTTCTTTCTTAATAATTTTCTTAGGAGGCCGTGGCCTTCCATTCTTGAAATAGTCAAATTCATCATTGCTTAAGTGAAGGTAAACTTTGCAATATTTTAGGTATCTTTCATAAACTACTTTCTATGGAGTCATTGCTTCTCCACACACAATAGCAATCTCGTCAATTTTCACATCAGTCAATTTCATACACACTTGGCCTAGATTGATTGGTTGTGGATTTGTCCTCTTCTGTTGCAGCATGCTAATAAGTGAAGCAATATCAAATAATGCTTTTTTGTGAAATAGTTGCAGCGACAACTAGGGGAACTTTAGCCAAAATTGAGCAACTAAAGACTCAATCTTCATGTTGAAATAGAGGGCTATTCTTTTATATAATTTCCAAATAGAGGAAAGAGCCCAATATTGGGATGTCAAGTTGTAATCAAGAATAAAGAAAAACACCATTTGCGGAAGCATTTAGATTGTGGATAAAAATCTCTTCAATTGTGATTAGGTTTAGACTAAAGTAAGTCTTCAATGATGTGAGAAACATTAGTGACTCAACCAATGCAAAAGATCCGAATTGTGATAAGTTTTCTTGAACTTGTCTCATGTTTATTTTTATTTAATTTCCATCAGGACCAATTGTTTCATCTAAACCCTAGTATAGTCCTCATTCGAAGGCTTAATAATCCTATTCCATCAAACTTTTGTTTAACCACATTAGAATTAGGACAATCGTGCTAGAATTTTCTAATAAGAGCAAAACAAAAAGAATCTGCTAACTGATTCCAATCATCTTGATTAAAAATGATAGCAGGTTTTCCATTGAGCGTGGACTTTGTGGAAAGAGGTTGGTTCTCCAAATTGTCAAAGTATTTTTTTGAGTGCACAAAGAGAACAAACATGTGAGTGATTAGTCACTGATTTGTTACAAAAGGCTGCAAAGGAACGATAGCCGAAAAAAATAATTTTTTTTGGAAATAATGGTATTTTCTATGAAAGTATGGGAACAATGGTATTTATAGAAATAGAAGAGGTTGCGCAAGACCATGACTATCTCTTTCAAAGTATCACCTACTAGTTCTTCCACATCAATACTAGACATAAAATTTACATCTTCTCAACAGCGCAATACGCATTTCGATTGGTGAAAAATCAAAGAGAACTATTTTTTTCCATTGAAATTTTTGCACAAAACCATGACTATCTCTTTCAAAGTGTCAGAAACTGGTTCTTCCACATCAATAAGGGGGAGAAAATTTACATCTTCTCAACATCTTAACACGTATTTTGGGTGCTGAAAAATTAGAGACAAAACTATTTTTTTCCTTTGAAATTTTCTCCGCAAAACCATGATTATCTCTTTCAAAGTTTCAGCTACAAGTTCTTCCACATAAATATGGAGCAAAAAATTTACATCTTCTCAGCAAGCTAATACACATTTTGGGTGCTATAAAATTAGAGAGAAAACTATTTTGTCCCTTTGTCTTCTTCTGTATAAAACAATGACTATCTGCTTCAAAGTTTCGACTACTAGTTCTTCCACATCAATATGGACCAGAAAATTGAAATCTTCTCAGTAAGCTAATACACATTTTGGGTGCTATAAAATTAGAGTGAAAACTATTTTTTCCTTTGAAATTTTCTATACAAAACTGTGACTGTCTCTTTCAAAGCTTTGGCTTCTCGTTCTTCCATGTCAATATGTGGCCGAAAATTTGTATCTTCTAAGTAGCCTAATACATATTTTGGGTCCTGAAAAATTAGAGTGAATTCTATTTTTTTCCATTGAAATTTTCTACACAAAATGTGACTATCTCCTTCAAAGTTTTAACCTCTAGTTCTTTCACATCAATAGAGGGCAAAATATTTACATCTTCTCAACAGCCTAATACATATTTTTGGTGTTGAAAAATTAGAGATAAAACTATTTTTTCTTTGTGAAATTTTCTGCACAGAACCATGACTATCTCTTTCAAAGTATAACCAACTAGTTATTCCACATCAATAAGGGGCAGAAATTTTACATCTTCTCAGCAGCCTAATACGAATTTTGGGGGTGTTGTTTCACTTTGAATTTTTTTACACAAAACCATAACTATCTTTTTCACCGTATCAGCTACTAATTCTTCCACATCAATATGGGGCATAAAATTTACATCTTCTCAGCAGCTTAATATGCATTTTGGGTGCTGAAAAATTAGAGAGAAAACTATTTTTTTCCTTTGAAAGTTTTTGCACAAAACCATGACTATCTCTTTCAAAAGTGTCAAATCCTAGTTCTTCCACATCAATAAGGGGCAGAAAATTTACATCTTCTCTACAGCCTAACACGTATTTTGGTTGCTGAAAAATTAGAGCTAAAATTATTTTTTCCCTTTAAAAATTTCTGCACAAAACAATGATTATCACTTTCAAAGTTTCGGCTACTAGTTCTTCCACATCAATATAGAGTAGAAAATTCATGTCTTCTCAGCAAGCTAATACATATTTTGGGTGCTATAAAATTAGAGAGAAAACTATTTTGGGCCTTGTCATCTTCTGTACAAAACAATGACTATCTGCTTCAATGTTTTGACTACTAGTACTTCCACATCAATATGGGGCAGAAAATTTATATCTTCTCAGCAGCCTAATATACGTTTTGGGAGCTGAAAAATTAGAGAGAATACTTTTCTTTTTTTATTAAATTTTTATGCTCAAAATGTGACTATCTCTTTTAAAATTTCGACCACTAGTTTTTTCACATAAATAGGGGGAAATTTACATCTTCTCAGCAGCCTAATACATATTTTGGGTAATGAAAAATTAGAGAGAAAATTATTTTTTCTCTTTGAAATTTTCTACATAAAACCTAACTCTCTCTTTCAAAGTATTAGCCACTAGTTCTTCCACATTAGTGAGGGGCAAAAAATCTACATCTTCACAATAGCCCAATATGCATTTTGGGTGGTTATTTTTCTTTGAAAGTTTTTGCAAAAAACCATGACTATCTCTTTCAAAGTATCAGCTACTAGTTCTTCCACATTAATACGAGGAATAAACTTTAAATATTCTCGGCAGTCTAATACACATTTTTGGTACAGAAAATTAAAAAGAAAACTATTTTTTCCCGTTGAAATTTTCTTCGCAAAACTATGAGTATCTCCTTCATTATTTCGACCACTAGTTCTTCCACATCAATAGAGACACAAAAGGCTAATTTAGAATAGAAAGATCTCAAAAATGAATTTAAAAAAGAATGATTAGGGTCGTAGGGCTAAGAGGACAGATCGTTTGGCACCATGGTGCTAATTGGATAGAAGGTTTCGAGCCACAAGCCCAGAAATTAGAGTTGCGGCCCCAGTTCGCGAAAATTTGAAAATATGATTTTTAAGTTCAATTTTGGAACTTCTTTTTGGAGGACTTTATAAGGAATATTCCAAGACAAATGTGGGAAATTTTTTTGGCCTAAAAACATGGAGAAAAAAATAGAGAAAACAAGGAAAAAAGCCAAAAAAAGGGGAAGAATTTTAAGTTCCTTTTGGAAGATTCTTTTGGAAAAGCTATGAAAAGTGGAAGGTTTTCAGGGGTCATTCATCCCTCTACGGTTTTGTACAGAAAATTTCAAAGGGAAAAAATAGTTTTCTCTTTAATTTTTAGGCATATAGACTGCATGTTTGGCTGCTAAGAAGATGTAAATTTTCCACCATCTTATTGATGTGGAAGAACTAGTGGTTGATACTTTCAAAGACATAGTCATGGTTTTGTGTAGAAAAATTAGAAGTGAAAAAATAGTTTTCTCTCAAATTTTTCAGCCCCAAAAATACTTATGAGGCTGGTGAGAAGTTGTTAATTTTTTGTTTAGTATTGATGTGGAAGAACTACTAGCTGACATCTTCTCAGTAGCCTAATACCGATTTTAGGTGCTGGAATTATAGAGAGAAACTTATTTTTTCCTTCTGAAATTTTATGCACAAAATTGTGACTATCTCTTTCAAAGTATCAACCACTAGTCCTTGCACATGAATAAAGGATAGAAAATATACATCTTCTCAGCAGCTTAATACATATTTTGGGTGCTGAAAATTAGAGAGAAAACTATTTTTTCCCTTTAAATTTTTTTGCACATATCCGTGACTATCTCTTTCAAAGTATCAGCCGCTTGTTCTTCCACATCAGTAAGGGGCAGAAAATTTACATCTTCTCAGCGGCCTACCTAATACGCATTTTGGGTGTGTTATTTCACTTTGAATTTTTTTTGCACAAAACCATGACAATCTCTTTCAAAGTATCAACTACTAGTTCTTCCACATCAATACGGGGCAGAAAATGTATATCTTCTTAGTAGCCTAAAATATATTTCGGGTGCTAAAAAATAGAGAGAAAACTATTTTTTCCCTTTGAAATTTTATGTACAAAATCATGACTATCTCTTTCAAAATACTAGCCACTAGTTCTTCCACATTAATAAGGGCAGAAAATTTACATATTCCTAGTAGCCTAACACACATTTTGGGTGCTGAACAGTTAGAGAGAAAACTATTTTTTCCCTTTGAAATTTTCTCCTCAAAACTGTGATTACCAACTTTCAATGTTTCACCTATTAGTTTTTCCACATCAATATAGGGTAGAAAATTTATATTTTCTCAACAAGCTAATACACATTTTGGGTGCTATAAAATTAGAGAGGAAATAGTTTTGTTCCTTTGTAATTTTCTGTACAAAACTATGACTATCTCCTTCAATGTTTTGGCTACTTGTTCTTCCACATCAATATGTGGTAGAAAATTTATATCTTCTGAGCAACCTAATACAAGTTTTGGGTGCTGAAAAATTATAGGGAATACCATTTTTTTCCATTGAAATTTCTACACAAAATGTGACTATATCCTTCAAAGTTTCGACCACTAATTCTTTCACATCAATAGTGGGTAGAAAATTTACATCTTCTCACCAGCCTAACACATATTTTGGGTGTTGAAAAATTAGGGAGAAAACTATTTTTTCTCTTTTGAGTTTTTTTGCACAAAATCGTGGCCATCTCTTTCAAAGTATCGGCCACTAGTTCTTCCACATCAATAAGGGGTAGAAAATTTACATCTTCTTAGCAACTTAATACCAATTTTTGGTGTGTTATTTCCCTTTGAAATTTTTTACACCAAACCATGACTATGTCTTTCAAAGTATTAGCCACTAGTTCTTCCATATCAATATGGGGCATAAATTTACATCTTCTCAACAGCCAAATATGCATTTTGTGTGCTGAAAATTAGAGAGAAAACTATCTTTTTCCTTTAAAATTTTCTGCCTAAAACCATAACTGTCTCTTTCAATGTATCAGCCTTTAGTTCTTCCACATCGATAAGGGCATAAATTTACATCTTCTCAGCAACCTAGCATGCATTTTGGGTGTTGAAAAATTAGAGAGAATACTATTTTTCCCTTTGAAAAAAGTTTATGTTCAAAACCATGACTATCTCTTTCAAAGTTTCAGCTACTAGTTCTTCCACCTCTATACGGGGCAGAAAATTTCCATCTTCTCAGCAGCCTAATACACATTTTTGGGTACTGAAAAATTAGAGAGAATGCTATTTTTTCTGTTGAAATTTTCTGCACAAAACGTGACTATCTTCTTCAATATTTCAATAACTAGTTCTTCCACATCTATAAGGGGTAGAAAATGTACATATTCTCAATAGCCTATTACGCATTTTTGGTGGGTTATTTCCCTTTGATTTTTTTTTTGCACAAAACCATGACTATCTCTTTCAAAGTATGAGCTAATAGGTCTTCCACATCAATAAGGGGGAAAAATTTACATTTTCTCAATACCCTAATATGCATTTTGGGTGCTAGAAAATTCGAGAGAAAACTATTTTTCCCTTTGAAATTTTATGCACAAAACCATGACTATCTCTTTCAAAGTATCAGCCACTAGTACTTCACATAAAATAAGGGCAAAAATATTACATCTTCATAGCGGCATAACATGCATTTTGGGTGCTAAAAATTAGATAGAAAACTATTTTTTTGCCTTTGAAATTTTCTGCAGAAAACCCTGATTATCTCTTTCAAAGTTTCGGCTACTAGTTCTTCCACATCAATATGGAGCTGAAAATTTACATCTTCTCAGTAATCTAACACACATTTTGGGTGCTATAAATTAGAGAGAAACTATTTTGTCCCATTATAATTTTCTGTACATAACTATGACTATCTCCTTTAAAGTTTCGGCCACTAGTTCCTCCACATTAAATGTGGCAAAAAATTTATATCTTCTCAGCAGCCTAATACACGTTTTGAGAGCTGAAAAATTAAATAGAATCTATTTTTTATGTTGAAATTTTTTGCACAAAACATGACTATCTCCTTCAAAGTTTCAACCACTAGTTATTTCACATCAATAGGGGGCAAAACATTTATGTCTTCTCAGCAGGCTAATAGATATTTTGGGTGCTGAAAAATTTGAGAGAAAACTATTTCTTCTCTTTGAAATTTTCTACACAAAACCGTGATAATCTCTTCAAAGTATCAGACCTAGTTTTACCACATCAATAAGGGGTAGAAAATTTATATCTTCTCAACAGCCTAATACATAATTTGGGTGTGTTATTACCCTTTGAAATTTTTAGCACCAAACCATGACTATCTATTTCAAAGGATACGCTACTAGTTCTTCCATATCAATACGGGGAAGAAAATTTATATCTTCTCAGCAGCCTAATATGCATTTTGTGTGCCGAAAGTTTAGAGAGAAAATAATTTTTTCCTTCGAATTTTTTTGCAGAAATACATGACTATCTCTTTCGAAGTATCAGCCACTAGTTCTTCCACATCAACAAGGGGCAGGAAATTTACATCTTCTCAACACCCTAACACGAATTTTGGGTGCTGAAAAATTAGAGAAAAAACTATTTTTTCCTTTTGAAATATTATGCACAAAACCATCATAATCTCTTTCAAAATATCAACCACTTATTCTTGCACATCAATAAAGGGCAGAAAATTTACATCTTCTTAGTAGCCTAACTTGCATTTTGGGTACTGAAATATTAGAGAGAAAACTATTTTTTCTCTTTGAGTTTTTCTGCACAAAACCTGACAATCTCCTTCAAACTTTCGACCACTAGTTCTTTCACATCAATAAGGGGTAGAAATTTTACATTTTCTTAGCGGACTAATATGTATTTTAGGTGCTGAAAAATTAGGGAGAAAATAATTTTTCCCCATTGAAATTTTCTACACAAAACAGTGACTATCTCTTTCAAAGTATCGGCCCTAGTTCTTCCATATCAATAAGGGGTGGAAAATTTACATTATCTCAGTAGCATAATATGCATTTGTGTGCTAAAACAATAGAGAGAAAACAGTTTTTCCCTTTGAAATTTTCTGCGCAACATCATGACTATCTCATTTAATGTATTAACGACTAGTTCTTCTATATCAATAGGTGGCAGAACATTTACATCTTGTTATCAGCCTAATACATATTTTGGGTGCTGTAAAATTAGACAGAAAATTATTTTTCGCCTTCAAAATTTTTTACACAAAATCGTGACTATCTCCTTCAAAGTTTCGACCAGTAGGTCTTTCACATCAATGTAGGGTACAAAAATTACATCTTCTCAGTAGCCTAATACATAATTTAGGTGCTGAAAAATTAGAGATAAAATGATTTTTTCGCTTTGAAACTTTCTGTACAAAACCATGACTTATCTCCTTCAATGTTTCAACTACTAGTTCTTCCACATCAATATGAGGCAAAAAATTTATATCTTCTTAGCAGCCTAATACACATTTTGGGAACTAAAAAATTAGAGACAAAACTATTTTATCCTTTTAAATTTCTGCACAAAACCATGACTATCTCCTTCAAAGTTTCAGCTACTAGTTCTTTCATATCAATATAGAGTAGAAAATTTTCATCTTCTCAGTAGCCTAATAAACATGTTGGGTGTTGAAAAAGTAGAAAGCAAACTATTTTTCGCCTTCGAAAATTTCTACAGAAAACCTAGACTATATCTTTCAAAGTTTCGAGCACTAGTTATTTCACATCATTATGGGGCAAAACATTTACGTCTTCTCAATAGCCTCATACATATTTTGGGTACTGAAAAATTAGAGAGAAAGCTAATTTTGCCATTTGAATTTTTCTGTTCAAAACCATACTATCTACTTTAAAGTTTCGGCTACTAGTTATAGGGTACATTTTGGGTGCTGAAATATTAGAGAGAATACTATTTTCTTCCACTGAAATTTTTTGCACAAAACATGACTATCTCCATCAACGTTTCATCTACTAGTACTTCCACATCAATAGAGGCTGAAAATTTGTATCTTCTCAGTAGCCTAATATACATTTTGGGTGCTGAAAAATTAGAGAGAAAGCTACTTTTTTCCTTTGAAATTTTCTACATAAATTCGTGACTTTCTCCTTCAAAGTTTCGGCTACTAGTTCTTCCACAGTAATAGGGAGAAAAAAATTTACATACATTGGCAATTTGTTCTACCATTTTTATCATTTCCCAAACCATATTTAGCCTGAAAGAACACCGAATTCATTTCAATAAAATTATGGCCTATATATTTTTTATCATATAATGCCTCATAGAGAACTATCCCAAGTAGTCTTATTAATGTTGTCATAAGAAATTCCACCCATGGAAAAATGTTCTCAATTGACATCAACAATCTAATGCACAAGCTCTAAGCATATCTTGTAAAGTCTAATTTGTTTGTTCTAATTGCCCATTGATGCATGGATGATCACAATACTAAAATATAATTTTATTCTCAATACCTGATGTAAGATCTTATAGGAAGTGGACAAAGACCTTAAATCTACATCATAACTAATAGACATTAATAAACCATAAAGTCTAACTACTTCCTATACATTTATCTTTCCATAGATTTCCATGGAATACCTCGGGTAAATTGAGAAAGAATGAGCATATTCTGTTAACCTATGAACAATAAACCAATTCCATTATCATATACAAAATTCCTGAACGTCTTCCCATTTCTACCTGGAAAAAAAAAGCAGAACTAAATCATTCCAACATATGCACTTTTACATAGATCCCTTTTTTTTTAGTGGCAAACCAAATATTAACAATATATTCTATAATAGCTCGTCCAGTATCCGATATCTGTACATTTTCTTGAAATCACAAACATCATTCATACCACTAAATAAAATAAATAAAAAGTACATGATCATCACCTAAAACTTAGTCTTGTAATTTCTTATCCCTCATTATCACATCTATCTCTTATTAAGAGATTATTATCACATATCACAAAAAACTATTTAAGTACCTTTTATGCCTTTCATCTTAATCCTAACCTTTCATCGACCTTATTCTGAGTATTTGAAATTGAATCAATCAAAATTAGTCTTACCAAAATATTAATAAACAGATAATTCACCATTTACTCTAATTCATCCTCTATACAACCCTCAACACCCATAATAGTTTATGATGTAAATTTTTTTTGAATATTAGTCTATTGAGATATTTCATTCCATTGACATCTATAATTATATGGATCATACAATATATTCACTTACTAATAATATCCATCCTTTCTTCAAGTTCAACTCCTTTTAAGTATATAGACATTTCAAGTACTTCGGTTTTGTAATGTCACATGTAGTGTTACATAAATAATCTAATTAACTCAAGAGTGTTGAGTAACTTTTCTATATTACATCAAACATACACCGAAACACAATGAGATACGCCACTATACACAATAAATAACTTATATCTAAAGTTGAAGTCACTGCTGAAGCACAAATCAATTCTTTTTAAGTAATTAGAGATTTCTTCCCACTTAGCGAACCATTCAAATTTCATAAACCTGTATGTATGATGAAATAAAGTAGTAACAACTGAGGGGAAATTTTGACTTAGTACCCATTAATATCACTAACCCAGAAAACTTTTTGTATTTCTATCACATTTGTTGGTCTTCTCTATTTCAGTACAACCTCAAAGTTTTGAATAGTTACAAGAACATATTCTGAAGAAAATTACGAGTTCCAAAATAAATATTATATTATATAATCGAAAGATCGCATTTACTAAAACAAACAAATAATTTCTATTTCCTTAAAGTTTCCAAGATCATATTGAAAGGTCAATTATATTTCTCCTCATTGTACACTAAGATATCATCAATGAATATCACCCCAAACATACCTATATAAATTATCAAACATATTATTCATCATGTATATCAAAATAATTAGGACATTAGTCCACCCAATGGCACAACAAGAAATTCATAATTAATTCAAACTTAAAATCAATCCTCAAGATCACAGTAGCTCTTCTTAATTTATCAAATAAGCTTTAATATGAAAAATTTGTACTTATTATAAATTATTACTCAATTCATTTGCAATAAATAATACATAACCTCAAGATTCATCTTTCTTCTAAGTGAATATGAAGTGGAGATTGTTTAGGAGAAGCACAAGACCTTAATGCCTTGCTCAACATTATAACAATATCACTAAAGGTTCATCGAATTCCAATAGGTGTATATGATAAACTAAAAGAGAGATTGGATTTGTTCTTACAACTATATCCAGTATAAAATCAATTGGTTAGTCAATAGCATGCCCGAAAACTTCTTTTCAACATGTATTAAGAGATCTAAGATTACACAAATGGATTTTTAGTAAACTTGGTCATTTTTAAAAATTGTAACTCAACCCAAAGATCGATAATAACTCTTTCTTACAACTCTTTTTTATGGTAACTGTAGAAAATTATAATTTAACAATCTTCTTTATTTTCTGCAAATAATAAATATATTCCTGCTATGGTCTCCATAAAATTTCTAAATTTTCATTACCTAGAGTTTAAAAGTCTTAATAATCCTAAAATAATCCACAATGCATAATTCTCAATAAATCAATCGACACAAAAGGTTATATCATAATCCTAGCTAATATAACAAAATTAACCTAAAGCTCTTAAAATCTAATTAGTTGATCTTGAACTTCCAAAAAGGAATTAAAACATTGTAACTGACCTCATATATATCAAGTACCCTATCTAATATTATTACATAATTAATGGATAATAGAGAATATATGGCTCCAAAGATAAAATACCAAACATAAATTTTATACTTGTTATTACTGATGAATCTACCTCAATATTATTTTATAAAAAATCTTAAAACACATGGCCAATATTATTCATGAAATATAAAATAAATTATACAACAAATAAAACCTATTGACATGCTTGTGCTCCGCTAGTTTCAAAGATTTTGTACATGGATAGTCTACAGAACCACAAACCGGACTCTAGTACCACTCTGTAACACCCCCAATCACTAAATATAGAAGTTGATATAATAATAATTTTGACAAGGTAGCACATGTGTGTGCATATGTATATATATATATATATATTTTTTTTCAAATGTAGCACTTTGAGAAAACAGTAAAATATTTTCTCATATATAACCCTATTTATAAAATGTCATCGTTTATATAAAAACACAACACCCATCACAGTCACGCTATTTTCAGACTTATTTACTATAAAATTTCAAGAGTTATATAGGATACAACATCCCAAAGATGTAATACGATAAACTTAAAAATTAAAATAATAGCCTATACTTTCGGAAGAAGTGAGGACATTTTGTATTTTGTAACCCTTTATATATACACAACAATTTACACAATAATAATGATTGTAAAATTAGAATATGCCCACAATACAACCCAGTAGGTCGTCATCCATGTACACTATTTCTCAAAACCTGTAGGAACCCCAACGGCTTGCCCAGTAAGTCCATGGTATCTAGTGTCACCAGACTTATCCATAATACATAAACTATATAACCTAATGCTCAGCAAGTAAAGATTATGTATGTCAGAGAATAATCCACAATATCAATTCATGCATCTCAAAATGCTATGCCCATAATGCAACTCCATGCATTAAAATATTTTTCTCAAAATAATTTCTTTCTTGGGCCCCTGACCAATGCTACTATCCATGCACTGGAAAAGAGCTCTGCATACCACCATAATCCACTAGCCAATAAGAATATAAGCATGCAAATTCATGCATAATCATACGCATGCAAATCCATGCACGCGAACCTATAAATTCATGCTTGCTTTGGTGCACTAATAGTGATCAACAACACATTTTCCTTTCTCAAAATCATGTCGTGCAATGCAAGATTTATCACAATGCTCGTATATGATGCATACACCTGCCAATGCCTATGTATGTATGCTCAATGGACATGAATGACAGTAATGCGTGCCCTCTACTATGCACATATGATCTATGATATTACATATAAATCATACATTTACTATGTCTATGCATTGTAGTTACAAATGAATCTTTACTTACCTTTGATCGGTTGTGTGTTACTTCTAGGTTTCTTTAGTATTACACCCCAACCCTAGATGTGAAACAATCTGTAAAAATACAAGATATCAATCACCATCCTCAATTAATAAGTTCATTATACCTAATGTAGTATAAACATATTGAATCTCAATTTAACTAAACAACTTTGCCACTTAGAAACTATAACCGAATACAACATTCTATGCACCTTTGTTCCACATCTTAAATATATACTAACCTCATTTAATTGATGTATTATAACTCTTATATCATTCCCTTAAATTTTAGGGATCAAATGCACCACATCTATGTTGGAACATGTTAATGAACCAAATGGGATAGAGTCACAATTTCACATTTTCATGTTGCCATGTTAATTTGCATGATGATTTTGATACCCTTAGACATATTCATTCACTCCCTAATTTTTATCAGACTTAGATAACATAAAAAATAATGTAACCATATCATAGAATGGCTAAAATGCATGGATATCACATCCCAAGTTCAGCTCCCTTCACAGCATATTGAAATAGATTTTTCTTATAGTGACAGTTTTGCGCACTTCATGACATTAATAGTGTTGGCACCATTAAGTATATTCAATCACTACCAAATTTTCACCACACTTAGATAACATATAAAAGAGACAACCAGCTCATATTCGTGCCAAAACTAAAGGATTTAATAATGTAAAACCAGTCCCCTTCACATAGGACAGAATCTGAATTTTGATGGAGACAGTTCTAAGCATCTCTTTAATTATCATGCCATATTTTAAATCCTAAGGTATCAAAACCTAAATACATAATATTAAATCCTATATAAACACGTTCATGATGATAAATATAGAATTCACCCAATGTTTCTTGCATATTTCACACTCAATAAACTAGAAATCAACATATACACAGATTCTACCCCTTAGTGGTTTTACTATGTGTTTGCAATCACAAATAATTCTTTTATGCTTAATAACCCTTAAATAACCTCTAACTTCATCATTAATAAGATAATAATCTTAAAAAACACAAAACCCTCAAATAATATAAAAATTAATGTCGAAACAGTAGATGAATCTCACCTATGCCAGTTTTAGCTTCTACTCGTGATTACTACTTCCTTTTGCTTCCTTTGCCCTTTTCTATCACTTGGAATCACTTAGAACAAGCTTAGAGAGATTTTGACATGATTTTGGACCCTAAAAATGACTGAAAAATGGTTGAGGGTCGTGGGTTAATGGCTTAGAGTGAAGGAAAGCTTGAGGCGCTAGCTTAAGCTTGGTAGCAAGCAATCGATGGCAAGTTGTGGTATAAATATGATCTTTCACCCATCTTTCAAGCCTAGATGAAATGTACTTACTATACATTAATTTTATTGCAACCTATTTTAATTACCACAAGATCCCATAGATAATTCATAAGCTAATTCTTAGCCGTTCATTTAATTTCTTACCCGATTGTCACCCGATTCTTGAATAATTATCCATATTAAAAATTATATAATCTTATACAAAAATAAATATTGTAATATCACCTTTCAATCATATTATCTTATGTCTAATGTCCCAAATATGCAATTTACCCAAATTTATTTTTGAAATACCTAGATGAAATCGAATCAAACCATATAAACTTACTAGTAACACTTTTAACACTTCCAAAATTATAACTTATATATCCCATCTATATCCAATAGTGATCAACCTCATTTTCTTCTTATTTTAATATAAAATCAACTACTTAGATTAGAAAATTCAAAAACTAATACCGTGCAAGAGCTTCAGAATTTAGTTTAATATTCAAGGATATCGTATGAGTGAAATAAATTATGCAATGTCAATAGAAATGCGAGTAGCATATAAAATTAGCACATAATGCATGAATCATATTGGTTAAGTGAGTAGTGTAAGGCTTGCTATTATTAGTGGAGTTTACTTATAACAATAGCTACCAATCAACAATTAGAATGGCACCTTATGAAGCATTGTATGGAAGGAAATGAAGATCTCCAGTTCTTTGGGATGAAGTTGGAGAACAAAGCCTACTTGGTCTAGAAATAGTTCAACATACCGCTAATGTAGTGGAGAAGATACGAGAGAGAATGAAGATTGCGCAGAGTAGACAAAAAAGTTATGTAGATAAATGGAGAAAAGATCTAGAGTTTGTTGTTGGGGATCATGTGTTCTTAAAAGTAGCTCCCATGAAAGGCGTCATGAGTTTTGGAAAGAAAGGAAAACTAAGCCCAAAGTATGTCGGCCTATTCGAGATTCTCGAAAGACTTGGTGATAAAGCTTATAAAGTGGCTTTACCTCCGTCATTATCTAGTGTTCACAATGTTTTCCATGTGTTTATATTGAGGAAGTACATTTCAAACCCCTCTCATATGTTGAGTTATGAACCATTGGAATTGACTTCGGATTTAGCCTATGAAGAGAAACCAGTTTAACTTCTAAATTAGAAGGAAAAAGAAGTAAGAACGAAAAAGATTTGACTTATTAAAGTATTGTGGAGGAATTATGCTATAGAAAAAGAAACATGGGAAAGAGAAGAAGAAATGCAGAGCAAATATCCAGAATTATTTGGTACGTCAAATTTTGAGGATGAAATTTTTATAAGGAAGGAAGGATTGTAATGCCCAATTCTCAATTCTCTCCTACATAGCCAATAATAAGCATTTTGCATTTAATCAATGTGCATTATCAAATTATGGCATACAAATAGCATGATTGCATGAACATGAATAATTGTTATTATATGCTTCAGTTATGCTTTAACATGTATTAGTATATTAAATATGAAATCAAACTTTTGTTTCTTGATTTAACATATTCCTTAAGTGCCTTTTTGTAGTAAAAAGTTCGGTATCTCGGTTAAAGAAGATTGATGTGTTGAATAGCCATGAGATGAATTATTTGTATTGCTCCATACTTGTTACATTCTAAAGTGGTTATTTCCCTAAATATTTGATTGAAATATGTTACATTTGGCTAAGAACTAAAAGTATGCAAGATGGTGCAATTTGATTGGTTGCTTGACTAGGTTGCATGGAATCATTTTAAATTGTATTACACTTGATTATAACACCAAAGCATCAAATTTTGTCATCTCCTTAGCCCATGAATGTGGCTTTTGGCATGAGAAGACATCAAGCATGATGCAACCAATCATCGCCGTCTACTTACCTCTCTTTGAAAGGTTAAATAAATCATTTTCATCCATATTTATTGTGGAAGCACCTCAAAAATGACCAGCCCTTATTCTCCTAAGTTTCTCCCAAATTTCTACACTCTCATACTCACAAAAATTGAATTCAATCCATAGGAATTCATAGAACACAAACTAGAACAAGTTCTACCCTTTTTAAGCTTGAAAACTGTTAATTTTGAAGTTTAATTACAACTTAATCAAGGTATATTCTTTTTCAATATTTCTTAAGATGAATTTGTAGTATCTTGGATGGTTACATATTTTAGTATATTTTTGTATGATAGAAAACTTAAGTAAGTTACACTTGAAGCCAAAACCAAGCTAGTTTTTAGCAAAATTGATAGTCTTGTGAAATATGCTTAATTTACTTATTTCTATTAATCTTGTAATGCTTAAAATGTGTTTGGAAGTTCCTTTGAATGATTGAAAACAATAGCAATTAGTTTGCTTAATTGAAGGGTACAATCAGTTTAAGTTAGAACCGAATTTACATCATGTTAATTTGGATTGTGTGTATGTTTTAGGGGCTGCCCTAATGATTATGTTTGAATTATTAGTTATTTAATGGCTACCCTAATGTTTAATGTCTTGAATTAGTATTAAGCTATGGAGTATGCATTATTTTTAAGGTTATGTAATTGATATAGAATTATTTACAAAAGATTGAAAAGTGTATATGAACTTTAACTAGAATAGACTAAATGATTTATAAAAAGGATATTAAATGGTACATGATTTGATTATATTAGACCTTTAAGACATCCTATCTTCCAAAGTAATTGGTCTTTTCACTTGCCACAAAGTGGACTTGAGGTAAGTTGAAGCTTTCATTTGCTGTATCACAAGAATCATATAATGTTAGTTCATGTTTTAAAGTGATTGTTATTATTTATCAAATGATGTAATTTTTGATGCATTTATGGTTTATGAAGTATGACACTATTAAGAATATAATGAGGTTTTTAAAAAAGAAGTATGGTACTTGATTGATGGTTGGGTAGACAAGGGACGCGGGAGAGATCGACGGACCCAACAAATGGCGGCAAATACTTGAGGTTGAAAAACTGGTATAGAAAAGCCACAATGAATAAAACAGAATATGGCTAATACCTGAGATTAAAAGACCTAGTATGAAAACCCCGTATTAGTTCTCTTATTAGCCAATCATTAAGAACAGGTTCCGAAAACCATGGTCTAACGCTATTAGTTAGGTACCACACTTCAAGGGCCCTAAAGAATGATTTATGAAAGAAAGTTATTAAATTGAATAATGCATTTAATCATTTATGTAATTTACTGTACGCTATTTGTTATTGCATCAGTTTCACCTTACTGAGCCTTTAGCTCATTAGATTCATGTGATGCCGGATAGAGATTTGTTCATATGCCATGTTTTGAGCTCTTTTGTATCATATTTTGAAAACTATGTTTTGTTTTTAAATAAGCCGCTTTGTTATGGTTTTGTAAATAGATGTACTCGGTTTTGATATATGTATATGGTGTGTTTAAAATAATTCAAGCTCTTTATCTTATAGCTAAAAATGGGAACTTTTATTAAAACCATAACTCTAGTAATGATGAAAAATTAACATTTCTTGACTTAACTGTATCAGTTTGTTTAGGCTCTGCAGTTAGGTTAAGGGGTGTTACAATTTTCCTTGGAGGCTAATACAATTTTGGGTGCTGAAAAATTGGATAGAAAACTATTTTTTTCCTTTTGAAATTTTCTACACAAAACATAACTATCTTCTTCAAAGTTTCAGCTACTAGTTCTTCCACATCAATAAGGAACAAAAAAATTACATCTTCTGAGCTGCCTAATACACATTTTCGGTGATGAAAAAATAGAGAGAAAACTATTATTTCCCATTGAAAGTTTCTGTACAAAACGTGACTATATCCGTTAAAGTTTCGGCTACTAGCTCCCACATCAATATGCGGCAGAAAATTCAAATCTTCTAAACAACCTAATACACATTTTAGGTGTAGAAAAATTGAAGATAAAACTATTTTTCCCAATTGAAATTTTCTACACTAAATCGTGACCCTCTCTATCAAAGTATCGACCACTAGTTCTTCCACATCAATAGGGGGCAAAAAATTTAGATCTTCCTAGCAGCCTAATTCATATTTTAGGCGCTGAAAAATTAGAAAGAAAAATATTTTTTCCCTTTGAAATTTTTTGCACAAAACCGTGACAATCTTCTTCATTGTTTAGGCCAGTGGTTCTTCCACATCAATAGGGTGTAAAAAATTCACATCTTCTCTTCAGCCCAATACACATTTTTGGTGCTAGAAAATTAAAGAGAAAAGTGTATTTTTACCTTTAAACTTTTATTTGCAAAACCATGACTATCTCCTTTTATGTTTTGGCTACTAGTTCTTCCACATAAATAGCGGGAAGAAAATTTACATTTTTTAGTAGCCTAATTCTTATTTTGGGTGCTGAAAATTTAGATAGAAAACTATTTTCCCCTTTGAAATTTTATGTAGAAAACCTTGATAATTTCCTTCAAAGTTTCGCCTACTAGTTGTTCAACATCAATATGTGATAGAAAATTTGTATCTTCCGTGTAGCATAATATATACTATGGGCACCAAAAAATTAAAGAGAAAACTATTTTTCCCTTTGAAATTTTCTGCACAAAATGTGACAATCTCCTTCAATGTTTCAGCAACTAGTTCTTCCACATCAATAGGGGGTAGAAAATTTCCATCTTCTCACCAGCATATACTCATTTTAAGTGATGAAAAATTAGAGAGAAAACTATTTTTTTCTCTTTGAAATTTTCTACAGAAAAATTGACCATCTCTATGAAAGTTTTGGCCAATGGTTCATCCACATCAATCGGGGAAGAAAGTTCACATCTTCTCAGCAGCCTAATACACATTTTGGATGCTAGAATATCATAGAGAAAATTGCTTTTTACCTTTAAACCTTTATGTGCAAAACCATGACTATCTCCTTTAAAGTTTCGGCTACTAGTTCTTCCACATTAATATGGGCAAAAAATTTACATCTTCCCAACAACATAATACATATTATATGTGCTGAAAAATTAAAGGGAAAACTATTTTTTCCCTTTGAATTTTTTTGCACAAAATGAGACTATCTCCTTCAAAGTTTTAGCTACTTGTTCTTCCACATCAATAGGGGCATAAAATTTATATCTTCCTAGCAGCCTAATACATATTTTGGGTGTTGAAAAATTAGAGAGAAAACTTTTTTTTCCTTTGAGATTTTCTGCACAAAACGTGATAATCTCCTTCATTGTTTAGGCCAGTGGTTCTTCCACATCAATAAGGGGCAAAAAAATCACATCTTCTATGCAGCCTAATTCACATTTTGGGTGCCAGAAAATTAGAGAGAAACTGTATTTTTATCTTTAAACTTTTATGTACAAAACCATGACTATCTCCATTTATGTTTCGGCTACTAGTTCTTATGCATAAATAGCGGGAAGAAAATTTACATCTTTTTAGTAGCCTAATACTTATTTTGGGTGCTAAAAATTTAGACAGAAAACTGTTTTTCCCTTTGAAATTTTCTGTAGAAAACCTTGATAATTTCCTTCAAAGTTTTGCCTACTAGTTGTTCAACATCAATATGCAGTAGAAAATTTGTATCTTCCGTGCAGCATAATACATATTATGGGTGCCAAAAAATTAAAGAGAAAACTATTTTTTCCCTTCGAAATTTTCTGCACAAAATGTGACAATCTCCTTCAAAGTTTCAGCTACTAGTTCTTCCACATCAATAGGGGGAGAAAATTTCCATGTTCTCACTAGCTAACTACTCATTTTATGTGATGAAAAATTAGAGAGAGAAACTATTTTTTTCTCTTTAAAATTTTCTACAGAAAAATTGACTATCTCTATGAAAGTTTTGGCCAATGGTTCATCCACATCAATCAGGGGCAGAAAGTTCACATCTTCTCAACAGCCTAATACACATTTTGGGTGCTAGAATATCATAGAGAAAATTGCTTTTTACCTTTAAACCTTTATGTGCAAAACCATGACTATCTTCTTTAAAGTTTCGGCTACTAGTTCTTCCACATCAATATGCACAAAAAATTTATATCTTCCCAACAACATAATACATATTATGGGTGCTAAAAAATTAAAGGGAAAACTATTTTTTCCCTTTGAATTTTTTTGCACAAAATGAGACTATCTCCTTCAAAGTTTCAGCTACTTGTTCTTCCACATCAATAGGGGGCAAAAAATTTATATATTCCCAGCAGCCTACTACATATTATGGGTGTTGAAAAATTAGAGAGAAAACTATTTTTCCCTTTGAGATTTTCTGCACAAAACATGATAATCTCTTTCATTGTTTAGGCTAGTGGTTCTTGCACATCAATAAGGGGCAAAAAATTCACATCTTCTATGCAGCCTAATTCACATTTTGGGTGCTAGAAAATTAGAGAGAAAATAGTTTTTGACCTTTAAACTTTTATGTGCAAAACCATGATAGTTCTTTTATGTTTCAACTACTAGTTCTTCCATATCAATAGCGGGCATAAAAATTACATCTTCTTAGTAGCCTAATAGTTATTTTGGGTGCTGGAAAATTGGGGAGAAAATTATTTTTTCCTTCGAAATTTCCTGTACAAAGTTTTGCCTAGTAGTTCTCCCACATCAATATGCTGCACAAAATTTGTATCTTCCCACAGCATAACACATATTATGGTGCTACAAAATTTAAGAGAAAATGATTTTTTCCCTTTGAAATTTCTGCACAAAACCATGATTATCTCCTTCAAAGTTTTAGCTACTAGTTCTTTCATATCAATTTAGAGTTGAAAATGTCCATCTTCTCAGCAGCCTAATAAACATTTTGGGTGCTAAAATATTAGAAAGCAAACTATTTTTCGCCTTTTAAATTTTCTACACATACCCCGTGACTATCTCCTTTAAAGTTTCGACCAATAGTATTTCACATCATTAGGGGCAGAAAATTTACATCTTCTCGGTAGCCTAATACACATTTTGGGTGCTGAAATATTAGAGAGAATACTATTTTCTTCCACTGAAATTTTCTGCACAAAACATGACTATCTCCCTCAACGTTTCATCTACTAGTACTTCCAAATCAATAGGAGCTGAAAATTTGTATCTTCTCAGTAGCCTAATAGACATTTTGGTTGCTGAAAAATTAGAGAAAACTATTTTTTTCATTTGAAATTTTCGGCACAAAATCGTGACTATCTCTTTCAAAGTATCAGCTACTAGTTCCTCCACATTAATTGGGGCCAGAAAATTTACATCTTCTCAATAGCATAATACATATTTTAGGTGCTGAAAAATTAGAACAAAAATAGTTTTTTCCCTTTGAAATTTTCTACACAAAACCATAACCATCTCCTTCAAAGTTTCAGCCAGTAGTTCTTCCACATCATAAGGGGGCAGAAAATTTACATCTTCTCAGCACCCTAATACACATCTTGTGCGCTAAAAAATTTGAGAGAAACGTATTTTTTGCCTTTGAAATTTTCTGCATAAATTCATGACTTTCTCCTTCATAGTTTCGGCTACTAGTTCTTCCACATCAATAGGGGGCATAAAATTTACATCTTATCAGTAGCCGCCTAATACACACAATTTGTGTACTGTAAAATTAGAGAGAAAACTATTTTTTCCCTTTGAGATTTTCTGCACAAAACATGATAATCTCTTTCATTGTTTAGGCCAGTGGTTCTTGCACATCAATAAGGACAAAAAATTCACATCTTCTATGCAGCCTAATTCACATTTTGGGTGCTAGAAAATTAGAGAGAAAATAGTTTTTGACCTTTAAACTTTTATGAGCAAAACCATGATAGTTCTTTTATGTTTCAACTACTAGTTCTTCCATATCAATAGCGGGCATAAAATTTACATCTTCTTAGTAGCCTAATAGTTATTTTGGGTGCTGAAAAATTGGGGAGAAAACTATTTTTTCCCTTCGAAATTTCCTGTACAAAGTCTTGCCTAGTAGTTCTCCCACATCAATATGCTGCACAAAATTTGTATCTTCCCAACAGCATAACACATATTATGGTGCTACAAAATTAAAGAGAAAATGATTTTTTCCCTTTGAAATTTCTGCACAAAACCATGATTATCTCCTTCAAAGTTTTAGCTACTAGTTCTTTCATATCAATTTAGAGTTGAAAATGTCCATCTTCTCAGCAGCCTAATAAACATTTTGGGTGCTAAAATATTAGAAAGCAAACTATTTTTCGCCTTTTAAATTTTCTACACATACCCCGTGACTATCTCCTTTAAAGTTTCGACCAATAGTTATTTCACATCATTAGGGGGCAAAAAATTTACATCTTCTCGGTAGCCTAATACACATTTTGGGTGCTGAAATATTAGAGAGAATACTTTCTTCCACTGAAATTTTCTGCACAAAACATGACTATCTCCCTCAACGTTTCATCTACTAGTACTTCCAAATCAATAGGAGCTGAAAATTTGTATCTTCTCAGTAGCCTAATAGACATTTTGGTTGCTGAAAAATTAGAGAAAACTATTTTTTTCATTTGAAATTTTCGGCACAAAATCGTGACTATCTCTTTCAAAGTATCAGCTACTAGTTCCTCCACATTAATTGGGGCCAGAAAATTTACATCTTCTCAATAGCATAATACATATTTTAGGTGCTGAAAAATTAGAACAAAAATAGTTTTTTCCCTTTGAAATTTTCTACACAAAACCATAACCATCTCCTTCAAAGTTTCAGCCAGTAGTTCTTCCACATCATAAGGGGGCAGAAAATTTACATCTTCTCAGCACCCTAATACACATCTTGTGCGCTAAAAAATTTGAGAGAAACGTATTTTTTGCCTTTGAAATTTTCTGCATAAATTCATGACTTTCTCCTTCATAGTTTCGGCTACTAGTTCTTCCACATCAATAGGGGGCATAAAATTTACATCTTATCAGTAGCCGCCTAATACACACAATTTGTGTACTGTAAAATTAGAGAGAAAACTATTTTTTCCCTTTGAGATTTTCTGCACAAAACATGATAATCTCTTTCATTGTTTAGGCCAGTGGTTCTTGCACATCAATAAGGACAAAAAATTCACATCTTCTATGCAGCCTAATTCACATTTTGGGTGCTAGAAAATTAGAGAGAAAATAGTTTTTGACCTTTAAACTTTTATGAGCAAAACCATGATAGTTCTTTTATGTTTCAACTACTAGTTCTTCCATATCAATAGCGGGCATAAAATTTACATCTTCTTAGTAGCCTAATAGTTATTTTGGGTGCTGAAAAATTGGGGAGAAAACTATTTTTTCCCTTCGAAATTTCCTGTACAAAGTCTTGCCTAGTAGTTCTCCCACATCAATATGCTGCACAAAATTTGTATCTTCCCAACAGCATAACACATATTATGGTGCTACAAAATTAAAGAGAAAATGATTTTTTCCCTTTGAAATTTCTGCACAAAACCATGATTATCTCCTTCAAAGTTTTAGCTACTAGTTCTTTCATATCAATTTAGAGTTGAAAATGTCCATCTTCTCAGCAGCCTAATAAACATTTTGGGTGCTAAAATATTAGAAAGCAAACTATTTTTCGCCTTTTAAATTTTCTACACATACCCCGTGACTATCTCCTTTAAAGTTTCGACCAATAGTTATTTCACATCATTAGGGGGCAGAAAATTTACATCTTCTCGGTAGCCTAATACACATTTGTGGGTGCTGAAATATTAGAGAGAATACTATTTTCTTCCACTGAAATTTTCTGCACAAAACATGACTATCTCCCTCAACGTTTCATCTACTAGTACTTCCAAATCAATAGGAGCTGAAAATTTGTATCTTCTCAGTAGCCTAATAGACATTTTGGTTGCTGAAAAATTAGAGAAAACTATTTTTTTCATTTGAAATTTTCGGCACAAAATCGTGACTATCTCTTTCAAAGTATCAGCTACTAGTTCCTCCACATTAATTGGGGCCAGAAAATTTACATCTTCTCAATAGCATAATACATATTTTAGGTGCTGAAAAATTAGAACAAAAATAGTTTTTTCCCTTTGAAATTTTCTACACAAAACCATAACCATCTCCTTCAAAGTTTCAGCCAGTAGTTCTTCCACATCATAAGGGGGCAGAAAATTTACATCTTCTCAGCACCCTAATACACATCTTGTGCGCTAAAAAATTTGAGAGAAACGTATTTTTTGCCTTTGAAATTTTCTGCATAAATTCATGACTTTCTCCTTCATAGTTTCGGCTACTAGTTCTTCCACATCAATAGGGGGCATAAAATTTACATCTTATCAGTAGCCGCCTAATACACACAATTTGTGTACTGTAAAATTAGAGAGAGAAAACTATTTTTTCCCTTTGAGATTTTCTGCACAAAACATGATAATCTCTTTCATTGTTTAGGCCAGTGGTTCTTGCACATCAATAAGGACAAAAAATTCACATCTTCTATGCAGCCTAATTCACATTTTGGGTGCTAGAAAATTAGAGAGAAAATAGTTTTTGACCTTTAAACTTTTATGAGCAAAACCATGATAGTTCTTTTATGTTTCAACTACTAGTTCTTCCATATCAATAGCGGGCATAAAATTTACATCTTCTTAGTAGCCTAATAGTTATTTTGGGTGCTGAAAAATGGGGAGAAAACTATTTTTTCCCTTCGAAATTTCCTGTACAAAGTCTTGCCTAGTAGTTCTCCCACATCAATATGCTGCACAAAATTTGTATCTTCCCAACAGCATAACACATATTATGGTGCTACAAAATTAAAGAGAAAATGATTTTTTCCCTTTGAAATTTCTGCACAAAACCATGATTATCTCCTTCAAAGTTTTAGCTACTAGTTCTTTCATATCAATTTAGAGTTGAAAATGTCCATCTTCTCAGCAGCCTAATAAACATTTTGGGTGCTAAAATATTAGAAAGCAAACTATTTTTCGCCTTTTAAATTTTCTACACATACCCCGTGACTATCTCCTTAAAGTTTCGACCAATAGTTATTTCACATCATTAGGGGGCAGAAAATTTACATCTTCTCGGTAGCCTAATACACATTTTGGGTGCTGAAATATTAGAGAGAATACTATTTTCTTCCACTGAAATTTTCTGCACAAAACATGACTATCTCCCTCAACGTTTCATCTACTAGTACTTCCAAATCAATAGGAGCTGAAAATTGTATCTTCTCAGTAGCCTAATAGACATTTTGGTTGCTGAAAAATTAGAGAAAACTATTTTTTTCATTTGAAATTTTCGGCACAAAATCGTGACTATCTCTTTCAAAGTATCAGCTACTAGTTCCTCCACATTAATTGGGGCCAGAAAATTTACATCTTCTCAATAGCATAATACATATTTTAGGTGCTGAAAAATTAGAACAAAAATAGTTTTTTCCCTTTGAAATTTTCTACACAAAACCATAACCATCTCCTTCAAAGTTTCAGCCAGTAGTTCTTCCACATCATAAGGGGGCAGAAAATTTACATCTTCTCAGCACCCTAATACACATCTTGTGCGCTAAAAAATTTGAGAGAAACGTATTTTTTGCCTTTGAAATTTTCTGCATAAATTCATGACTTTCTCCTTCATAGTTTCGGCTACTAGTTCTTCCACATCAATAGGGGGCATAAAATTTACATCTTATCAGTAGCCGCCTAATACACACAATTTGTGTACTGTAAAATTAGAGAGAAAACTATTTTTCTCTTTGAATTTTTCTGTACAAAACTATGACTATCTCCTTCAAAGTTTGGGCTACCAATTCTTCCACGCAGAAAATTTGTATCTTCTGAGCAACCTAATACAAGTTTTGGATGCTGAAAATTTTGAGAGAGTACTTTTTTTTCCATTGACAATTTATGCAAAAAACATGACTATCTTCTTCAAAGTTTCGATAACTAGTTCTTTCACATCAATTTGGGGCAAAAAATTTAGATTTTCACAGCAGACTAATGCATATTTTGGGTGCTGAAAAATTAGGGAGAAAACTATTTTTTCCATTGAAATTTTTTGCACGAAACAGTGACTATATCTTTCAAAGTATCAGCCTTGAAAGTATCAGCCACTAGTTCTTCCACATCAATATGGGGGTGGGGGCGGGGGGAGGGGGGAATTACATCTTCTCAGCATCCTAATACATATTTTGGGTGCTGAAAAATTAGAGAGAAAATAGCTTTTTCCCATTGAAATTTTCTACATAAAATCATAACTACTTATTCAAAGTATCAGTCGCTAGTTCTTTCACATCAATAGGGGTAGAAAATTTACATCTTGTTATCTGCCTAATACACATTTTGGGTTCTATAATATTAAAGAGAAAATTATTTCTCATCTTTTAAATTTTCTATACAAAATGGTGACTATCTTCTTTAAAGTTTTGACCACTAGTTTTGTCGCATCCATGTGGGGCAAAAAAATTTACATCTTATGAGTAGCCTGATACACATTTTAGGTGCTGAAAAATTATAGAGAAAACTATTTTTTCCATTTGAAGTTTTCTGTACAAAATCATGACTATCTTTTTCAAAGTTTTGGCCACTAATTCTTCCACATCAATGTGGGGCAGAAAATTTATATCTTCTCAACAGCCTAATACACATTTTGGGTACTGAAAAAATGATGAGAAATCTACTTTTTTTTCCAATTAAATTTTCTCCACAAAGCATGACTATCTACTTCACAGTTCCAGCTACTAGTTCTTCAACATCAATAGGTGGCAGAAAATTTACATCTTCACAGCAACATAATATATATTGTAGTAGATATAATACTATTTTTTTCTGATGAAATTTTTTGCACAAAACATGACTATCTGCTTCAAAATTTCTACTACTAGTTCTTCCACATCAATATGGAACAGGAAATTTGTATATTCTCAATAGCCTAATTCACATTTTGGGTGCTGAAAAATTACAGAGAAAACTATTTTTTCCTATTGAAATTTTCTATACAAAATCATGATTGTCTCTTTCAGAATATCAGCCACCAGATCTTACACATCAATAGAGGCAGAAAATTTACATCTTCTGAGTAGCCCAGTACACATTTTGAGTGATGAAAAATTAGAGAAAAAATGTTTTTACCTTTCAAATTTTCTATACAAAACTATGACTATCTCTTTCAAAGCTTCGACTACTAGTTCTTTGACATCCATAGGGGGCAGAAAATTTATATATTCTCAGAAGCCTGATACATATTTTAGGTACTAAAAAATTAGAGAGAAAATTGTTTTTTCCAAATAATTTTTTTTGTACAAAACCATGACTATCACATTCAAAGTTTCGGCTTCTAGTTCTTCCACATCAATATGCAGTAGAAAATTTGTATATTCTCAGCAAACTAATACATATTTTGGGTGCAAAAAAAATAAAGAGATAATAATTATTTTTTTCTTTAAATATTTTTACACAAAATGTGACTATCTCCTTCAATGTTTTAGCTACTAGTTCTTCGACAATCATAGGGGGCAGAAAATTTACATCTTCTCAGTAGCCTATTACACATTTTCGTTGCTAAAAAATTAAAGAGACAAGTGTTTTTTCCTTTTTTCTATTTAAAACTATGACTACCTCCTTTAAAGTGTCGGCTACTAGTTCTTCCGCATTAATATGGGGCAAAAAATTTGTATCTTGTCAACAGCCTAATACAAATTTAGGATGTTGAAAAATTAGAAAGAAAACAATTTTTTTCCTTAGAAATTTTCTGAACAAAAACGTGACTATCTTCTTCAAAGTTTCAGCAGCTTGTTCTTCCACATCAACAGGAGACAGAAAATTTGTATTTTACTTGTAGGCTAATACATATTTTGGGTGCTGAAAAATTAGATAGAAAAATATTTTTTCCTTTTAAAATTTTCCATACAAAACATGACTATCTTCTTCAAAGTATCGGTCACTAGTTCTTCCACATCAATAGGGGCAGAAAATTTACATCTTCCCACCACCCTAATTCACATTTTGGGCGCTGAAAAATTAGAGAGAAAACTATTTTTTCCCTTTGAAATTTTCAATACAAAATGTGACTATCTCCGTCAAAGTTTCAGCTACTAATTCTCCCACATCAATATATGGCAGAAAATTTGTATCTTTTAAACAACTTAATACACATTTTAGGTGCAGAAAAATTGAAGAGAAAACTATTTTTTCCCTATTGAAATTTTATGCACTAAATCGAGACTGTCTCTTTCAAAGTATCGGCCACTAGTTCTTCCACATTAATAGGGGGCAGAATATTTACATCTTCTCACTAGCTTAATTATTTTGGCGCAGAAAAATTAGAGAGAACTATTTTTTCCCTTTGAATTTTTTTGCACAAAATCGTGACTATCTCCTTCATTATTTAGGCTAGTGGTTCTTCGACATTAATAAGGTGCATAAAATTCACATCTTCTCTTCAGCCTAATACATTAAACTTTTCTGTCAAAACCATGACTATCTCCTTTAAAGTTTCGGCTATTAGTTCTTCAAACTCAATAGCGGGCAGAAAATTTACATCTTCTTAGCAGCCTAATATTTATTTTGGGTGCTGAAAAATTACACAGAATACTATTTTTCCATTGGAAATTTTTTGTACAGAACCTTGACCATCTTATTCAGAGTTTTGCCTACTAGTTCTTCCAGAACAATAGACTACACAAAATTTGTATCTTCCCAGTAGCATAATACATATTATGGATGCTGAAAAATTAAAAGAAAACTATTTTTTTCCTTTGAAATTTCCTGCACAAAATGTGACAATCTCCTTCTTTGTTTTTGGCTAATGGTTCTTCCAAATCAATAGGAGGCAAAAAATTAACTTCTTCTCTGCAAAATAATATACATTTTAGGTGCTAGAAAATTATAGAGAAAACTATTTTTTACCTTTAAACTATTATGTGTAAAACCATGACTATCTCCTTTAAAGTTTTGGCTACTAGTTCTTCCACCTCAATAGCGGGTAGAAAATTTACATCTTCTTAGCAGCTGAATACTTATTTTGGATGCTAAAAACTAAAGAGAAAATTATTTTTTCCCTTTGAAATTTTATGTACAAAACCTTGACTATCTCTTTTAAAGTTTCGCCTACTAGTTCTTACACACCAATATGCGGCAGTAAATTTGTATCTTCCCAGTAGCATAATACATATTATGGGTGGTGAAAAATTAAAGAGAAAACTATTTTTTCTGATTGAAATTTTCTGCACAAAACATGATAGTCTCCTTCATTGTCTAGGCTAGTGGTTCTTCCACATCAATAGGGAGCAGAAAATTCACATCTTCTCAATAGCCTAATACATATTTTGGGTGATAGAAAATTAGAGGGAAAACTTTTTTTTACCTTTAAACTTTTCTATGCAAAGCCATGACTATCTCCTTTAAATGTTTGGCTACTAGTTATTCCACATCAATAGCGGGCATAAAATTTCCATTTTCTTAGCAGCCTAATACTTATTTTTGGTGCAAAAAAAATTATAGCAAAAACGATTTAACCTTTATGTGCAAAACCATGACTATCACCTTTAAAGTTTTGGCTACTAGTTCTTTCACATCAATAGTGGGCAGAAAATTTACATCTTCTTAACAGCCTAATATTTATTTTGGGTGCTGAAAAATTACAGAGAGTACTATTTTCTCCCTTTGAATTTTTTTGTAAAAACCATGGCTGTCTTCTTCAGAGTTTTCGCTACTAGTTCTTCCACATCAATATGCTGTAGAAAATTTGTATATTCCCAACAGCATAATAGATATTATAGGTGCTAAAAAATTAAAGAGAGAACTCTTTTTTCCCTATAAATTTTCTGCACAAAATGTGATAATCTTCTTCATTGTTTAGGCTAGTGGTTCTTCCACATTAATAGGGGGCATAAATTTCACATCTTCTCAGTAGCCTAATACACATTTTAGGTGCTAGAAAATTATAGAAAAACTATTTTTTACCTTTAACTTTTCTGTGCAAAACCATAACTATCTTCTTTAATGTTTTGGCTACTAGTTCTTCCACATCAATAGCGGGCATAAAATTTACATCTTCTTAGCAGCCTAATACTTATTTTGGGTGCTGAAAAATTAGAGAGAAAATTGTTTTTTCCCATTTCTATACAAACCTTAACTATCTCCTTCAAAGTTTCGCCTACTAGTTCTTCCACATCAATATGATGTAGAAAATTAATATCTTCCCAGCAGCCTAATACATATTATGGATGCTGAAAAATTAAAGAGACATCTATTTTTTCTTTTGAATTTTTCTGCACAAAATGTGACAATCTCCTTCATTGTTTCAGCTACTAGTTCTTCCACATCAATATGGGGAAGAGAATTTCCATCTTCCTAGTAGCCTAATACATATTATGGGTGCTGAAAAATTAGAGACAAATACTATTTTTCCCTTTGAAATTTTATGCCCAAAATGTGACAATCTATTTTAAAGTTTTGGACAATGGTTCTTCTAGATCAATCGGGGGTAGAAAATCCACATCTTCTCAATAGCCTACTACATATTTTGTGTGCTAAAAAATTAGAGAGGAAATTGCTTTTTACATTTAAACTTTTATGTGCGAAACCACGACTATATCATTTAAAGTTTCGGCTACTAGTTCTTGCACATCGATATACGGCAAAAAATTTGTATCTTCCAGTAGAATAATACATATTATGGGTGCTAAAAAATTAAAGAGAAAATTTTTTCCATTTGAAATTTTCTGCAAAAATGAGATTATCTCATTTAAACTTTCAGCTACTTGTTCTTCCACATCAATAGGGGGCATAAAATTTATATCTTCCAGCAGCCTAATACATATTATGGGTGCTGAAAAATTAGAGAAAACATTTTTTCCCTTTGAAATTTTCTGCACAAAACGTGATAATCTATTTGAAAGTTTTGGCCAATGGTTCTTCCAGATTAATCGGGGGCAGAAAATTCACATCTTCTCAATAGCCTAATACACATTTGGGTGCTAAAAAATTATAGGTGAAATTGCTTTTTAACTTTAAACTTTTATGTGTAAAACCATGACAATCTCTGTTTAAAGTTTCGGCTACTAGTTCTTGCACATCGGTATGCAGCAAAAAATTTGTATCTTCCCAGCAGCATAATACATATTATGGATGCAAAAAAATTAAAGAGAAAATAATTTTTTCCTTTTGAAATTTTTTGCAAAAATGAGATTATCTCATTCACAGTTTCAGCTACTTGTTTCCACATCAATAGGGGGCAGAAATTTATATCTTCCCAACAGCCTATTACATATTCTGGGTGCTAAAAAATTAGCGAGAAAATTGATTTTTCCCTTTGAATTTTTCTGCACAAAACATGATAATCTCATTCATTGTCTAGGCCAGTGGTTCTTCCACATCAATAAGGGACAAAAAATTCACATCATCATTTCAAAGGAAAAAAATAGTTTTCCCTCAAATTATACAACACCCAAAATATGAATTACACTGCTGAGAAGATGTATGTTTTATGCTCCATGTTGATGTGGAAGAACTAGTAGCTGAAACTTTGAAGAAGATAATCAAGGTTTTGTGCAGAAAATTTCAAAGGGAAATAATAGTTTTCACTCTATTTTTTAGCACCCAAATTATATACTAGGCTGCTGAGAAGGTGTTAATTTTCTGCTCCATATTGATGTGGAAGAACTAGTAGCTGAAACTTTGAAGGAGATAATCTTGGTTTTGTGCTGAAAATTACAATGGGAAAATAGATTTCTCTCTAATTGTATAGCAACCAAAATGTATATTAGGTTGCTGATACGATGTAAATTTTTTGCTCCATATTGATGTGGAAGAACTAGCAACTGAAACAAGAAGATAATCATGGTTTTGTATAGAAAATTTTGAAAGGAAAAAAATAGTTTTACCAATAATTTCACAGCACCCAAATGTATATTAGGCTACTGAAAAGATGTAAATTTTATGCTCCATATTGATGTAGGAAAACTAGTAGCCAAAACTTTGAAGGAGATAGTTATGGTTTTGTATAGAACATTTCAAAAGGGAAAAAGTAGTTTTCCTCTAATTTTACCACATCAAAAATGTGTATTAGGCGCCTAATACACATTTTGGGTTCAAGAAAATTAGAGAGAAAATACATTTTTACTTTAACCTTTTCTATGCAAAACAATGGCTATCTCCTTTAAAGTTTCGGCTACTAGTTCTTCCACCTCCATAACGGGCAGAAAATTTACATCTTCTTAGCAGCCTAATACTTATTTTGGGTGTGAAAATTTTTGAGAGAAATTGTTTTTTCCCATTGAAATTTTTTGTACAAAACCTTAACTATATCCTTCAAAGTTTTGCCTATTAGTTCTTTCACATTAATATGATGTAGAAAATTCATATCTTCCCAACAGCCTAATACATATTATGGGTGCTGAAAAATTAAAGAGACGTCTATTTTTTTCGTTTGAAATTTTCTACACAAAATGTGACAATCTCCTTCATTGTTTTAGCTACTACTTCTTCAACATTAGTAGGGGTAAGAAAATTTCCATCTTCTCACCAGCCTAATAACAATTTTCAGTGATGAAACATTAGAGCGAAAATTATTTTTTTTCTTTTGAAATTTTTCGCGAAAAAATTGAATATCCTTTAAAATTTTTGGCCAATGGTTCTTGTACATCAATCGGGGGCAGAAAATTCACATCTTCTCAGCAGCCTAATAATCATTTTGGGTGCAAAGAAATGATAGAGATGTCCAAAACCTTGACAATCTCCTTTAATGTTACGGCTACTAACTATTCCACATCAATATGTCACAAGAAATTTGTATCTACGCAGCAGCGTAATACATATTATGGTTGCTGAAAATTTAAAGGAAAAACTATTTTTTTCCTTGGAAATTTGAGACTATCTCCTTCAAAGTTTCAGCTGCTTGTTCTTCCACATCAATAAAGGGCAAAAAATTTATATCTTCCCAACAGCCTAATACATATAATGGGTGCTCACAAATTAGCAAGAAAATTATTCTTTCCTTTTGAATTTTTCTGCACAAAACATGATAATCTCCTTCACATCAATAAGGGACAAAAAGTTCACATCAATAAGGGACAAAAAGTTCACATCATCTCTTTAGCCTAACATATATTTTGGGTTCAAGAAAATTAGACAGAAAATAGTTTTTTACTTTAAACTTTTCTGTGTAAAACAATGACTATCTCGTTTAAAGTTTTGGATACTAGTTCTTCCACCTCAATAGTGGGCAGAAAATTTACATCTTCTTAGCATCATAATACTTATTTTGGGTGCTAAAAAATTAGAGAGAAAATTATTTTTTCCATTGAAATTTTTGTATACAAACCTCAACTATCTCCTTCAAAGTTTCGCCTAATACATATTATGGGTGTTGAAAAATTAAAGAGACATCTATTTTTTCCCTTTGAAATTTTCTGCACAAAATGTGACAATCTCCTCAATTGTTTTAGCTACTACTTCTTCCACATCAATAGGGGTAAGAAAATTTCCATCTTCTCACCAGACTAATAATCATTTTCGGTGATGAAAAATTAAAGAAAACACTATTTTTTTCTCTTTGAAATTTTTTGCAAAAAAATTAAATATCCCTTCAATATTTTCGGCCAATGGTTCGTGTACATCAATCGGAGGCAGAAAATTCACATCTTCTCCGCAGCCTAATAATCATTTTAGGTGCAAGAAATTGATCGAGAAATTTTTTTTACCTTTAAACTTTTATGTGCAAAACCTTGACTATCTCCTTTAATGTTTCGACTACTAACTATTCCACATCAATATGTGGCAAGAAATTTGTACCTACGCAGCAGCGTAATACATATTATGGTTGCTGAAATTTAAAGGAAAAACTATTTTTTCCCTTTGAAATTTTATGCACAAAATGAGACTATCTCCTTCAAAGTTTCAACTACTTGTTCTTCAAATCAATAAGGGGCAAAAAATTTATATCTTCCCAACAGCCTAATACATATTATAAGTGCTCAAAAATTAGCGAGAAAATTACTTTTTCCCTTTGAATTTTTTTGCAAAAAACATGATAATCTCCTTTATTGTATAGGACAGTGGTTCTTCCACAGCAATAAGGGACAAAAAGTTCACAAATCATCTCTTCAGCCTAATACATATTTTGGGTTCAAGAAAATTAGAGAGAAAATAGTTTTTTACTTTAAACTTTTCTGTGTAAAACAATTACTATCTTGTTTAAAGTTTCGGATACAACTTCTTCCACCTCAACAGTGGGCAGAAATTTCACATCTTCTCAGCAGCCTAATAATCATTTTGGGGGCAAGAAAATGATTGAGAAAATTCTTTTTTACCTTTAAACTTTTATGTGCGAAACCTTGACTATCTTCTTTAATGTTTGGGCTACTAACTATTCCACATCAATATGTGGCAAGAAATTTGTATCTACGCAGCAGCGTAATACATTTAGTGGTTGCTGAAAATTTAAAGGAAAAATTATTTTTTCCCTTTGAAATTTTATGCACAAATTGAGACTATCTCCTTCAAAGTTTCAACTACTTGTTCTTCCACATCAATAGGCGGCAAAAAATTTATATCTTCCCAACAACAAAACACATATTATGGGTACTCAAAAATTAGCGAGAATTTGTTTTTTCTTTTGAATTTTTCTCTCACAAAATGATAATCTCCTTCATTGTCTAGGCCAGTGGTTCTTCACCATCAATAAGGGACAAAAAGTTCACATCATCTCTTCAGCCCAATATATATTTTGGGTTCAAGAAAATTAGAGAGAAAATAGTTTTTTACTTTAAACTTTTCTGTGCAAAACATGACTACCTTGTTTAAAGTTTCGGATACTAGTTCTTCCACCTCAACAGTGGGCAGAAAATTTACATCCTTTTAGCATCCTAATACTTATTTTAGGTGCTGAAAAATTAGAGAGAAAATTATTTTCTCCCATTGAAATTTTCTATACAAAACCATAACTATCTCCTTCAAAGTTTCGCCTACTAGTTCTTTCACATCAATATGATGTAGAAAATTCATATCTTCCCAGCCTAATACATATTATGGGTGCTGAAAAATTAAGGAGACATCTATTTTTTCCCTTTGTAATTTTCTACACAAAATGTGACAATCTCCTAAATTATTTTAGCAACTACTTCTTCCACATCAAGGGGTAAGAAATTTTTTATCTTCTCACCAGACTAATAAACATTTTCAGTGATGAAAAATTAGAGAAAACCTATTTTTTTCTCTTTTGAAATTTTTGCAAAAAAACTAAATATCCCTTTAAAATTTTTGGCCAATGGTTCTTGTACATCAATCGGGGGCAGAAAATTCACATCTTCTCAGCAGCCTAATAATCATTTTGGGTGCAAGAAAATGATTGAGAAAATTCTTTTCTACCTTTAAACTTTTATGTGCGAAACCTTGACTATCTCCTTTAATGTTTGGGCTACTAACTATTCCACATCAATATGTGGCAAGAAATTTGTATCTACGCAGCAGCGTAATACATTTTGTGGTTGCTGAACATTTAAAGGAAAAATTATTTTTTTCCTTTTGAAATTTTATGCACAAATTGACACTATATCCTTCAAAGTTTCAACTACTTGTTCTTCCACATCAATAGGGGGCAAAAAATTTGTATCTTCCCAACAACCAAATACATATTATGGGTACTCAAAAATTAGCGAGAATTTTTTTTTTCCGTTTGAATTTTTCTTCACACAAAATGATAATCTCCTTCATTGTGTAGGCCAGTGGTTCTTCACCATCAATAAGGGACAAAAAGTTCACATCATCTCTCAGCCCAATATATATTTTGGGTTCAAGAAAATTAGAGAGAAAATAGTTTTTTACTTTAAACTTTTCTGTGCAAAACAATGACTACCTTGTTTAAAGTTTCGGATACTAGTTCTTCCACCTCAACAGTGGGCGGAAAATTTACATACTCTTAGCATCCTAATACTTATTTTAGGTGCTGAAAAATTAGAGAGAAAATTATTTTCTCCCATTGAAATTTTCTATACAAAACCATAACTATCTCCTTCAAAGTTTCGCCTACTAGTTCTTTCACATCAATATGATGTAGAAAATTCATATCTTCCCTGCCTAATACATATTATGGGTGCTGACAACTTAAAGAGACATCTATTTTTCCCTTTGAAATTTTCTGCACAAAATGTGACAATCTCCTAAATTGTTTTAGCTACTACTTCTTCCACATCAATAGGGGGCAGAAATTTTTTATCTTCTCATCAAGCTAATAATCATTTTCGGCGATGAAAAATTAGAGAGAAACCTATTTTTTTCTATTTGATTTTTTTTGCAAAAAAAAACTTAATATCCCTTTAATATTTTTAGCCAATAGTTATTGTACATCATTCGGGGGCAAAAAATTTATATCTTTTCAGCAGCCTAATAATCATTTTGGGTGCAAGAAAATGATAGAGAAAATTCTTTTTTTTTAAAATTTTACGTGCGAAACCTTGACAATCTCCTTTAATGTTTCGTCTACTAACTATTCCACATCAATATGTGGCAAGAAATTTGTATCTACGCAGCAGCGTAATACATTTAGTGGTTGCTGAAAATTTAAAGGAAAAATTATTTTTTCCCTTGAAATTTTATGCACAAATTGAGACTATCTCCTTCAAAGTTTCAACTACTTGTTCTTCCACATCAATAGGCGGCAAAAAATTTATATCTTCCCAACAACAAAATACATATTATGGGTACTCAAAAATTAGCGAGAATTTTTTTTTTCCTTTTGAATTTTTCTTCACAAAACATGATAGTCTCCTTCATTGTCTAGGCCAGTGGTTCTTCCCATCAATAAGGGACAAAAAGTTCACATCATCTCTTCAGCCCAATATATATTTTGGGTTCAAGAAAATTAGAAAGAAAATAGTTTTTTACTTTTAAACTTTTCTGTGCAAAACAATGAGTACCTTGTTTAAAGTTTCGGATACTAGTTCTTCCACCTCAACAGTGGGCGGAAAATTTACATACTCTTAGCATCCTAATACTTATTTTAGGTGCTGAAAAATTAGAGAGAAAATTATTTTCTCCCATTGAAATTTTCTATACAAAACCATAACTATCTCCTTCAAAGTTTCGCCTACTAGTTCTTTCACATCAATATGATGTAGAAAATTCATATCTTCCCAACTGCCTAATACATATTATGGGTGCTGACAACTTAAAGAGACATCTATTTTTCCCTTTGAAATTTTCTGCACAAAATGTGACAATCTCCTAAATTGTTTTAGCTACTACTTCTTCCACATCAATAGGGGGAAGAAATTTTTATCTTCTCATCAAGCTAATAATCATTTTCGGCGATGAAAAATTAGAGAGAAACCTATTTTTTTCTATTTGAATTTTTTTGCAAAAAAAACTTAATATCCCTTTAATATTTTTGGCCAATAGTTATTGTACATCAATTGGGGGCAAAAAATTTATATCTTTTCAGCAGCCTAATAATCATTTTGGGTGCAAGAAAATGATAGAGAAAATTCTTTTTTACCTTTAAACTTTTATGTGCGAAACCTTGACAATCTCCTTTAATGTTTCGTCTACTAACTATTCCACATCAATATGTGGCAAGAAATTTGTATCTACGCAGCAGCGTAATACATTTAGTGGTTGCTGAAAATTTAAAGGAAAAATTATTTTTTTCCTTTTGAAATTTTATGCACAAATTGAGACTATCTCCTTCAAAGTTTCAACTACTTGTTCTTCCACATCAATAGGCGGCAAAAAATTTATATTTCCAACAACAAAACACATATTATGGGTACTCAAAAATTAGCGATAATTTGTTTTTTCTTTTGAATTTTTCTTCACAAAACATGATAATCTCCTTCATTGTCTAGGCTGGTTCTTCACCATCAATAAGGGACAGAAAGTTCACATCATCTCTTCAGCCCAATATAATTTTTGGGTTCAAGAAAATTAGAAAGAAAATAGTTTTTTACTTTAAACTTTTCTCTGTGCAAAACAATGACTACCTTGTTTAAAGTTTCGGATACTAGTTCTTCCACCTCAACAGTGGGCGGAAAATTTACATACTCTTAGCATCCTAATACTTATTTTAGGTGCTGAAAAATTAGAGAGAAAATTATTTTCTCCTTGAAATTTTCTATACAAAATCATAACTATCTCCTTCAAAGTTTCGCCTACTAGTTCTTTCACATCAATATGATGTAGAAAATTCATATCTTCCCAACTGCCTAATACATATTATGGGTGCTCACAACTTAAAGAGACATCTATTTTTCCCTTTGAAATTTTCTGCACAAAATGTGACAATCTCCTAAATTGTTTTAGCTACTACTTCTTCCACATCAATAGGGGGAAGAAATTTTTTATCTTCTCATCAAGCTAATAATCATTTTCGGCGATGAAAAATTAGAGAGAAATCCATTTTTTTCTATTTGAATTTTTTTGCAAAAAAACTTAATATCATCCCTTTAATTTTTTGGCAATAGTTATTGTACATCATTCGGGGGCAAAAAATTTATATCTTTTCAGCAGCCTAATAATCATTTTGGGTGCAAGAAAATGATAGAGAAAATTCTTTTTTACCTTTAAACTTTTACGTGCGAAACGTTGACAATCTCCTTTAATGTTTCGTCTACTAACTATTCCACATCAATATGTGGCAAGAAATTTGTATCTACGCAGCAGCATAATACATTTAGTGGTTGCTGAAAATTTAAAGGAAAATTTATTTTTCCCTTTGAAATTTTATGCACAAATTGAGACTATCTCCTTCAAAGTTTCAACTACTTGTTCTTCCACATCAATAGGCGGCAAAAAATTTATATCTTCCCAACAACAAAACACATATTATGGGTACTCAAAAATTAGCGAGAATTTTTTTTTTTTTTGAATTTTTCTTCACAAAACATGATATATCTCCTTCATTGTCTAGGCCAGTGGTTCTTCACCATCAATAAGGGACAGAAAGTTCACATCATCTCTTCGGCCCAATATATATTTTGGGTTCAAGAAAATTAGAGAGAAAATAGTTTTTCTTTAAACTTTTCTGTGCAAAACAATGACTACCTTGTTTAAAGTTTTGGATACTAGTTCTTCCACCTCAACAGTGGGCGGAAAATTTACATACTCTTAGCATCCTAATACTTATTTTAGGTGCTGAAAAATTAGAGAGAAAATTATTTTCTCCCATTGAAATTTTCTATACAAAACCATAACTATCTCCTTCAAAGTTTCGCCTACTAGTTCTTTCACATCAATATGATGTAGAAAATTCATATCTTCCCAACTGCCTAATACATATTATGGGTGCTGACAACTTAAAGAGACATCTATTTTTCCCTTTGAAATTTTCTGCACAAAATGTGACAATCTCCTAAATTGTTTTAGCTACTACTTCTTCCACATCAATAGGGGGCAGAAATTTTTTATCTTCTATCAAGCTAATAATCATTTTCGGCGATGAAAAATTAGAGAGAAACCTATTTTTTTCTATTTGAATTTTTTTGCAAAAAAATTAATATCCCTTTAATATTTTTAGCCAATAGTTATTGTACATCATTCGGGGGCAAAAAATTTATATCTTTTCAGCAGCCTAATAATCATTTTGGGTGCAAGAAAATGATAGAGAAAATTCTTTTTTACCTTTAAAATTTTACGTGCGAAACGTTGACAATCTCCTTTAATGTTTCGTCTACTAACTATTCCACATCAATATGTGGCAAGAAATTTGTATCTACGCAGCAGCGTAATACATTTAGTGGTTGCTGAAAATTTAAAGGAAAAATTATTTTTTCCTTTTGAAATTTTATGCACAAATTGAGACTATCTCCTTCAAAGTTTCAACTACTTGTTCTTCCACATCAATAGGCGGCAAAAAATTTATATCTTCCCAACAACAAAACACATATTATGGGTACTCAAAAATTAGCGATAATTTGTTTTTTCTTTTGAATTTTTCTTCACAAAACATGATAATCTCCTTCATTGTCTAGGCCAGTGGTTCTTCACCATCAATAAGGGACAAAAAGTTCACATCATCTCTTCAGCCCAATATATATTTTGGGTTCAAGAAAATTAGAAAGAAAATAGTTTTTTACTTTAAACTTTTCTGTGCAAAACAATGACTACCTTGTTTAAAGTTTCGGATACTAGTTCTTCCACCTCAACAGTGGGCGGAAAATTCACATCCTCTTAGCATCCTAATACTTATTTTAGGTGCTGAAAAACTAGAGAGAAAATTATTTTTCCCATTGAAATTTTCTATACAAAACCATAATTATCTCCTTCAAAGTTTCGCCTACTAGTTCTTTCACATCAATATGATGTAGAAAATTCATATCTTCCCAACTGCCTAATACATATTATGGGTGCTGACAACTTAAAGAGATCTATTTTTCCCTTTGAAATTTTCTGCACAAAATGTGACAATCTCCTAAATTGTTTTAGCTACTACTTCTTCCACATCAATAGGGGGCAGAAATTTTTATCTTCTCATCAAGCTAATAATCATTTTCGGCGATGAAAAATTAGAGAGAAACCTATTTTTTTCTATTTGAATTTTTTTGCAAAAAAAACTTAATATCCCTTTAATATTTTTAGCCAATAGTTATTGTACATCATTCGGGGGCAAAAAATTTATATCTTTTCAGCAGCCTAATAATCATTTTGGGTGCAAGAAAATGATAGAGAAAATTCTTTTTTACCTTTAAAATTTTACGTGCGAAACGTTGACAATCTCTTTAATGTTTCGTCTACTAACTATTCCACATCAATATGTGGCAAGAAATTTGTATCTACGCAGCAGCGTAATACATTTAGTGGTTGCTGAAAATTTAAAGGAAAAATTATTTTTTCCCTTTGAAATTTTATGCACAAATTGAGACTATCTCCTTCAAAGTTTCAACTACTTGTTCTTCACATCAATAGGCGGCAAAAAATTTATATCTTCCCAACAACAAAATACATATTATGGGTACTCAAAAATTAGCGATAATTTGTTTTTTTTTTGAATTTTTCTTCACAAAACATGATAATCTCCTTCATTGTCTAGGCCAGTGGTTCTTCACATCAATAAGGACAAAAAGTTCACATCATCTCTTCAGCCAAATATATTTTGGGTTCAAGAAAATTAGAAAGAAAATAGTTTTTTACTTTAAACTTTTCTGTGCAAAACAATGACTACCTTGTTTAAGTTTCGGATACTAGTTCTTCCACCTCAACAGTGGGCGGAAAATTCACATCCTCTTAGCATCCTAATACTTATTTTAGGTGCTGAAAAACTAGAGAGAAAATTATTTTCTCCCATTGAAATTTTCTATACAAATAATTAACTCCTTCAAAGTTTCGCCTATAGTTCTTTCACATCAATATGATGTAGAAAATTCATATCTTCCCAACTGCCTAATACATATTATGGGTGCTCACAACTTAAAGAGACATCTATTTTTCCCTTTGAAATTTTCTGCACAAAATGTGACAATCTCCTAAATTGTTTTAGCTACTACTTCTTCCACATCAATAGGGGGCAGAAATTTTTTCTTCTCATCAAGCTAATAATCATTTTCGGGATGAAAAATTAGAGAGAAACCTATTTTTTTCTATTTGAATTTTTTTGCAAAAAAACTTAATATCCTTTAATATTTTTAGCCAATAGTTATTGTACATCATTCGGGGGCAAAAAATTTATATCTTTTCAGCAGCCTAATAATCATTTTGGGTGCAAGAAAATGATAGAGAAAATTCTTTTTTACCTTTAAAATTTTACGTGCGAAACGTTGACATCTCCTTTAATGTTTCGTCTACTAACTATTCCACTCAATATGTGGCAAGAAATCTGTATCTACGCAGCAGCGTAATACATTTAGTGGTTGCTGAAAATTTAAAGGAAAAATTATTTTTTCCCTTTGAAATTTTATGCACAAATTGAGACTATCTCCTTCAAAGTTTCAACTACTTGTTCTTCCACATCAATAGGCGGCAAAAAATTTATATCTTCCAACAAACACATATTATGGGTACTCAAAAATTAGCGAGAATTTGTTTTTTCTTTTGAATTTTTCTTCACAAAACATGATAATCTCCTTCATTGTCTAGGCCAGTGGTTCTTCACCATCAATAAGGGACAAAAAGTTCACATCATCTCTTCAGCCCAATTATATATTTTGGGTTCAAGAAAATTAGAAAGAAAATAGTTTTTTACTTTAAACTTTTGTGCAAACAATGACTACCTTGTTTAAAGTTTCGGATACTAGTTTTCCACCTCAACAGTGGGCGGAAAATTCACATCCTCTTAGCATCCTAATACTTATTTTAGGTGCTGAAAAACTAGAGAGAAAATTATTTTCTCCCATTGAAATTTTCTATACAAAACCATAATTATCTCCTTCAAAGTTTCGCCTACTAGTTCTTTCACATCAATATGATGTAGAAAATTCATATCTTCCTGCCTAATACATATTATGGGTGCTGACAACTTAAAGAGACATCTATTTTTTCCCTTTGAAATTTTCTGCACAAAATGTGACAATCTCCTAAATTGTTTTAGCTACTACTTCTTCCACATCAATAGGGGGCAGAAATTTTTTATCTTCTCATCAAGCTAATAATCATTTTCGGCGATGAAAAATTAGAGAGAAACCTATTTTTTTCTATTTGAATTTTTTTGCAAAAAAAACTTAATATCCCTTTAATATTTTTAGCCAATAGTTATTGTACATCATTCGGGGGCAAAAAATTTATATCTTTTCAGCAGCCTAATAATCATTTTGGGTGCAAGAAAATGATAGAGAAAATTCTTTTCTACCTTTAAAATTTTACGTGCGAAACCTTGACAATCTCCTTTAATGTTTCGTCTACTAACTATTCCACATCAATATGTGGCAAGAAATTTGTATCTACGCAGCAGCGTAATACATTTAGTGGTTGCTGAAAATTTAAAGGAAAATTATTTTTTCCTTTTGAAATTTTATGCACAAATTGAGACTATCTCCTTCAAAGTTTCAACTACTTGTTCTTCCACATCAATAGGCGGCAAAATTTATATCTTCCCAAAACAAAACACATATTATGGGTACTCAAAAATTAGCGAGAATTTGTTTTTTCTTTTGAATTTTTCTTCACAAAACATGATAATCTCCTTCATTGTCTAGGCCAGTGGTTCTTCACCATCAATAAGGGACAAAAAGTTCACATCATCTCTTCAGCCCAATATATATTTTGGGTTCAAGAAAATTAGAAAGAAAATAGTTTTTTACTTTAAACTTTTCTGTGCAAAACAATGACTACCTTGTTTAAAGTTTCGGATACTAGTTTTCCACCTCAACAGTGGGCGGAAAATTCACATCCTCTTAGCATCCTAATACTTATTTTAGGTGCTGAAAAACTAGAGAGAAAATTATTTTTCCCATTGAAATTTTCTATACAAAACCATATCGTCCTTTCAAAGTTTCGCCTACTAGTTCTTTCACATCAATATGATGTAGAAAATTCATATCTTCCCAACTGCCTAATACATATTATGGGTGCTGACAACTTAAAGAGACATCTATTTTTCCCTTTGAAATTTTCTGCACAAAATGTGACAATCTCCTAAATTGTTTTAGCTACTACTTTCCACATCAATAGGGGGAGAATTTTTTATCTTCTCATCAAGCTAATAATCATTTTCGGCGATGAAAAATTAGAGAGAAACCTATTTTTTTCTATTTGAATTTTTTTGCAAAAAAAACTTAATATCCCTTTAATATTTTTAGCCAATAGTTATTGTACATCATTCGGGGGCAAAAATATATCTTTTCAGTAGCCTAATAATCATTTTGGGTGCAAGAAAATGATAGAGAAAATTCTTTTCTACCTTTAAACTTTTACGTGCGAAACCTTGACAATCTCCTTTAATGTTTCGTCTACTAACTATTCCACATCAATATGTGGCAAGAAATTTGTATCTACGCAGCAGCGTAATACATTTAGTGGTTGCTGAAATTTAAAGGAAAAATTATTTTTTCCCTTTGAATTTTATGCACAAATTGAGACTATCTCCTTCAAAGTTTCAACTACTTGTTCTTCCACATCAATAGGCGAAAAAATTTATATCTTCCCAACAACAAACATATTATGGGTACTCAAAAATTAGCGAGAATTTGTTTTTTCTTTTGAATTTTTCTTCACAAAACATGATAATCTCCTTCATTGTCTAGGCCAGTGGTTCTTCACATCAATAAGGGACAGAAAGTTCACATCATCTCTTCAGCCCAATATATATTTTGGGTTCAAGAAAATTAGAAAGAAAATAGTTTTTTACTTTAAACTTTTCTGTGCAAAACAATGACTACCTTGTTTAAAGTTTCGGATACTAGTTCTTCCACCTCAACAGTGGGCGGAAAATTTTCATACTCTTAGCATCCTAATACTTATTTTAGGTGCTGAAAAATTAGAGAGAAAATTATTTTCTCCCATTGAAATTTTCTATACAAAACCATAACTATCTCCTTCAAAGTTTCGCCTACTAGTTCTTTCACATCAATATGATGTAGAAAATTCATATCTTCCCAACTGCCTAATACATATTATGGGTGCTGAAAACTTAAAGAGACATCTATTTTTTCCCTTTGAAATTTTCTGCACAAAATGTGACAATCTCCTAAATTATTTTAGCTACTACTTCTTCCACATCAATAGGGGTAAGAAAATTTTTATCTTCTCACCAGACTAATAATCATTTTTGGTGATGAAAAATTAGAGAAAACCTATTTTTTTCTTTTTGAAATTTTTTGCAAAAAATAAAAATCCCTTTAAAATTTTTGGCCAATGGTTCTTGTACATCAATCGGGGGCAAAATATTCACATCTTCTCAGCAGCCTAATAATCATTTTGGGTGCAAGAAAATGATTAAGAAAATTCTTTTTTACCTTTAAACTTTTATTTGCGAAACCTTGACTATCTCCTTTAGTGTTTCGGCAACTAACTATTACACATCATATGTGGCAAGAAATTTGTATCTACGCAGCAGCGTAATACATTTTGTGGTTGCTGAAAATTTAAAGGAAAATTATTTTTTCCCTTTGAAATTTTATGCACAAAATGAGACTATCTCCTTCAAAGTTTCAGCTAGTTCTTCTTCCACATCAATACGGGGCAAAAAATTTATATCTTCCCAACTGCCTAATACATATTCTGGGTGCTAAAAATAGCCAGAAAATTTTTTTTTCTCTTTGAATTTCAGTGCACAAAACATGATAATCTCCTTCATTGTCTATAGCCAGTAGTTCTTCCACATCAACAAGGACAAAAAGTTCACACCATCTCTTCAGCCTAATACATATTTTTGGTTCAAGAAAATTAGAGAAGAAATAATTTTTTACTTTAAACTTTTCTATGCCAAACAATGACTATCTCGTTTAATGTTTCGGATACTAGTTCTTTCACCTCAATAGTGGGCAAAAAAATTTCATCTTCTTAGCATCCTAATACTTATTTTGGGTGCTAAAAAAATTAGAGAGAAAATTATTTTTTCACATTGAAATTTTCTATACAAAACCTTAATTATCTACTTCAAATTTTCGCCTACTAGTTCTTTCACATCAATATGATGTAGAAAATTCATATCTTTCCAACAACCTAATACATAGTATGGGTGCTGAAAAATTAAAGAGACATCTATTTTTTCCCTTTGAAATTTTCTGCACAAAATATGACAATCTCCTAAATTGTTTTAGCTACTACTTCTTCCACATCAATAGGGGGAAGACAATTTATCTTCTCACCAGACTAATAATCATTTTCGGTGATGAAAAATTACGGAAAAACTAATTTTTTCCCTTTGAATTTTTTTGCAAAAAAAACTGAATATCCCATTAATATTTTCGGCAATGGTTCTTGTACAACAATCGTGGGCAAAAAATTCACATCTTCTCAGTAGCCCAATAATCATTTTTGGTCCAAGAAAATGATAGAGAAAATTATTTTTTCCCTTTGAAATTTTATGCACAAAATGAGACTATTTCCTTCAAAGTTTTAGCACTTGTTCTTCACATCAATAAGGGGCAAAAAATGAATATCTTCCCAACAGCCTAATACATATTATGGCTGCTTAAAAATTAGCGTGAAAATTATTTTTTCCCTTTGAATTTTGTGCACAAAACATGATAATCTCTTCATTGTCTAGGCCAGTGGTTCTTCCACATCAATAAGGGACAAAAAATTCACATCTTCTCAATAGCCTAATACACATTTTGGGTTCAAGAAAATTA
>CM033118.1:14791009-14984354 GCA_019321725.1 Paulownia fortunei
CCTTGACTATCTTCTTCAATGTTTCGGCCACTAGTTCTTCCACAACATTATGGAGCATAAAATCTTCAACATCTCTACAGCCTAATACACATTTTGGGTGCTGTAAAATTAGAGAGTATACTGCTTTATCCCATTGTAATTTTATGTACAAAACCAACACTATCTCCTTCTAAGTTTTGGCTACTAGTTCTTCCACATCAATATGGAGCAGAAAATTTAGATCTTCTCAGTAGCCTAATACATATTTTGGGTCCTGTAAAATTAGAGAGAAAACTACTTTATCTCAATGAAATTTTCTGTTTAAAATCATGACTATCTCCTTCATAGTTTCGGCTACTAATTCTTCCACATCAATATGGAGCATAAAATTTACATTTTCTCAGCAGTCTAATACATATTTTTGGTGCTGTAAAATAAGAGGGAAATCTATTTTTTACATTTGAAATTTTCTACACAAAACCATGATTATCTCCTTGCAAGTTTCAGCTACTAGTTCTTCCACATCAATAAGAGGGCAGAAAATTTACATCTTCTTTCCAACCTAGTAAATATTTTGGGTGTTGAAAAATTAGAGAGAAAATTATTTTTCCCCTCTGAAATTTTCTTTACACAACCTTGACTATCTTCTTCAAAGTTTCGGCTACTAGTTATTCCCCAACAATATGGAGCATAAAATCTTCATCATCTCTGCATCCTAATACATATTTTGGGTGATGTAAAATTAGAGAGAAAACTTCTTTATCCCATTGAAATTTTATGTACAAAACCAACACTATCTCCTTCTAAGTTTCGGCTCCTAGTACTTCCACATCAATATGGATTACAAAATTTACATATGCTAAACAACTAAATACACATTTTGGGTACTGTAATAATAGAGACAAAACTGCTTCAATTCTGCACAAAACCATGATTATTTCTTCTAAGTTTCGGCTACTAGTTCTTCCATATCAATATGGAGCATAAAATTTATATTTTCTCAACAGTCTAATACATATTTTTGGCACTGTAAAATAAAAGGGAAATCTATTTTTTACCTTTGAAATTTTCTACACAAAACCATGATTATCTCCTTTAAAGTTTTAGCTACTAGTTCTTCCACATCAATAAGAGGGCATAAAATTTACCTCTTCTTAGCAACCTAGTACATATCTGGGTGTTAAAAAATTAGTGAGAAAACTATTTTTCGCCTCTGAAATTTTCTTTACAAAACCTTGACTATCTTCTTCAAAGTTTCGGCCACTAGTAATTCCACAACATTATGGAGCACAAAATCTTCAAAATCTCTGCAGCCTAATTCACATTTTTGGTGCTGTAAAATTAGAGAGAAAACTGCTTTATCCCATTGAAATTTTATGTACAAAGCCAACACTATCTCCTTCTAAGTTTCAACTACTAGTTCTTCCACATGAATATGAAGCAGAAAATTTAGATCTTCTCAGCAGCCTAATATATATTTTGGGTCCTGTAAATTAAAGAGAAAATTGCTTTATCTCAATGAAAATTTCTGTTTAAAATCATGACTATCTCCTTCATAGTTTCGGCTACTAGTTCTTCTACATCAATATGGAGCATAAAATTTACATTTTCTCAGCAGTCTAATACATATTTCTGGCGCTGTAAAATAAAAGGAATATCTATTTTTTACCTTTGAAATTTTCTACACAAAACGATGATTATCTCTTTTAAAGTTTCAGCTACTAATTCTTCCACATCAATAAGAGGGCATAAAATTTACCTCTTCTTAGCAGCCTAGTACATATTTTGGGTGTTAAAAAATTAGTGAGAAAACTATTTTTCGCCTCTGAAATTTTCTTTACAAAACCTTGACTATCTTCTTCAACGTTTGGCCACTAGTTCTTCCACAACATTATGGAGCATAAAATCTTCAACATCTCTGCAGCCTAATACACATTTTGGGTGCTGTAAAATTAGAGAGTATACTGCTTTATCCCATTGTAATTTTATGTACAAAACCAACACTATCTCCTTCTAAGTTTTGGCTACTAGTTCTTCCACATCAATATGGAGCAGAAAATTTAGATCTTCTCAGTAGCCTAATACATATTTTGGGTCCAGTAAAATTAGAGAGAAAACTGCTTTATCTCAATGACATTTTCTGTTTAAAATCATGACTATCTCCTTCATAGTTTCGGCTACTAATTCTTCCACATCAATATGGAGCATAAAATTTACATTTTCTCAGCAGTCTAATACATATTTTTGGTGCTGTAAAATAAGAGGGAAATCTATTTTTTACATTTGAATTTTTCTACACAAAACCATGATTATCTCCTTCAAAGTTTCAGTTACTAGTTCTTCCGTATCAATAAGAGGGCAGAAAATTTACCTCTTCTTAGCAACCTTGTACATATTTTGCGTGTTGAAAAATTAGTGAGAAAACTATTTTTCCCCTCTGAAATTTTCTTTACACAACCTTGACTATCTTCTTCAATGTTCGGCCACTCGTTATTCAACAACATTATGGAGCATAAAATCTTCAACATCTCTCCAGCCTAATACACATTTTGGGTGCTGTAAAATTAGAGAGTATACTGCTTTATCCCATTGTAATTTTATGTACAAAACCAACACTATCTCCTTCTAAGTTTCGGCTCCTAGTACTTCCACATCAATATGGATTACAAAATTTACATATGTTAAACAACTAAATACACATTTTGGGTACTATAATAATAGAGACAAAACTGCTTCAATTCTGCACATAACCATGACTATTTCCTTCTAAGTTTCGGCTACTAGTTCTTCCATATCAATATGGAGCATAAAATTTATATTTTCTCAACAGTCTAATACACATTTTTGGCACTGTAAAATAAAAGGGAAATCTATTTTTTACCTTTGAAATTTTCTACACAAAACCATGATTATCTCCTTTAAAGTTTTAGCTACTAGTTCTTCCACATCAATAAGAGGGCATAAAATTTACCTCTTCTTAGCAACCTAGTACATATCTTGGGTGTTAAAAAATTAATGAGAAAACTATTTTTCGCCTCTGAAATTTTCTTTACAAAACCTTGACTATCTTCTTCAAAGTTTCGGCCACTAGTTATTCCACAACATTATGTAGCATAAAATCTTCAAAATCTCTGCAGCCTAATTCACATTTTTGGTGCTGTAAAATTAGAGAGAAAACTGCTTTATCCATTGAAATTTTATGTACAAAGCCAACACTATCTCCTTCTAAGTTTCAACTACTAGTTCTTCCACATGAATATGAAGCAGAAAATTTAGATCTTCTCAGCAGCCTAATACATATTTTGGGTCCTATAAATTAAAGAGAAAATTGCTTTATCTCAATGAAAATTTCTATTTAAAATCATGACTATCTCCTTCATAGTTTCGGCTACTAGTTCTTCTACATCAATATGGAGCATAAAATTTACATTTTCTCAGCAGTCTAATACATATTTCTGGCGCTGTAACATAAAAGGAATATCTATTTTTTACCTTTGAAATTTTCTACACAAAACGATGATTATCTCCTTTAAAGTTTCAGCTACTAGTTCTTCCACATCAATAAGAGGGCATAAAATTTACCTCTTCTTAGCAGCCTAGTACATATTTTGGGTGTTAAAAAATTAGTGAGAAAACTATTTTTCGCCTCTGAAATTTTCTTTACAAAACCTTGACTATCTTCTTCAACGTTTCGGCCACTAGTTCTTCCACAACATTATGGAGCATAAAATCTTCAACATCTCTGCAGCCTAATACACATTTTGGGTGCTATAAAATTAGAGAGTATACTGCTTTATCCCATTGTAATTTTATGTACAAAACCAACACTATCTCCTTCTAAGTTTTGGCTACTAGTTCTTCCACATCAATATGGAGCAGAAAATTTAGATCTTCTCAACAGCCTAATACATATTTTGGGTGCTGTAAAATTAGAGAGAAAACTGTTTTATCTCAATGAAATTTTCTGTTTAAAATCATAACTATCTCCTTCATAGTTTCGGCTACTAGTTCTTCCACATCAATATGGAGCATAAAATTTACATTTTCTCAGCAGTCTAATACATATTTTTGGTGCTGTAAAATAAGAGGGAAATCTATTTTTTACATTTGAAATTTTCTACACAAAACGATGATTATCTAATTCAAAGTTTCAGCTACTAGTTCTTCCGTATCAATAAGAGGGCAGAAAATTTACCTCTTCTTAGCAACCTTGTACATATTTTGGGTGTTGAAAAATTAGAGAGAAAACCATTTTTCCCCTCTGATATTTTCTTTACAAAACCTTGACTATCTTCTTCAACGTTTCGGCCACTAGTTATTCCACAACATTATGGAGCATAAAATCGTCAACATCTCTACAGCCTAATACACATTTTGGGTGCTGTAAAATTAGAGAGAATACTGCTTTATCCCATTGAAATTTTATGTACAAAACCACACTATCTCCTTCTAAGTTTCGGCTACTAGTTCTTCCACATCAATATGGAGCAGAAAATTTAGATCTTCTCAGTAGCCTAATACATATTTTGGGTCCTGTAAAATTAGAGAGAAAACTGCTTTATCTCAACGAAATTTTCTATTTAAAATCATGACTATCACTTTCATAGTTTCGGCTACTAGTTCTTCCATATCAATATGGAGCATAAAATTTACATTTGCTCAGCCGTCTAATACATATTTCTGGGGCTGTAAAGCAAAAAGAATATCTATTTTTTACATTTGAAATTTTGTACACAAAACCATGATTATCTCCTTTAAAGTTTCAGCTACTAGTTCTTCCACATCAATAAGAGGGCATAAAATTTACCTCTTCTTAGCACCCTAGTACATATTTTTGGTGTTTAAAAATTAGTGAGAAAACTATTTTTTGCCTCTAAAATTTTCTTTACAAAACCTTGACTATCTTCTTCAAAGTTTCGGCCACTAGTTCTTCCACAACATTATGGAGCATAAAATCTTCAACATCTCTGCAACCTAATACACATTTTGGGTGCTGTAAAATTAGAGAGTATACTGCTTTATCCCTTTGAAATTTTATGTACAAAACCAACACTCTCTCCTTCTATGTTTGGCTACTAGTTCTTCCACATCAATATGGAGCAGAAAATTTAGATCTTCTCAGTAGCCTAATACATATTTTGGGTCCTGTAAAATTAGAGAGAAAACTGCTTTATCTCAATGAAATTTTTTGTTTAAAATCATGACTATCTCCTTCATAGTTTCGGCTACTAATTCTTCCATATCAATATGGAGCATAAAATTTACATTTTCTCAGCAGTCTAATACATATTTTTGGTGCTGTAAAATAAGAGGGAAATCTATTTTTTACATTTGAAATTTTCTACACAAAACCATGATTATCTAATTCAAAGTTTCAGCTACTAGTTCTTCCGTATCCATAAGAGGGCAGAAAATTTACATATTCTTAGCAACCTTGTTCATATTTTGGGTGTTAAAAAATTAGAGAGAAAACTATTTTTCCCCTCTGAAATTTTCTTTACACAACCTTGACTATCTTCTTCAAAGTTTCAGCCACTCGTTATTCCCCAACATTATGGAGCATAAAATCTTCAACATCTCTGCAGCCTAATACACATTTTGGGTGCTGTAAAATTAGAGAGAATACTGCTTTATCCCATTGAAATTTTATGTACAAAACCAACACTATCTCCTTCTAAGTTTCGGCTACTAGTACTTCCACATCAATTTAGATTACAAAATTTACATCTTCTCAACAGCCAAATAAACATTTTTGGTGCTGCAAAATTAGGGAAAAAACTGCTTCAATTCTGCACAAAACCATGACTATCTCCTTCTATGTTTTGACTACTAGTTCTTCCACATCAATATAGAGGAGAAAATTTAGATCTTCTCAGCAGACTAATACATATTTTGGGTCCTGTAAAATTAGAGATAAAACTATTATTCCTCTCTGAAAGTTTTGGCTACTAGTTCTTCCATATCAATATGGAGTATAAAATTTGTATCTCCTCAGCAGTCTAATACACATTTTTGGTGCTGTAAAATAAGTGGACAATCTATTTTTTAGTTTTCAAATTTTCTAAACAAAAGCATGATTATCTCTTTCCCAGTTTCAGCTACAAGTTCTTCTATATCAATAAGAGGGTAAAAAATTTACATCTGCTTACCAACCTAGTACATATTTTGGGTGTTGAAAAATTAGAGAGCCATTTTTCCCCTCTGAAATTTTCTTTACAAAACCTTGACTATCTTCTTCAAAGTTTCGGCCACTAGTTCTACCACAACATTATGGAGCATAAAATCTTCAACATCTCTGCAGCCTAATACACATTTTGGGTGCTGTAAAATTAGAGAGAAAACTGCTTTATCCCATTGTAATTTTATGTACAAAACTAACACTATTTCCTTCTAAGTTTTGGCTACTAGTTCCTCCACATCAATATGGAGTAGAAAATTTAGATCTTCTCAGCAGCCTAATACATATTTTGGGTCCTGTAAAATTGGAGACAAAATTGTTTTATCTCAATGAAATTTTTTGTATAAAATCATGACTATCTTCTTCAAAGTTTCGGCTACTAGTTCTTCCACATCAATATGGAGCATAAAATTTACATTTTCTCAGCAGTCTAATACATATTTTTGGTGCTGTAAAATAAGAGGGAATTCTATTTTTTACATTTGAAATTTTCTACACAAAACCTTCAAAGTTTCAGCTACTAGTTCTTCCGTATCAATAAGAGGGCAGAAAATTTACATCTTCTTAGCAACCTTGTACATTTTTTGGGTGTGTGAAAAATTAGAGAGAAAACTATTTTTCCCCTCTGAAATTTTCTTTACAAAACCTTGACTATCTTCTTCAAAGTTTCAGCCACTAGTTCTTCCACAACATTATGGAGCATAAAATCTTCAACATCTCTGCAGCCTAATACACATTTTGGGTGCTGTAAAATTAGAGAGAATACTGCATTATCCCATTGAAATTTTATGTACAAATCCAACACTATCTCATTCTAAGTTTCGGCTACTAGTTCTTCCACATGAATATGGAGCAGAAAATTTAGATCTTCTCAGCAGCCTAATATATATTTTGGGTCCTGTAAAATTAGAGAGAAAACTGCTTTATCTCAATAAAATTTTCTATTCAAAATCATGACTATCTCCTTCACAGTTTCGGCTACTAGTTCTTCCACATCAATATGGAGCATAAAATTTACATTTTCTCAGCAGTCTAATACATATTTTTGGTGTTGTAAAATAAGAGGGAAATCTATTTTTTACATTTGAAATTTTCTACACAAAACCATGATTATCTCCTTCAAAGTTTCAGCTACTAGTTCTTCCGTATCAATAAGAGGACAGAAAATTTACATCTTCTTAGCAACCTTGTACATATTTTGGGTGTTGAAAAATTTGAGAGAAAACTATTTTTCCCCTCTGAAATTTTCTTTACAAAACCTTGGTTTTTATGGGTAAGAAAAAGAAATGTGGGAGTCTAATATCATATAGATATAATACACTACATAAGTCCTATGTATAAGTCTGTTGTTATCGCTGTCAATTTTTATTATAGTATTTTTTGTCAGTTATTTATTTTTTAATGTCACAACTCTAGAAACTAAATGAAAGCGTCTTGACTGACCTTTCGAGGACCTACTTGGTGGGTCCTGAATAATTGTCTTTGATAAGTTTCGAAATTCCAGTACGAGAATTTTCAGATATAATAAAATTTATTTAAAATAATAAATTTGAGGTAGTGAATCATCAATCATCATGATAAGGAAAGTGACTATATATATATATACATATATATGAAAAATGATTAGTAATATACAGTTTGACTTAATATGGAGCATAAAATTTACATATTCTCAGTAGCCTAATAAACATTTTGGGTCCTGTAAAATTAGAGAGAAAAGTGCTTTATCTCAATTAATTTTTTTGTAAAAAAATATGACTATCTCCTTCAAAGATTCGGCTACTAGTTCTTCCACATCAATATGGAGATGAAAATTTACATCTGCTTAGTAACTTAATACATATTTTTGGTACACAAAAATAAGGACAAAACTTTATTTTCCCTTTGAAATTTTCTGCACAAAATAATGATTATCGCCTTTAAAGTTTCAGCTACTAGTTTTTCCACATCAACATGGAGCATAAAATTTACATCTTCACATTTAGGCTGTTGAGAAGATGAAAATTTTATGCTCCATATTGATGTGGAATAACTAGTAGCTAAAACTTTGAAGGAGATAATCATGGTTTTGCGCAGAAAATTTCAAAGGGAAAAAATAGTTTCTCTCTATATTTAAGCACCCAAAATATGTATTAGGCTGCTGAGAGGATGTAATTGTTATGCTCCATATTGTTGTCGAAGAACTAGTAGCCAAAACTTTGAAGGAGATAATCATGGTTTTGTACGAAAAATTTCAATGGGATAAAGTCATTTTCTCTCTCATTTTACAGCAACCCAAATGTGTATTAGGCTGTTGAGAAGATGAAAATTTTATGTTCTATATTGATGTGGAATAACTAGTAGCTGAAACTTTAAAGGAGATAACCATGGGTTTGTGCAGAAAATTTCAAAGGGAAGAAATAGTTTTCCCTCTAATTTTATAGCACCCAAAATGTGTATTAGGCTCCTGAGAAGATATAATTTTTATGCTCCATATTGATGTGGAGGAACTAGTTGGTGAAACTTTGAAGGAGATAATCATGGTTCGTGTAGAAAAATTTATTGAGATAAAGTTGTTTTCTCTCTAATTTTTGAACACCCAAAATGTGCAATAGGCTGCTGAGAAGATGGTAATTTAATGCTCCATATTGATGTGGAAGAACTCGTAGCTGAAACTTTGAAGGAGATAGTCATGGTTTTGTGCATAAAATTTCAAAGAGAAAAAATAGTTTCTCTCTAATTTATTAGCACCCGAAATATGTATTAGGGTATTAAGAAAATGTGTGTTTTCTGCTCATTATTGTGGTGGAAGAACTAGTATCCGAAACTCTGAAGTAGATAGTCATGGTTTTGTATAGAAAATTTCAAAAGGATAAAGCCATTTTCTCTCTAATTTTATAGAACCTAAAACAGGTATTAGGCTGTGAAGAAAATGTAAATTCATTACCCCTTAATGATATCGAGGAACCAGTGGTTGATACTTTGAAAGGGATAGTCATGGTTTTACGCTGAAATTTTTTAGGGAAAAACATAGTTTTTCTTTATTTTTTATCATCTAAATTATGTGTTAGGCTACTGAGAAGATATAAATTTTCTGCTCGATATTGATGTGGAAAAACTAGTAGATGAAACTTTGAAGGAGATAGTAATGGTTTTGTACATAAAATTTCAAAAGGAAAAAATAGTTTTCAATCTAATTTTATAGCACCTAAAATACGTATTTGACTGCTGAGAAGATGTAGATTTTAATCTCCATATTGATATGGAAGAACTAGTAGCTGAAACATTAAAGTAGATAGTCATGGTTTTGTACATAAAATTTTATTGGTATAAAGTAGTTTTCTCTCTAATTTTAAAGCACCTAAAATATGTATTAGGAAGCTGAGAAGATGCAAATTTCCTACTCGATATTGATATAGAAGAACTAGTAGTAGAAACTTTAAAGGATATAGTCATGGTTTTGTGTGGAAAATTTCAAATAAATAAAAAAGTTTTCCCTCTAATTTTACCGCACTCAAAAATGTGTATTAGGCATCTGAGAAGTTGTAAATTTTATGCTCTATATTGAGGTGGAAGATCTATTAGCTGAAACGTTGAAGGAGACAATCATGATTTTGTGCAGAAAAATTACAAAGGCAAAAAATTATTTTCTCTCAATTTTTTAGCACCCAAAATATGTATTAGGCTACTGAGAAGATGTAAATGTTTTGCTCTATACTGATGTGAAAAATACAGCACCCAAAATGTGCATATTTTATGCTCCATGTTGATATGGAAGAAAATCATGGTTTTGCGCAGAAATTTTCAAAGACAAAAAATTATTTTCTCTCTATTTCTTAGCACCCAAAATATATATTAGGTTGTTGAGCAGATGTAAATTTTTTGCTTCATATTGATGTGGAAGAACTAGTAGCTAAAACATTAAAGAAGTTAATCATAGGCTTGTGCAGAAAAATTCAAAGGGAGAAAATAGTTTTCCCCCTAATTTACAGCACACAAAATGAGCATTAGGCTGCTGAGAAGATATAAATTTTATGCTCCATGTTGATATGGAAGAACAAGTAGCTAAAACTTTGAAGAAGATTATTATGGTTTTGTGCAGAAAATTTCAAAGGGAAAAAATAGTGTTCCCTCTAATTTCACAGCACCCAAAATATGTATTAGGTACGCTGCTGAGAAGATGAAAATTTTATGCTCCATATTGATATGGAGGAACTAGTAGTTGATACTTTGAAGGAGATAATCAAGGTTTTGTGTAAAAAATTTCGAAGGCAAAAAAATGTTTTCTCTCTATTTTTTAGCACCAAAAATATATATTACACTATTGAGAAGATGTCAATTTTTTGCTCCATATTGATGTGGAAAAACAAGTAGCTGAAACTTTAAAGGAGATTATCATGGGATTGTGTAAAAAATTTCAAAGGGAAAAAATAGTTTTCCTTCTAATTTAGAGCACCCAAAATGTGTATTAGGCTGCTGAGAATATGTAAATTTTTTGCTTCATATTTATGTGGAAGAACAAGTAGCTGAAACTTTGAAGGAGATAATCATGGGTTTGTGCAGAAGATTTTAAAGGGAAAAAATAGTTTTCCCTCTAATTTAGAGCACCCGAAATGTGTATTAGGCTGCTAAGAATATGTAAATTTTTTGCTTCATATTGATGTGGAAGAACAAGTAGCCCAAACTTTGAAGAAGATAGTCATGGGCTTCTGCAGAAAAATTCAAAGGGAAAAATTGTTTTCCCTCTAATTTATAGCACCCAAATGTGCATTAGGCTGCTGAGAAGATGTAAATTTTATGCTCCATGTTGATATGGAAGAACAAGTAGCTAAAACTTTGAAGGAGATAATCATGGTTTTGGGCAAAAAATTTCAAAGGGAAAAAATAATTATCTATATATTTTTTTGATCCCGAAATATGTATTAGGCACTGAGAAGTTGTAAATTTTAATCTCCATATTGATGTGGAAGAACTAGTAACTGAAAGTTTAAAGGAGATAATCATGGGTTTGTGCAAAAAATTTCGAAGCGAAAAAATAGTTTTCCCTCTAATTTTACAACACACAAAATGTGTATAAGGCTACTGAGAAGATGTAAATTTTATGCTCCATATTGATGTGGAAGAACTGGTAGCTGAAACTTTGAAGAAGAAAATCATGGTTTTGCGCAGAAAATTTCAAAGAAAAAAAATTGTTTTCTCTCTATTTTTTAGCACCCAAAATATGTATTAGGCTGTTGAGAAGATGTAAATTTTTTGCTTCATATTGATGTGGAGGAATAAGTAGCTAAAACTTTAAAGGAGATAATCATGGGTTTGTGCAGAAAATTTCAAAGGGAAAAAATAGTTTTCCATCTAATTTTACAACACCCAAAATGTGTATGAGGCTGTTGAGAACTTGTAAATTTTATGCTCTATGTTGATGTGGAGGAACTACTAGTTGAAACTTTTAAGGAGATAATCATGCTTTTGTAGATAAAATCTCAAAGGGAAAAAATAGTTTTCCCTCTAATTTTACAGCACCCAAAATGTGTATGAGGCTGCTGACAAGATGTAAATTTTATGCTTTATATTGATGTGGAGGAACTAGTTGCTAAAACTTTGAAGGAGATAATCATGGTTTTGCGCAGAAAATTTCAAAGAGAAAAAATTGTTTTCTCTCTATTTTTTAGCACCCAAAATATCTTTTAGGCTATTGAGAAGATGTTAATTTTTTGCTCCATATTGATATGGAAGAAAAAGTAGCTGAAACTTTAAAAGAGTTGATCATGGGTTTGTACAGAAAATTTCAAAGGGAAAAAATCGTTTTCACTGTAATTTTACAAGACCCAAAATGTGTATGAGGCTGTTGAGAAGATGTAAATTTTATGCTTTATATTGATGTGGATGAACTAGTAGCTAGAACTTTGAAGGAGATAATCATGGTTTTGCGCAGAAAATTTCAAAGAGAAAAAATTATTTTCTCTCTATTTTTCAGCATCCAAAATATATATTAGGTTGTTGAGCAGATGTAAATTTTTTGCTCCATATTGATGTGGAAGAACTAGTAGCTGAAACTTTAAAGAAGATAATAATGGGTTTGTGCAAAAAATTTCGAAGCGAAAAAATAGTTTTCCCTCTAATTTTACAACACACAAAATGTGTATAAGGCTACTGAGAAGATGTAAATTTTATGCTCCATATTGATGTGGAAGAACTAGTAGCTGAAACTTTGAAGAAGAAAATCATGGTTTTGCGCACAAAATTTCAAAGAAAAAAAATTGTTTTCTCTCTATTTTTTAGCACCCAAAATATGTATTAGGCTGTTGAGAAGATGTAAATTTTTTGCTTCATATTGATGTGGAGGAATAAGTAGCTAAAACTTTAAAGGAGATAATCATGGGTTTGTGCAGAAAATTTCAAAGGGAAAAAATAGTTTTCCATCTAATTTTACAACACCCAAAATGTGTATGAGGCTGTTGAGAACTTGTAAATTTTATGCTCTATGTTGATGTGGAGGAACTACTAGTTGAAACTTTTAAGGAGTTAATCATGCTTTTGTAGATAAAATCTCAAAGGGAAAAAATAGTTTTCCCTCTAATTTTACAGCACCCAATATGTGTATGAGGCTGCTGACAAGATGTAAATTTTATGCTTTATATTGATGTGGAGGAACTAGTTGCTAAAACTTTGAATGAGATAATCATGGTTTTGCGCAGAAAATTTCAAAGAGAAAAAATTGTTTTCTCTCTATTTTTTAGCACCCAAAATATCTTTTAGGCTATTGAGAAGATGTTAATTTTTTGCTCCATATTGATATGGAAGAAAAAGTAGCTGAAACTTTAAAAGAGTTAATCATCGGTTTGTACAGAAAATTTCAAAGGGAAAAAATCGTTTTCACTGTAATTTTACAGGACCCAAAATGTGTATGAGGCTGTTGAGAAGATGTAAATTTTATGCTTTATATTGATGTGGATGAACTAGTAGCTAGAACTTTGAAGGAGATAATCATGGTTTTGCGCAGAAAATTTCAAAGAGAAAAAATTATTTTCTCTCTATTTTTCAGCATCCAAAATATATATTAGGTTGTTGAGCAGATGTAAATTTTTTGCTCCATATTGATGTGGACGAACTAGTAGCTGAAACTTTAAAGAAGATAATCATGGGCTTGTGCAGAAAAATTCAAAGGGAAAAAATAGTTTTACCTCTGATTTACAGCACCCAAATGTGCATATTTTATGCTCCATGTTGATATGGAAGAAAATCATGGTTTTGCGCAGAAATTTTCAAAGACAAAAAATTATTTTCTCTCTATTTTTTAGCACCCAAAATATATATTAGGTTGTTGAGCAGATGTAAATTTTTTGCTTCATATTGATGTGGAAGAACTAGTAGCTAAAACATTAAAGAAGATAATCATAGGCTTGTGCAGAAAAATTCAAAGGGAGAAAATAGTTTTCCCCCTAATTTACAGCACACAAAATGAGCATTAGGCTGCTGAGAAGATATAAATTTTATGCTCCATGTTGATATGGAAGAACAAGTAGCTAAAACTTTGAAGAAGATTATTATGGTTTTGTGCAGAAAATTTCAAGGGGAAAAAATAGTGTTCCCTCTAATTTCACAGCACCCAAAATATGTATTAGGTACGCTGCTGAGAAGATGAAAATTTTATGCTCCATATTGATATGGAGGAACTAGTAGTTGATACTTTGAAGGAGATAATCAAGGTTTTGTGTAAAAAATTTCGAAGGCAAAAAATTGTTTTCTCTCTATTTTTTAGCACCAAAAATATATATTACACTATTGAGAAATTGTCAATTTTTTGCTCCATATTGATGTGGAAAAACAAGTAGCTGAAACTTTAAAGGAGATTATCATGGATTGTGTAAAAAATTTCAAAGGGAAAAAATAGTTTTCCCTCTAATTTAGAGCACCCAAAATGTGTATTAAGCTGCTGAGAATATGTAAATTTTTTGCTTCATATTTATGTGGAAGAACAAGTAGCTGAAACTTTGAAGGAGATAATCATGGGTTTGTGCAGAAGATTTTAAAGGGAAAAAATAGTTTTCCCTCTAATTTAGAGCACCCGAAATGTGTATTAGGCTGCTGAGAATATGTAAATTTTTTGCTTCATATTGATGTGGAAGAACAAGTAGCCCAAACTTTGAAGAAGATAGTCATGGGCTTCTGCAGAAAAATTCAAAGGGAAAAATTGTTTTCCCTCTAATTTATAGCACCCAAATGTGCATTAGGCTGCTGAGAAGATGTAAATTTTATGCTCCATGTTGATATGGAAGAACAAGTAGCTAAAACTTTGAAGGAGATAATCATGGTTTTGGGCAAAAAATTTCAAAGGGAAAAAATAATTTTCTATATATTTTTTTGATCCCGAAATATGTATTAGGCACTGAGAAGTTGTAAATTTTAATCTCCATATTGATGTGGAAGAACTAGTAGCTGAAAGTTTAAAGGAGATAATCATGGGTTTGTGCAAAAAATTTCGAAGCGAAAAAATAGTTTTCCCTCTAATTTTACAACACACAAAATGTGTATAAGGCTACTGAGAAGATGTAATTTTATGCTCCATATTGATGTGGAAGAACTAGTAGCTGAAACTTTGAAGAAGAAAATCATGGTTTTGCGCAGAAAATTTCAAAGAAAAAAAAATTATTTTCTCTCTATTTTTTAGCACCCAAAATATGTATTAGGCTGTTGAGAAGATGTAAATTTTTTGCTTCATATTGATGTGGAGGAATAAGTAGCTAAAACTTTAAAGGAGATAATCATGGGTTTGTGCAGAAAATTTCAAAGGGAAAAAATAGTTTTCCATCTAATTTTACAACACCCAAAATGTGTATGAGGCTGTTGAGAACTTGTAAATTTTATGCTCTATGTTGATGTGGAGGAACTACTAGTTGAAACTTTTAAGGAGATAATCATGCTTTTGTAGATAAAATCTCAAAGGGAAAAAATAGTTTTCCCTCTAATTTTACAGCACCCAAAATGTGTATGAGGCTGCTGACAAGATGTAAATTTTATGATTTATATTGATGTGGAGGAACTAGTTGCTAAAACTTTGAAGGAGATAATCATGGTTTTGCGCAGAAAATTTCAAAGAGAAAAAATTATTTTCTCTCTATTTTTTAGCACCCAAAATATCTTTTAGGCTATTGAGAAGATGTTAATTTTTTGCTCCATATTGATATGGAAGAAAAAGTAGCTGAAACTTTAAAAGAGTTAATCATGGGTTTGTACAGAAAATTTCAAAGGGAAAAAATCGTTTTCACTGTAATTTTACAGGACCCAAAATGTGTATGAGGCTGTTGAGAAGATGTAAATTTTATGCTTTATATTGATGTGAATGAACTAGTAGCTAGAACTTTGAAGGAGATAATCATGGTTTTGCGCAGAAAATTTCAAAGAGAAAAAATTGTTTTCTCCCTATTTTTTAGCACCCAAAATATGTTTTAGGCTATTGAGAAAGATGTAAATTTTTTGCCCCACATTGATGTGGAAGAAGAAGTAACTGAAACTTTAAAAGAGATAATCATGGGTTTGGGCAGATAATTTCAAAGGAAAAAAATAGTCTTCCTTCTAATTTTACAGCACCCAAAATGCGTATTAGGCTGCTGAGAAGATGTAAATTTTATGCTCTGTATTCATGTGGAAGAACAAGCAGCTAAAACATTGAAGGACATAATCATAGTTTTGTGCATAAAATTTCAAAGCGAAAAAATAGTGTTCCCTCTAATTTCACAACACCCAAAGTATGTATTAGGTAGGCTGCTGAGAAGATGAAAATTTTATGCTTCATATTGATGTGGAGGAACTAGTAGCTGATACTTTGAAGGAGATAATCAAGGTTTTGTGTAAAAATTTTCGAAGGGAGAAAATTATTTCCTTCTAATTTTACAGCACTAAAAATGTTTATTAGGCTGCAGAGAAAATGTAAATTTTATGCTCCATATTGAGTTGAAAGAACTACTAGCTGAAACTTTGAAGCAGATAATAATGCTTTTGTATATAAAATCTCAAAGGGAAAAATAGTTTTCCCTCTAATTTTACAGCATCCAAAATGTGCATGAGGCTGCTGACAAGATGTAAATTTTATGCTTTATATTGATGTGGAGGAACTAGTAGCTAAAACTATGAAGGAGATAATCATGGTTTTGCGTAGAAAATTTCAAATAGAAAAAATTATTTTCTCTCTATTTTTAGCACCCAAAATATGTTTTGGTCTATTGAGAAAGATGTAAATTTTTTGCTCCACATTGATGTGGAAGAAGAAGTAACTGAAACTTTAAAAGAGATAATCATGGATTTGGGCAGACAATTTCTAAGGAAAAAATAGTATTCCCTCTAATTTTACAGCACCCAAAATGTGTATGAGTCTGCTGAGAAGATGTAAATTTTATGCTTTATATTGATGTGGAGGAACTAGTAGCTAAAACTTTGAAGGAGATAATCATGGTTGTGGGCAGAAAATTTCAAAGGGAAAAAAAAATTTTCTCTTTATTTTTTTGATCCCGAAATATGTATTAGGCTATTGAGAAGATATAAATTTTAATCTCCATATTGATGTGGAAGAACTAGTAGCTGAAACATTGAAGGAGATAATCATGAGTTTGTGCAGAAATTTTCAAAGCGAAAAAATAGTTTTCCCTCTAATTTTACAACACCCAAAATGTGTATGAGGCTGCTGAGAAGATGAAAATTTTATGCTCCTTATTGATTTGGAAGAACTAGTAGCTGAAACTTTGAATAAGATAAACATGGTTTTGCGCAGAAAATTTCAAAGAGAAAAAATTATTTTCTCTCTATTTTTTGGCACCCAAAATATGTATTAGGCTGATGAGAATATGTAAATTTTATGCTTCATATTAATATGGAAGAACGAGTAGCTGAAACATTGAAGGAGATAATCATGGTTTTGCGCAGAAAATTTCAAAGAGAAAAAATTATTTTCTCTCTGTTTTTTAGCACCCAAAATATGTATTAGGCTGTTGAGAAGATGTAAATTTTTTGCTCCATTTTGATGTGGAAGAACAAGTAGCTGAAACTCTAAAGGAGATAATCATGGGTTTGTGCAGAAAATTTCAAAGGGAAAAATAGTTTTCCCTCTAATTTAGAGCACCCAGAATGTGTATTAGGCTGTTGAGAATATGTAAATTTTTTGCTTCCTGTTGATGAGGAAGAACAAGTAGCTAAAACTTTGAAGGAGATAATCATGGGTTTGTACAGAAAATTTCAAAGGGAATAAATAGTTTTCCCTCTAATTTTACAATACCCAAAATGTGTATGAGGCTGCTGAGAAGATGTAAATTTTATGCTCCATATTGATGTGGCTTGAGGTAAGTTGAAGCTTTCATTTGCTGTATCACAAGAATCATATAATGTTGTAAATATTTTAATGTGATTGATATTATTTGTGAAATGATGTGATGTTTGATGCATTTATGGTTTATAAAGTATGATACTATTAAGGATATAATGAGGTTTTTAAAAAGAAAGTATGGTACTTGATTGATGGTCGGGTGGACAAAGCACGCGGAGGGACTGACGGACCCAATAAATGATGGCAAATACTTGAGGTTGAAAAGCTGGCATAGAAAAACCACAATAAATGAGATAGAATACGACTAATACCTGAAGCTGAAAGACCAAGTTGGAAACCCCCTATTAGTTCTCTTATTGGCCAATCATTATGAACAGGTTTCGAAAACCATGGTCTATCGAAAACCAAATATGCTAGCTCTTAGAGGAGCAAGAAACAAATGTGTAATATTATGCATAATTTGAGTATACCTTGCGGCATATATATCTGCAGTATAATGTGTTTGATTAATGTTTTGTACCATTTAGGAATTGTAAGTAGTTATGTGGGAGCTCTGATAATATGTTAAAATAATCAGTCAGTTATTGCTTATAGTAACCAAAGATCTCAATGCATTAAAACCAAACACACATTATAACTTTGTGAGATACATCATTGCAAAGAAATAAGTATGTCTACGCATTTCATAGTAGCTACCCACTTAGGCTCAACTTAGAGAACGTATTTGTAATCCATATATAATCATCTATTGATGTTATTTAATTTTCATAAAACAACGAAATTTATATGAAAATTAAAATTACATCTGGTCCAATCGTATATAATCACATTATATGAAGTACCTCAATTATGATATAATCACATCAATAGTCCGGACAGACCATTACATTCTTAATGTTAATGGACCGCAATAATAATAATTTAATTAAAGATCCTTACTTTGATTAATTTTATTATGAACTAATTTTGTTTGTTATCCATAATCTTAATCCTCTCGTATATAACACTTATATTATAAGATTATGGTTATATAAATAAATAGGAATTTTCTGATATTTATAACTGCATAAAAATAAGTATAAAATAATATTTTTTTAATTCAATAATTAATGTACTAATACATACTTTTAGGGCACTATCCCTAAGACTTGATTACTCTACAATACAATCAACTTTGTGAGATATATCATTGCAAAGAAATAAGTATGTCTACGCATTTCATAGTAGCTACCCACTTAGGCTCAACTTAGAGAACGTATTTGTAATCCATATATAATCATCTATTGATGTTATTTAAATTTTCAGAAAACAACGAAATTTATATGAAAATTAAAATTACATCTGGTTCAATCGTATATAATCACATTATATGAAGTACCTCCATTATGATATAATCACATCAATAGTCCGGAAAGACCATTACATTCTTAATGTTAATGGACCGTAATAATAATAATTTAATTAAAGATCCTTACTTTGATTAATTTTATTATGGACTAATTTTGTTTGTTATCCATAATCTTAATCCTCTCGTATATAACACTTATATTATAAGATTATGGTTATATAAATAAATAGGAATTTTTTGATATTTATAACTGCATAAAAATAAGTATAAAATAATATTTTTTTAATTCAATAATTAATGTACTAATACATACTTTTAGGGCACTATCCCTAAGACTTGATTACTCTACAATACAATCAACTTTGTGAGATATATCATTGCAAAGAAATAAGTATGTCTACGCATTTCATAGTAGCTACCCACTTAGGCTCAACTTAGAGAACGTATTTGTAATCCATATATAATCATCTATTAATGTTATTTAAATTTTCATAAAACAACGAAATTTATATGAAAATTCAAATTACATCTGGTCCAGTCGTATATAATCACATTATATGAAGTACCTCCATTATGATATAATCACATCAATAGTCGGGACAGACCATTACATTCTTAATGTTAATGGACCGCAATAATAATAATTTAATTAAAGATCCTTACTTTGATTAATTTTATTATGGACTAATTTTGTTTGTTATCCATAATCTTAATCCTCTCGTATATAACACTTATATTATAAGATTATGGTTATATAAATAAATAGGAATTTTCTGATATTTATAACTGCATAAAAATAAGTATAAAATAATATTTTTTTAATTCAATAATTAATGTACTAATACATACTTTTAGGGCACTATCCCTAAGACTTGATTACTCTACAATACAATCAAATAAGTGTAAAACTTGAAAAAACACAACTTTCACAAACAAAAAACTGAGTACTAATTGGAAAGAAGCATTTGCAAGCTGAGCGTTGGAATTGTTGGAAGGTTTGTTTCACCCCTTCGTCATCACTATCCTCTATTACATTTGTTATTGTTTTTCTTATCACAATACTATCAATAATGCTAAATGTATAAAATAATATTTTTAATATATACTTGACGTATATTAATAATATTGCAATACAAGATGGAATAGGAATCCATGACTCAAACCCTTCGTGCCAGTTAGAACAAACAACTCTGCTATGTTCTGCCTCTCTAGCACTGCTCCACTAAAGTGGCTTCAAGTTTTCACATAATCTTCTTCTAAAGATGATATTCATTGATTCCTAAAAAATAACTTGTAAAACAATAGACGAGATTGTTCTCCCTCTCAATTTCACCTAAGTTATTGTTCTATTTCTACTAAGAGTTTATTTTAGATTTTTACATATATAGTCCTGGATGGATGATCTATTTATAGCACTTAACAACTTAGTATGTAATGAGAAAATGAATATTGTCCAAGGAAATCTCTTGGAATCACCTACGAAATCACAAAGAATAAAGGCAATGATTGGATCCCTAGTGGTTAAATATATATTTGTCTAAAATTTATTATTATTTTTTTTTTGTGACTGTCCTAAATTTTTATAATTATCTTTTTAATTATAATCGACACCTCTAACTTTCAATTACATATGTAAAATATACAAAACTTATATTTTTCTCTCACATGTAAAACTCAATATCAAAAAAATTATCCTTATAGTTTTTGGTGGTGACCTCTTTCAAAGTGTTACACAAAGATGCAATAACTAGTGAATGTGTAGGCATTCAAGATTCTTGGATGATAGCACTACTTGGTTACATAGAAGGAGCACCTTTCACCTAAAAACCTGCGTTTTAATTTACACTATATTTTAGTAATCACTGCAAGAATATTTATCGTTTCCTTCAAAGAAGCATCAGCAAAACAAAAGGGCATTCCACTGCAAAATTAATACCTATTATCCACATTTTGCAAAGATTATATCAACATTTAAAACATCGTTGCATAACAATTGCTCTCTCCGAAATTTGCCCATTTCTGTGTATCTAATAAACGTTTCTTAGTAATGTATGGAAGAGAAATCACCTTTGAAACACTAGTTGAATCTACATATATGCATCAATCCCATTAAGATGACCATAAATATGAAGCTATGGAAATGGAAGCCAGATGAAAAAACCACAATTCTGGCATACTACCTACTTTAGCAGTCAGTTTCAATTGAGTTTGGCGAAAGAGGTAGTGAATTACTCTTCAACAGGAGAATATCATCTGCAGGAATATCCATTACATCTGTGCTGTAATCCTTGCTCTGGATTTCCTGTAAAACATTTAGGACATCCTGCATGTGTGGTCTCATATCCTTCCCGTTCTGTAAGCATTGAAATGCCAACTCTGCCACAGCAATGATCATTGTTCTTACCTTGTAATCTGAATCAAAACCAACATGTGGATCTACTAGGTCATGGAATGCATGGTTTTGGATCTTGTTAATAGCCATTGTGGACAAATTTATTTCGTGTCGGTGCCTAGTGATATCTACTGCTGGCTTGGATGATATAAGCTCAATCAATACCACCCCAAAACTGTAAACATCACTTTTTTCAGTAAGCTGATAGAATTCATTGTACTCGGGATCAACATAGCCAGGAGTACCTTGAGGGGCTGTTGAAACATGAGTGACATCTGTTGGGAGAAGGCGGGATAGACCAAAATCTGCAACTTTGACAATAAAGATGTTGTCTAAGAGAAGATTAGTACTCTTGATGTCTCTGTGAATGACATCTGAGGCATGAAGATAAGCCAAAGCACTCGCGGTTTCTATGGCAATGTTCAACCGGGTAATCCATGACAGAGATCCAGGCTTTGCACGTGGTCCGTGAAGATGATCAGCCAGTGTGCCATTAGGGATATATTCATACACAAGTAGAAGCTCCCTACAGTACCGAGATGTGCATCCATAAAGGGACACTAGATTTTGATGCCTCAAGCGTGTGAGTATTTCCACTTCATTCATGAACTGCTCAACTCTTCTGTGGTGGTTTTCATACAATCGTTTCACTGCCACAACGCGCCCATCTTGGAGTTTACCTTTGTATACCACACCATAACCACCATCTCCAAGTTCCATTTTGGGATCGAAATGGTCTGTGGCTTCTTCTAGTTCATGGTAGTCAAAAATATGGACTCCAGCCTTTTCTAGATCTTTTGTCAAAGAAGGATATGAAGAAGATCCACGAGATACTAAAGATGAGCTAACATAACGTTTTTTGTACCTATGATGATAGACAAGGAAAATTATGCACATTATAAAGGCGCTAACTGCAGCTGCTGCTACTCCTGCAAAATATAATTACAACAAATTTATCAATTACGGAACCAGGGAGCATTGGATATTAAGTCAATGATTAAGAAGCAAAAATAAATCGACATTGCTTTAAGGGGCACAGTACCTATGCCAATCTTGAGTCCCAAATTTAATACACTGCCTGTGACACAACCATAACAAAGAAGGTTACGATAGAACAAAATCAGCAGTATTATCTGGTTAAGCGATGGATAAACTGAGTAAACTATGTGCTTAATGTGATATATCAAGTACTTAAATATATCAATTCTAATCATCTTAGAAACTAGAAAATCTGCTAGCACAGGAGTTTTTGTCTCACAGTTCTGCACCAAGACACATTTTTTAAGCTCCCATCTGCATAGTTTCTATGGCTGAGAACTGCACTCTTAACCATATGCACATATATATGAAACAGAGCAACCACAGAACATAGGTAACCACTCAAAATCAGATAATCTAAAAAATGTTGCGCATTTGTTTTCCTTACTCGTGTCTAAATAAGCTCAAGCATAATAAGTTGAAAAATGATGTGAAAAGCAAAAAGAAATCTGATCTTATCAAATTGACGGTTACTATGTCTCCAAGAATGATGTTGATTACTGAAAAATACAGAGAAATTGCTCAAAGTTATGAAGCAGAATGCCCACCAGTACAGCTACTACAGTCTCTTCCTTTCCATTGTAGAACAAATCCTTTCTTCAGAATTGTGGTATAATTCATTTGCAACAGTTTGTCAAGACCATCATCCTCTACAGGTGCATTAACTGGAGCCTGGCATGACTCAATGGAATAGTTCCAGTGCTCAAGAAGTTGAACATGAAAAACTGCAAAAGAGTGATGGCTGGCATTGCTGGCACAATCCACGACATAGGTCTCTCGGTCATAAGGAGTGGTGCAGTTGTAGAAGAAAAAGAGATCTGAAGTGGCAGGGCCATAACTAAATGGAGTCCCATCGACAGTGAAATTACGCTGAGGAGTCGGACACTTGATATCAGCATCGAAGACATTCAGTTTGGCTAACAAAAACGAATCATTTTTGTAAAATATATCTCTAATGACGAAACCTTCACCATTGATTTTGATCACTGGCTTGTTGTCATAACACGTGATGTTGAATCCCGGCGATCCACAATGGGACTCTTGTAACCCAGGAATCCAGAAGGGATGTCTTATGTTCAATCCATTACAAGGCTGAGGCAGGCAAGCTCTAGAACTTGTGGAGGAGGAGAGGGATCCCTCCAACAAACAAGTGAAGAGCAGGATGATGATAGGAAGAGGCATAGATTTCTTGTACATGATTAAGCTTTGATGAAGAACCATTTTCACTATCCAAAACTCAAGAAGAATGCAAGGCAAAGAGACAGGAGATAAAAGGTATTGGTTTGGAGTCAATCATTGGAATGAAAACCAAATGAATTTGAAGTCAGCATATCCTTTACTTTTGGTTTCATTAAGAACAATTATTGGAACTTTGACAATTACCCCTTTCTACATTCAAACTTGAAGCAACATCAAGAGGGCTTCCTTGGCAAACGCTAACTTGTAGGAAATAAGGTTAGTTGTATCCCTTGACTCATTCAATATTTGTACTAAAGAATTCTTGGAGTTAGATTTAATAATACAACAAGAAGACCACATTCCAATTTTTGTCCTGATTGCTGATGGCCTAAGAGAGTCCAAATATGAGAAAATGGCACCCAAAAGACCAGCAAAAATTGTAGACTTCAGACAGGAGAGTATTGTGCAATAGTCTAGTGATGGTGTGATTGATTATCCATCGTTCTTAGATTGGAGTGCAAGTCTGAAGTTGGGTTGGTAGCACCGAAAAGTGTTGCTAAACTCGACGAATGGAGAAACCTTTTCTCTACAGACATATACTAAAATGACCTCAAATGTCTTGAAAATGACTTCACTGGTGAAGTCATAAACTGGAATGAACACCTTGTTATGCGGGAAATATAATACTAATTACCCCTTTTGGGCCTTTCTGTACGTGGGAAAAGAAATGTCCTAATATATGCTATGATATAAAGCCCTTTGTTAAAGGTTTATTAATGTCTTGTTTTTATTTGATTTTAGGGTTAATTAAAAATATTATCATGATGTTTGACCCATCTACAACAATATCTTTCTAAATTTATAATTTAAAAATATACTTTTAAGGTATTACAAATAACTTATGTTTATTTTTATTTCACAATTATTCTTTTCACTAGTGCAATTTGTAAAATAAAGACAAAGATTAAAGGATATATGTAATTCAGAAAAATAATTTTTTAAATAGATCAAATTTGAGATTATTTTTGTAGTTAACCCTTATTTTAAGATAAAATTCAAAACAATTGAAAAAAAAAGAAGAAGAATACTACTCTTATGATGTTACAGCGAGTGATTCCTGTGGTGTCAAAGTTTCATGCTTAAACTTAACAAGAAAATGAATAAAAAGTGAAAAACTAAGATTCTCTACAAATATAAGATTGGGTATGAATCCACCAAAAATTTGGGCATTTATTGTTGTATTATTGTTCATTATGCTTAATTAGTTATTGATATTTTCATATTCACGATGTACATAATCACTTTATTTCAAAATAGAAAAAGTAAAAAAGAAAAAAGAATCACCCTTTGCTTCTCTAAAAGAAATACAAAATGCTAGGACAAACAAGAAGGCTAGAGGATCTTACAAACAAAAATCAAAATATAAAGTTGATAAAAAAAAAACCCAACTGGTTGCCACACTAATCAGCTTCAATTGTCAACTAGGAGGGTTTAGGATCGATTTCAGTTCTATGTTTCTTGAACCATTAAGATCAAAGTTTCCCATTAAGACTGAAAGCAATTCAGAAGGCTTGGAGGAATAATATATCTGAACTCAGAAGAACAAAGGTCCGACCCTCAGATAGCACTTCAGTTTTATTTCAGTGTAAGACTGAGGGTGGCATATCGGTGGGTCAGATCAAGTTTGGATCGAGTCCAAATGGATTGAGTCATATTTATAAACTTCAAATCGATTGAGGAACTATTGCCACTAAGTCAAAATAACCAAACAAACTACAACATTTTGCTCAATTGTGACAATAGTTATGTATTTTTAGTGGCTGGTTTCAATTGTTAAAAAAAAAATTGAACAATGAACAGGAACTTCTAAAGCTCCATATTTAAATTGGGTTGGGTCTCACTCTAGAGAAATATGTTCGGAGTTGACTAATGCTTGCAAGTTTTTTTTATCGGTCTATGGCACATTATCAAATATATTTTACCGCTAGCGTAAGATTTGGAGGGTTTAAAAAAGTGAACAAAGGCTTTATGAAAGCATGAACTTATATCCAATTAGCACAATTCACCGATCAAATTCTTGGTGGAAATAATCAACTTTATAATGTTTAAATAACTGCTCACACCTTTTTAATATTTTTTATGATTATGCCGGCCATAATAGGTGAATCTAATAATTGTTCTGTTCCAATGTCCCTAACATGATATTTTCAAAATTAAATAATATTTTATTTTGATTGTTGCCACCAAGTCTCATGCTAACATGAGTTTTACTTTCCCGATGGTGCTGGAGGAGTAATGGATCGCAGGGGCTTTCAATTGATTTAACACGAACTCATCTGAAATATAGAAACCTCCAATTCAAGCACGTAGAGGAACTGTAGCAAATCAAGGAGGATAATGGGATATTTGGTCGAAGTTTTTGAGAAGTTTTCGGCAAGGGAGAGGTTTATTAAGCTGGACTTGGTGGGTCAACGTGAAAGGAGAAGATAACTTATTAGAAGGTGGTGTAAGTGAGTTGATGATGATAACCTTATAATTCATCACATTTTCTAACAATTTTAATAGCACAAAATCGGATGTTTTCTCATAAGTGAGGTGGTGGCTAGTGGCCAGGTCGATGAAGAAGGTGGTGGTGGAGAGGATAGTGGTGGTAGGGGACTGGAGGAGGGAAAAGGAGTAGGAAAGTTGGGGTAGAGGAAAGGTTGGGCGGAGGTTGTGGTATATGTTGGTTTTTGGGTAGAAACCATTATTTAGGTTGGTGATTCGTAAGGATTGAGTTTCTACTAGCTCAAAGTTGCTAATATGGTGTTCGGTTTGAGAGTGTGAACTATGAACTTACACAATTGAAAATGTATTAGTAAAATCGTAGATTAGTCCATGCTTTCAGAATTGTGGACTGGATCGAAGATTTTTTTGCTTTTTTAAATTCTCCATGTTAGGTATGTGAACGGTATTCCACATCGGCTATAAGTGAGGATGATCATAGGTTTATAAGTGTGGATAATATTTTCATTGGTGTGAGGTATTTTGGGTGAAGTCTAAGATCAAAACATTGAGGACTTAGGCACAACGTGAACAATATCATACAATGTGGATAGGTAGTATCCATGAGCTTCCAACAAGTAGTATCAGAGCCATATCCCAAATTTAACCACGTGGAGGAAATTCTCAATACCGAACAAAGATGGTGAGTCCTAGGCAAATAATAGGATCTATAGTTGGGCTCTATTAGGATAGATAGAGCGGGCTCTTGAGCTAGAGAGAAGTAGTAAAGATAAATAGCTTAACTCGATGGAGTAAGATCTTCCTAGTGAGCTTCATTTAAGGAGACGCTTAGTAGTCCTTTATTCGAGGGGAAGAATGTTAGGTATATAAACAATGTCCCATATTGGCTAGAAGTGGGGATGGTCGTGAGTTTATAAATATGGATAATATTTTCATTGATATGAGACCTTTTGGAGTAAAGTCCAAGAGCAAAATCATGAGGGTTTAGTCTCAAATTGAAAAATATTATTCGAATATGGAGATAGGTGGTGTCCACGAGCTCCCAACACTCCACATTTCACGATAAGAACATAATATTTTTGGTAATTTGTTATAAATCATTAAAAAAGTCACCCCCTAACTACTTAATCTCTCTGTTATACAATAAAAAAAGGGGTTAATACCACTTTACCACCTCTATTCTTGATAAGTATCACTTTACTCCCATGTATTTTCAATTGTCTCAATTTACCCCCTTGTACTCTCATTATGTCTCATTTTACCCTTTTGTATTCTTTTTATCTCATTTTAACACCATGTACTCTTGAAAAAATAACCAAATAATCCTTACCTATTATTTATAGTAATATTACTTTAAAATATTTTAAATTTAATATACTTGTATTTAAATATTAATAATTTTTTTCAACTTAATTAATTAATACTTAATATTAAATTTATTTCATAGTTTCTTGTACTTATTTTAATGGATATTCTTTTATTAACATAATTCTTATTAAATTTTTATGTCGTAGGTTTTTTTTATTAGTTAATATATTTTACTTATAAATTTACTACTCATTATAAATATAAAAATGTATGATATATTTCCAAATCATATTTTGTTAAATAAGTAAAATATAAGTAACAATTTTTTTATTATTAATCGATTATCAAAATTATAGAAACAATGTTAAATGCAAAAAAATTATTTTTAGGTTTACTTTAATACTATTAAATAAGTTATAAATAGACAAATTATCATAGTGGTAAGGTGAGATAATAATAGTTCAATAGGGTAAGTAAAGTGAGACAAAATAAGAATACAATGAGATAAAGTGAAAAAATTAAGAGCACAAGAAGATAAATATTCAATAATAGTAGAGTGTGGTAAAATAAGATTAATATTTAAAAAAAAAAAGGAATTATTAGTTAGTTTTCAATTATAGGTTGATTCTTCTCGTTGTCCTTTATTTAGAATCAGTATTGTTCCAGTACTTTCTTCCCCACCTTTACATACTTGATGGGGATTTGTATTTTCAAACAAAATGTAACTTCCATATCATATGAAAACGGAAGCAGGAAGGATAACAGCTTAGTCAAAGATGTGAACATAGTTCACGACAAAATTCCTTTGAATTTTGACTTTGTCAAATTGTGGAACGGATACAAGAATAAATATTGTTTTGAAAAATGAAGGTACTTCACACGTCTTCGGCTGGAGTTATGCTATGAGAAACGTAAATCATTTTAGAATTTCCTAACGCATTAATTTTCTATAGTTGACATGGATTGGTCGCATCTCTCATAATCAAAGTTTCAATAGTTTGGCGAAACATGCTAGATATATATATATATATATATATAATTATATATTATAAAATATAGAGGAAACAATCTGCTTTCATCTATTATCTAATTATATTGATACAAATAGATAACTAACACATTTTAATACTCTAACTAATGCAGTTATGTCGAACAATCCAATTGATTTTTGGATATTCAATCTTCTTTTATTCAACTTATAATATGATCACAACTTACTTTTCTAAAGTTGCCCGAACATGTCTGAATATTGGATCAGCTACATGTCATGATAATTATATCCTTAATAATTGAATTTGGGTGTTTGTACCAAACTGGCTTACAATGAATGGATTAAATCAAGATAAAATATTATGAGGTTAAATACCGACATAGATTATTCTAAAAAGATAAGAATATGGGCTACCTTACAAAATTTTTTACAGATATAATTATTTTAAAAGTAGTCTCTTTGAAATTTGTAAGTCTAATAAAGATAAGACATGTTAGGCCAAGTAAGAACCTATGTCTCTTCAATTTAAATAAATCTCCTTCTACATGAAAGGAAGTATATTTTTGTTTACGTTTAAATCACTTAAAATTACCTTGATATCTATTAGCTCCTACTATTGTTTTTTTGATTAAAAATTATATGTAAAATTATGAATTTATGGTATAAATCATATGAAAAAAGATAAATTGATTTGATGTTAATTTTTATATACATCAATATGGGTTTAAAATTTCATGTAAAGTAAAATATTATGAATCTAGAAGTCATTACAATCTTAGCTACGGCAAAATGGAGTCTACTGGAATTTCTCAAGAAGAAAATTGTGAGGGAGATTAATATGAAATTGTGAGGGAGATGTAGTTCAAGATGAAGCAACACAAACCTGTATCAGGGCATACAAACTGATGAGGTCCTCCATCAGGGCAAAGGCATGTGTGTTGGGCTGAAGAATTAGTTCCTGACCAACACAATCCACCAGAGCTTTCACATGCCCGACAAGTTGTGCCATCTATTTGGTGCTCTACCTCAAATCCTTGATTCAATACTTCCCCCAACGTCGTCGCCGTGTCGTTTCTCTTGAATTCCTTCAACGCTGATTTAAGTGCGGGAATAGAAATGTTCAATTCGCAGCCTGTCACATTTGGAACTTGAACCCGTAAGAACGACTCATCCACGATGTGGCCTAGTCTATCCGTGCATTAATGTTGCACTTAAAACTATTCCTGGCTGATATGTTGAAAGAGGAACATGCATAGAACAAGTATAGATTTTCAACATTTGGAGTGTAACGAAAGAGTTCATCGGCGTTCTCATTCAACCATGTGTCCTCGAACATATCGGGGCAAAAATCATCTAACAGATCGATTCGAGCTATTCTCATGGAATTGTTGTGGTTGTTGATGTCAAGCACGAGAAAGGCTTGGCCACCAATGTCTATGGTGGTATAATTTTCACGGGGGCACCTAAGCTCAAAGCCGGGGAGGCCACATTCCTGAGGCTGATCACCTCCCCAGAAAGGATAGCCTATGCGTCGAATGGTTCCCCTGCAGGAAAAGAGACTAGTGCAGTTGAGAAATTGCCCATCTTCCCTTGCACAAAATGTGATCGAAACGAATAATATGATGGTGGAGATGGAGTAGAGGGTTTGGATTTGCATTTATGAAAAGGATTGGTAGATGCAAAGCTTTAATTTGAGGAAGGATTGGTCTTTAAATGCATAACAAAATTCAAAGCTTGCTTGCTGCCCTGCCAATGCGAATAAGTTGCCTAGACCAATTGGATTGACAAGTAAAAAGCTGTCAATGGATTGGAAATACATATATACATACATATATACATATATACATACATATATACATATATATATATATATATATATATATATATAAGATGGCTGGTCCACATTTGCTTCTGAAAATTTTGTTTGTATTCAGGGATCAACTTATAGAAAATGTCAATGATGTTGACAGTTTACGTACCGTAAATTTGGTCCCTTTTTTCTTTCTTTGTTGGTTCAATAATTCTTCGTTTCTTCTAATCTACAATTTCTGAATTTTTATTTTTCAAAAAAATATGTATGTTTTATTCAAAATGCCAAACTCTACATTGGTCCAAAATTGAGTGTAAAGTTCAAAATAAAAATAATATTATTTTTATCTTTAATTGAAAATATATACAGAAATATATGTTATTATATTGTTATAAGATTGATCATTTCGCTTGTAATTGTATTGAAAAGAAGTTTGACTACTTGAAATTCTTTTATTCTCTTTTTTACTAGTGTTACCAATTCTCACTTTAGATAGATAGAGATGTTGGTGAAACATAGTGTGAGATTGGACATTGAGCAAAAATGTTGACTATTATCAAGTGTTATACAACCATATTTATTAAAATGGCGTACAAGAAGAGATATTACGAGTTGAGAAGTGTCACTTCACCTAAAAAAAGGGTATGACCTATTTTTAAAGTTTAATAATTGGTGTAGGCTACTCTTTGGCCAAAAACACTAGATTCATTATAATCTAAGTTGAATTGATGCATTTATAAAGACAATGGTTGAGTAATTAGATTTGTCCATCATTCGTATAAGAGACATTTACATTATAGATCACCTTTCTTTGTGACGTGTTGGCATAAGAGAGTATTTTTTTATATTTCTATTGATATTATTATGTTATGGCATGCGAAATTAGGAGGATAGCTTTGCTAGCTAGAGGAGGCTTTATTAGCGTATTTGCTAAGGTTAATCACTCTCTATATAAATTCTTTTAGTAGGAAAAGTCTGTTGGAAAAATAAAAGAGGACTACCTATCTTCTAAAGCTCATCCACTAAAACGAATGTGAACTTATGAGTGCATGCTGTTTTCTTTAACTATTCACGTTATAAGTTAGTACATTCTCAGTTTCACTTGTCAGAAACACTAAATTGTTTCAAGCGATTCTTGACAAAGGTGGAGAACTATAGGGAAATGGACATTAAAGTTCTGTGTACTAATTGAACACATTAGTGAAGAAAATATAGTTGTAAGTTGAATGATGATTCTAAATACTCCACAGCTAAATGAACTTGCGAAGAGGGAGGAATCAAATATTTCAAAATGACTAGATTTATGATGGCACAAATTGATATATATATCTCCTTGGGGAAGATGTAATCTTGACTGCAGCCTATATCATGAGTGTGCCTCTAAGTGAATTATCCAACCTTGTATGAACTTGAACATGACAACAAGTCTAAATAAGTGGGTTTATGCCCATATAAGTTTAAGAAAGTCTGTTCTAAAAAATGATGAATACCTTGATGGAAAAATGATAGAAATTAAGTCGCACAGTTCTCAAGGAGAATTTTATGAGCACGTGTAAAGTCAAAGAAAATCTTAAACTATACGAGTTGCAAGATCCTTGAGGTGATGCTCATTTTTCTGGCAAGGGTGATGTTTTTAAACTCATTTAGCAATTGCTAGGATAGTGATAAGTGTATATTTTGATATATTTTTATATCAAATTCTTTATACTTTTCTTACTTTATTCTTGTTAATATTATAGTTTTAATAATATTTTGTGTTAGGGAATCATTAAACAAAAAGAGATCAAAAATTGCCAAAATAAAACCAAAGAAGACAACACGTTTTATGAGCAAGTTGGGAAATAACATTTTATTAAATCAAAGAAGCATCGCAATTAGAAGAAAATTGTCATTTTTGCCTAAGTCCATCATGTGTAGATCAAAATATATACAAGAAATCACTTTGCAAATGATTGTTGGGCTTGCATTAAATTCAAAATAAGCATGTTTTCAGATTTGTACAATTTTTGTATTTTAGGCATAACTCCATGCTCAAAAGCCCTAAAGATCTGAATCTTACTTCATTTGAGATTTAAGAGATAGAACTACAATTTTACTATTGAAAGCTCAGCCTAATTTAACTTTGATTATAGCAAACAATTCATCCAAATGTGTGTATTGAAAATGATCTATCTATGCTGATTCATCTCCTTAAATCAAGCATAACTTTTTTCTCTAGTGGTTGGAATTAGGTAATTCAAGTTGAAAAATGAAGCAAATAGAAAATCTACAACTTTAATATTGATCACATTTCTAAATTCAGCTGATGGCATGGAGAAAAAAACACGAGACAAAATTTTAATTTGAAAAGAATATGTGAATTTAGAGCACATTTGAAGTTAATTTACAGTGTATTTGGAGTCAATATGGAGATGCTAATTTAGGCATGTCAATTTAGGTACTCTTCTATTATATATAGGGGCTTTTGGATAGTATCACAAAAATACTTAGAGGGGGAAAGAAAGTTGTATTGTTGTCTTTCATTAGACTAAATTTTCTAGTAGTAATAAAAATGTATTCTCTTGTTTTTCTTCTATTTTTAGTCTTTTCTTGTCACTATGTCTTTCAAATTTCATTTAGTTGAGAAGAAAGGGTGAACTTCTTGATGGAGAAATAAGAATGATTATAAAGGTGAATAATATTTAGGTACGTTGAATTATTATTTTAATTTTTTATCAAAACCCTCCTTGTTATGTGGTGATTCTTGATTTATGTATTTTCAATGACACAACAAATACTTGGGTTCATTTAGCTAATTGTATGGTTCAACCCACCGACAGCTAATGCGAAATTTTGATTTGTTGTAGACAAATATGTGCATAAATACTTGAAACCACAAATACGTGTTGACGTTAAAACCTTTCTTGTTTTGTGGCGATTATTAATTTATGTATCTCTAATGGCACAATAAATATTTAGGTTAATTTAGCTTATTGTATGGTCCTACCCCACCGATTACTAATGTGAAATATTGATTTGTTGTAGACAAGGTGTGCATAAATACTTGATTCCGTAAACTAGTATTGGTGTTAATAGATAATTTGCAAGTAGTAATACAATATCATGATTATCTTAATGCATGAGCTATTTGATAACATCTTTCTATTGTAACCTTTATTATATTTGAATTTCAATTATGGCATTTAAAAGAGGGAAAAAAAATAAATAATCATTTCTCTATCCAAAACTTAAGAGCAGATCCCTAATCCTTAATACTTTTATTACTTTGGTTTCTTAGTTATAAGATAAATTCTTCTTTATATTCTAAACTATGTAAAGCCAAGCCCTTCTTTTAAGAAATATAATATTGCAAACTTCAAACAACTTCCCTATGGATTGACCTCACACTTTCGAGAAATTTATTACTTGACACAACTTGTACTTGGGTTTGCAACCTTAAAGTTGTATCAAGTTTTTTGTGCTGTTGCCGGGGAAAGCAAGGTAAGTATTCAAGTTTGTAATTATTTTCTCTTTGTAAATATTATGTGTTTATTTTCTTTAAAATTATATGGTCATATGGTATCGTAGTCATAATTCTCGTGATTTAGTTAGAAATAATTCTAAAACTTTGTTTAGAAATTTGTTTGAGGTACCTCTACATGCTTCCACCATGGCTGAAAATGAGGATCAACAAGTGTGTACCATGCGTTACTACTTGCAACCTCCTCGAAATTCTTCTTCTTCTTATTTTATTTTTTCTCTCAATGCAAATAATTTTTTATTCAAGCCAGGTATGATCCCTTTACTTCCTAATTTCCATAGTTTAGACACTGAAAGCCCTTACTTGCATCTGGAAGAATTTGATAAAAGATGTGCCACTTTTTAAGATCAAACTTGTACAAATGACATCGTTAAGTTTAAGTTATTTCCTTTTTTTTAAAAGATAAAGCAAAACTTGACTTAATTCTTTAAAATCTAGGTCAGTTGGCACTTGGCAAGAAATATAACCTGGATTTTTGAAAAAGTTATTTCCAATTCATAAAACTAATGCTTTGAAAAGACAAATCCAAAATTTTTCTCAAAATTCTAATGAACCTGCTTTTAATGTTGGGAAATATTTAAAAATCTGTTGAATTTATGCCCACATCATGGATTTGAAAAATGATGCTTAATTAGTTTCTTTTATGAAAGTTTAACTCCTGAAATAAAATAATTTGTTGAAATAATGTGTGATGGTGAGTTTCTTAATAAAAAACCTAATGAAACACTAGAATATCTAGACCATATAGTAGAAAATTTTCAATCATGGCATAGTATTAATTCTTCTTAATACTATTAGATCAAATCTTGCTAATAGTAATAAAAAAAATATTACCTTAATTAAGAAGATGATCTAAATGCTAGGATTGCTAGTTTAACAAGAAAATTTGAGGCCATGTAACTTAAAAAAAGTAAAGGAAATCAGATATGTGTAAGATAAAGAAGTTTATAGCATTTGTGAACTTGTTAGACACTCCACCAATGAATGCCCAAATATTCTAACACAAGAAAATGTCTTCAAATACATTCAAAAAGCCTTTCCATTCTCCATATTCTGAAATATACAATCCACAATGGAGAAATCATCCTAATTTTTATTGGGGAGATGATAACTGTTTATATAAAAAAAACACAACACCCATCACAGTCACACTATTCTCAAACTTATTTACTATAAAATTTTAAGATTTATATAGGACACGACATTCAAAAGTTATAATACGATAGACTCAAAAATTAAAATAACAGAAGAAGTAAGGACATTTTGCATCTTGTAACCCTTTATATATAGACAACAATTTACACAATAATACTGATTGTAAAAATTAGAATATGCCCACAATACAACCCAACAGGTCATCATCCATGTACAGTGATCCTCAAAAGCCTGTAGGAGCTCCAACAACTAGCCCAGTAAGCCTCAGCGTCTCAGGTATCACCATGCTCACCTACAATGGTTGAACTATGTGAGCTAATGCTTAGTAAGTGAAAATCATGCATGATGAAGGAATAATCTAACACATATGCAATGCATTTCTATGAGATCATGACAAAAATACAAACTCATGCATCAAAATCATTTCATTCAAAATCATTTTCCATCACTGGCCCTTTGCCCACCTACTATGTACTGGATAGAGCTCTCAACAATATTAATAATCACATGGCCATAAATAGATCGACACAGTCCGAGGGCCATCTCCTGGGATCACCAGAGGTCCACCCCCTGTCTTCCCCTGTGATCCTCCACAAGTCTTCCCACTAGCAGCGTCGATAAGGGCACAGTCAAGTGGTTCACCCTCTCATGACCACTAGAGGCACACCCCCTGTCAACCTCTATGATCCTCCGAGAAGTAATACCCATGGCACCCTAAAATATCATATCAATAAGCCACATAGGCCTCGATACACTAGTAGTGGCCAACCAAAAAATTTTCTTTTTGAAAATAATATCATGCATTCAAAATATCAACTGTGAGCATGTGTTATGCATGCACGTGTAAATGTTGATGAAATGCAAGTTCAATGACACAATAAATCCCATGTCTCATCATCCACGCAACGTATTCAATATAAGATATTTATAATACTCATAATACACTCATCAAGACACAAGGATCACATTTAGTATAGATAAGGCAAGAAATAGTATGCTGATGCATTGTAATTGCAAATGGATTTTCACTTACCTTTGATCGGTTGTGTGTTACTTCTAGGTTTATTAAGTATTACTCCCCAACCCTATATATGAAATAATCTATAAAAATATAGGATATCAATCACCATCCTCAATTAACAAGTTCATTATACCTAATGTAGTATAAAGTTCTTGAATTTCAATTTAACTAAACAACCTTACCACTTAGAAACTATAACCGAATACAACCTTTTACGAACCTTTATTCCACATCTTAAATGTATACTAACCTCACTTAATTGATGTATTATAACTCTTATAACATATCCCTAAATGTTAGGGATCAAATGCACCACATCTATGCTGGAACATGTTAATGAACCAAATGGGACAGATTCACAACTTCATATTTTCTTTCTGCCATATTAATTTGCATGATGATTTTGACACCGTTAGACATATGCATTCACTACCCAATTTTTATCACACTTAGATAACATAAAAAATAATGTAATCGTGCCATAGAATGGATAAAACTCATGGATATAGCTTCCCAAGTTCAGCTCCCTTCATAGCATACTGAAACAGATTTTTCCTACGGTTGCGCACTTCATGACATTAATGGTTTTGGCACCCTTACGTATATTCAATCTCTCCCAAATTTTTACCAAACTTATATAACATATACACAGAGACAACCAGTTTATATTTCCAAAACTAATGGATTTAGATCCCCTAATTCAGTCTCCTTGACAACACACCAAATTAGATTTTGCTACTTTGGCAATTTGAGTGTTTCTCCAATATCAGTCTCTATTTCAATTTCTAACCGATCAAAATTCATTCCAATAATCTTAAATCATATATGGACATATAATTGGTAATAATTATAGGTTTTATTCAACATACCATACACTTTTGAAGCCTAAAACATAAGAAAACAGTAAGGTGACAATTTCTGCCACAAGTATTTCCTATTAAGTGTTTGTCATCAAAAACCCTTTCTTTGTGCACCAAAGTCTAACTAAAAACTTACTAACACTCTTATAAGAGATATTTAAATCTTAAAAAACAATAAACCCATTCATAATAATCTGAAAACCAAAGGCAAATCCATAGATAAGTGTTACCTATGCAGATTTTGAGGTTAAACTTGATGGTAATCACATCTCCTTTGCTTTTCTTGCTTTTATTTCAACTTGGAATCAATTTGGAGCACTTGGATACCTTAAGGTGTATGTTTGGAAGATGAAAATGGCTGAAATGAGGGTCTGGTCGTGGCTTAAGGGTGAAGGGTTTGAGGTGTTAGTTTGAGATGTTAGCTTAAGCTTAATAAGAAAGCATGAGGTGGCAAAGCTTGAGGTGGCATGTAATGGTATAATCTTATTTTCTCCCTTATCTTGCAGCCCTAATCTTGTGTGTCTCACATATTATTATTTGGTTGTAACCTATCTTAGTCACCATTCATTCCCATAGGTAATTCCTATGTTTGTTTATTCAATCTCCAAACCGATTGACATCCGATTCTTAAATGATTATCTAGTTTGCATATCTAAAATCATATGCACATATGGACCTTATATTATGACACTTAAATCACATTATATCATGTCCAATATCCCAAGTATGTTAATCCATGGATGTATACTTTTAAAACATCTCGATCTAATTAAATCGAATCATATAAACTTACTAGTAACACCTTTACCACTTCCAAAATTATAACATATAACCTATGAATATCAAATATATCGACCAATATATTCTTTTTCTTATTTAAATATAGAATTTCTTAATTAGATTATAAGATCTCAACCACTATTATCATGTGATAGCATTAGAGGTCTAACGATTAAGAATGCTACATAAGATGCCATGTAAATATTAATGCAAATTAGCATATAAGTAGCATGTGATGCATGAATGACATTGGTCAAGTGAGTAGTGTGAGGATTGGGTATTACAAATTTAAAATTGAGTTAATTGCCAATTTCCCAATACCAAAGTCTGTGAAGGAGGTAAGATCATTTTTAGGACATTCTGGTTTTTATAGAAGATTTATCAAAGATTTTAGTATAATATCTAAACATTTGTGTAATCTTCAAACAAATAACTTTGTTTTTGAATGGAGTGAAACTGCTTTTGTTAAGCTTAAAAGCATGCTTACGTATGCTCCAATCATGCAACCTCCAAATTGGATTTTACCAATTAAAATAATGTGTGATGCCAGTGACTATGCAGTTGTAGTTGTCTTAGGACAAAGAAAAGATAAGAAACTATATGTCATTTACTATGCAAAAAAAACTTTGAATCCAATTGAAATATTTAACAATCGAAAAAGAATTACTTGCTGTAGTTTTTGCATCAGATAAATTTAGATTTTATCTTGTTGGCTCATCAATTATTGTTTTCAATGATCATGCAACTTTGAAATATATTTTGTCAAAAAAATACTAAACCTAGATTGATTAGATGGATTCTCTTACTCCAAGTTTCAACATTACGATTCGAGATAAGGAAGAAGTAGAGAATGTCGTGGCTGATCATTTATTGAGACTTGTTTGTGATGGCTCATTTCAAACCACACCCATTAATGGGACTTTCCTAGATGAACAACTATTTAATGTTTCTATTTTACCTTGGTTTGCTGACATTGTTAATTTTCTTGTGATAGGAAAAATGTTACCGTATTGAAATTTCCAAGATAAAAAAAGTTTTTGATCGAGGTAAATTTTTTTTAAGGTAATTTTTTTTTTATTGGGATGATCCATACTTATTCAAATATTATCCTGATTAAATCTTTTGGAGATGCATGCGTGACAATGAGAAAGGCAATATTCTTAAATTTTGTCTTTCAATAGCATGTGGTGTCACTTTTTGGTCAATAAAATCACTGCAAAGATCTTGCAGTGCGGATTTTGTTGGCCGACTCTTTTCAAAGACACTTTTAGTTTCTGCAAAAGTTGTGAAAATTATCAAAAGTTAGGATTATCAAAAGTTAGGATCCATTTCAAAGCAAAACATGATGCCCCTACACCCCATTCTAGTGATTGAAATTTTTGACTGCTTTGTTGTTGATTTCATGGGACCATTTCTATTATTATTAGGTTTTATTTATATATTGGTCGCTATAGATTATATCTCAAAATAGATCGAGGCAATTCCCTATCAAAACAATGATCACATAATAGTAATAATTGTTTTTTAAAAATATATTTTAAATCGATTTGGAATTCCTCCATACATTATCAGTGATGGGGGAAAACATTTTGGTAACAAAGTTTTTGAAACTTTAATGAGAAAATATAGAATTGTACATAATGTTACAACTCTTTATCATCACCCTCAGACAAATGGACAAGTGGAACTTACAAATAGGGAGATAAAACAAATTTTGGAAAAGATAGTTAACCTAAATCATAAAGATTGGTCTTTTAGACTTACCGATACACTTTGGACATATAGAACTGCATTTAAAACACCATTAGGTATGTCTCCTTATAGAATAGCTTATGGAAAATCTTTTCATTTACATCTTGAACTTGAACATAAGGCTTATTAGGTAATCAAAATTTTAACTTCAACCTTGATGAAGCTTTAAAATTACGCAAATTGCAAATCAATGTACTTCAAGAATTGAGAAATGATGCATATGACAATTCTAAAATTCAGAAAACAAGAATCAAAGAATTTCATGATAATAAAATTTCAAGAAAAATATATGAGGTTGGTTAAAAAAATTTACTTTATAATTCTCAATTACATTGATTTCCTAAAAAAATGAGATCAATGTAGAGTTGTCCTTTTGTTGTATAAGTGATATATCCTTAAGGGACGATTGACATTGAGAATCCTAGAAATGGTAACATATTCAAAGTAAATAGACAAAAACTTATATTTTCTAGAGAATCAATTTTCATAAGAAGAAATATTTTTCTTTCTAACCCTTGTTATAATTAGTATATATATATATATACATATTTTCTCTAACTTTGTTTGTTTTGTAAGCTTTTTTCTTTTATTTTTTTTTCTTTTATTTTTTTAGTTAAGTGGCATATAATGGTACTCCGTGGCTATTGAATTTAGATTTATCAGTTTTCCAAACAATTAAAATCTTTGTACAAAGTTTCTTTCTTTTTCTCATTCTATTTTCTTGTTCTTTTCAAAATGGATAACATTCTTCTAACTCTCAAAAAATGATTTTCTTTTTTTCCTAAAAATACAATTTTAAAAATTTATAAAACCAAGATTGAAGTATTAATGATCTTAATGCACAAGGGCATCCCCAAGGGACATACGATGGATAATTGAAGCAAAGGTAAGAGCAGTAGGTGAGTTTTCACATGAGTTTTCAAACTTGCTTACTAGATACATTCCTGATTTTGGTAAAAATACATATTCAAAAAAATGATGAGGAAAAAAATGTAAGTTTGTAAAAAATGTGCTCGATGGACTTGCAACACAAAGTGTCATTCCTTAGGAATAGTTTATAAAAATCGAAAAAATAAAATTCAATTTATTATGGATGGACTGAGTAAGGAGTCTTTAGATGATATTATATTAACTCTTGAGATGCATTCATGTGGATTAGTATAACGGACAATTCTTGATTTATGGCATCACTTTTGGAATGAATATGAGCATTATAGTCTTGGAAATATGATATTAAAAGACTTACCAGTTTATAAAAAAACTGGACGTGAAGCATATCCTCGACCCATAGTGGCGTTGAAACCATTACTAGATGTAAAACTAGAGAAGATGTGAGCTACAGCCACAACTACATAAACATTCATGTGTAATTTAAAAATTTATGTTATTATTTTCAATTTTCTGATAAAAGAAAAACATATGCAATAAATGCATTCCCTGTTCACACCTTAACAAATAGCACCGTACTTACTCTATTTTTGCACAACCCACTTTAAAAAAAAGAAAAAAAATAAAATAATGGAAGTCTCTTCCACTCACATGTTCAACTGTATTTGTCTATTTTGTGGAGCCAATCCAGGAAAAAATAGTGAGTTTATTGGGCAACCAATAATTTTGGTAGAACTTTAGCTGAAAGAAAAATTCATTTAGTGTATGGGGGAGGCAGTTTAGGGCTAATGAGGAGTGTTGCTACTTTTGCTCATGTAGGAGGAGTCAAAGTTTTAGAAGTTATCTCAAAACCTTTAATAGTACAGAATATCACATGTATGATCATTGAAGATGAGCTAAAAGTGTCACATATTCAAGACATAATGCTTAACATGTTAAACAATACGGATGCATTCATTATTCTATCTGGTGGTTTTGGTATACTGGAGGAATTATTTCAAGTTATCTCTTGGGCACAAATCAATATTCACTAGAAACTTACAAGTATTCATAATGTTAATGGTTTCTTTGATGGTTTGCTATCTTTTGTAGATCATGCTGTAGAAAAAGATTTTATTTCACACCATTTGAGAGACGAATTCTCATTTCTGCTCTAACACCTGACCAACTGATTGATCAACTTCTAGCATATGTGCCAGAAGTTAATCCATGTTTGGCTCGTGTGGATTGGTCCAACAAGGAAAATGGTAAAATACATAAGATGAATTTGACTTTTAGCTTGTGAAATTTATCCTTAATGGTTTCAACTAATAGTGTATATATTGTGTTGTTTTCATAAATCACATTTTAGGCAATATCTTCTAAACTCTACTTTCCTATCTATTTTTGACATTGAAGATAATATCTCAATTAGGTCGGGGAGGGGATAGTTGGTATCATGTTTTGTGTGTTCAATATGTGTTTATTAGTTTTACTTTAAAAAAAAAATTCAAGCGTGTTTTCCTTTGGGTATGTTGAAACCGTGAAAAATGGTGGCAAAGTAAATAGTAACTATAACACTCTTAAGATGCACCCCTATTTTTGGCATAACATGGCAAGTTTGTGAATTGTCAATCTTTTTTTAATCGTAGATGATCTTCCAACTTCAATTATTAAAATTAAGCACGGATAATGTGGTTTGATTAATGATGGGTGTTGTTTTGGACTTTGATGTTGTTCTTTTGTTAATATATTTTTGTAATAGTTATACTCAAATCTTTTTGCATAAATAATTATGTTATTCAGTGTGGAAGCAAGTATATCATAATAGGTAGTACTTATGCTCTCGCTTCAATCATCACTCGAGTGTTAGGACATTTTCTTTTGGTCAGTCGAGGAGAAAAACTGATTGAGCACCACTTGAAAAATGATTAAGGCATTAGGCTTTCTAGCACCATGGCCAAATTAGCTTGTTACCCATGTGATGTTCCAAGAAAACATCCCCTATAGTGGGCCACTTTGAGCATTTCAATAAACCAACATTTTTTTTGTAACCATATCTTTTTACCTAACCTAAATACATTATTATCCTACCTATTCTAAAAATAATTTGAAGTTTAAGAGATATTCTATTGACAAGGTGAGCTTGCAAAAGAAATTTAGGTTGGAATAGAAGATAAGTGTGGTGAAATTTCTTTTCTAGATAAAAAAAGGAAAACTGCAAAGTATTAAAAATATTATGAGTTGCAACTAAAAATGGAATATTGAAAAATCAATAAGAATGATGAGGAGGGATCCAATTCAATAACAATAGGCTCCGGTGTTGAAATTCGTGGAGTATGAGAATTCTTCATTGATAAACTCTATGTCTCTAATCCCATGACATTTTTAGAACCTTTGTTGCATCCAATTCTTCTTTTTTTAGGCACATCACTACCCTTTGGCCCCATTACAACCTTTGTTAAAGACTTTTTGATTTCGTGTGGTACTTTCGATGTAGTTGATATTTGTATCAAAGGAAGAGCATATGATGTTTAACTCTTCCATTAGATGTTGGGTGATGGTTTTTGTGAGGTTTTATAGGAATTCACTTATTTGAAGCATGCATGGTTTCATCACTGTTGACATTAACTATTCATACACACACACACACACTTGAGTATGCTTATTATGGAAATATATTGACTTTTGAATTACTGAGGATTAGATTCAACACTTGTTTGATTCTATTTTCATATTACATTGTTGCTTCCTAAAAATAATGGTTGGAAGTTAGTTATCATAGGTGTTTATGGGTATCACCACTAGAGACCCTCACGAGACTATAACTCGTCCTCTATGGGCTACCTTGGTGTTGAAACACGTGTTGTATATGCTAAATGCAATCGTAATTTTCTATGAAAGTGGATTAGTTTAATAAGCATGGAGAAATTTGAGAAATGCATATTTTGACATATTTTGTATCAAATCCTTTATACTTTCCTTGATTTATTCTTATTAATATTATAGTTTTATTAATGTTTTGTGTTAGGAAATCAATGAACAAAAAAAGATCAAAGAGAGCCAAAATGAAACCAAAGAAGACTACACATTTCATGAGCAAGTTGGGAGATAATATTTCATTAGATTAAAGAAGCATCATAATTAAAAGAAAAGGGTCATTTGTGCCTAAGTCCATCATGTGTAGATCAAATTATATGCAAGAAATCACTTGTAAATTGTTAGGCTTGTATTAAATTTAAAATAAGCATGTTTATAGACTTGTGCAATTTTTGTATTTTGGTCATGACTCTATATTCAAAAGCCCTATATACCTGAATCTTACTTCATTTGAAAGCCAAGAGATAAAAATACAACTTTTCTGTTGAAAGTTCAGTCTAATTTAGTGTTGATTATAGCAAACAATTCATCTAAATATGTGCATTGAAAATGATCTATCTATGCTGATATATATCTCCTTAAATCAAGCATAATTTTCTCCCTTATTGTTGGAATTAGGTAATTTAAGTTGGAAAATGAAGCAACAGACAAATCTACAACTTTAATGTTGATCACATTTCTAAATTCAGCAATGGCATGGAGAAAAAATGTGTGACAAAATTTAAATCTGAAAAGAATATGTGAATTTAGAGCACACATTTGAAGTTAATTTGGAGTGATTTGGAGATGCTAATTTAGGCACTCTTCTTCTAAATATGGGCTCTTGGATGGCATTCAAGATACATAAAAATACTTAGAGGGGGAAAGAAAGTTATATTGTTGTCTTTCATTAAGTTAAGTTTTCTAGTAGTAATGTAAGTTTTCTAATAGTAATAGAAATGTGTTCTATAGTTTTTCTTCTATTTTTAGTCTTTTCTACTTTCATTATATCTTTCTAAAGTTCATTTAGCTGAGCAAAAAGAGTGAACCTCTTGATGGAGGAAGAGAAATAATTATAAAGGTGTATAATGTTCAGGTGTGTTGTATTATTATTTTAATTTTTGATTGAAACCCTCCTTATTTTGTGGTGATTCTTGATTTATGTATCCCAAATGGCATCACAAATACTTGGATTCATTTAGTTTATTGTATGGTTCTACCCCACTGACTACTAATGTGAAACCTTGATTTGTTGTAGACAAAGTTATGCATAAATACTTGTTCCCATAAGTAAGTGTTGGAGTTAAAACATTTCTTATTTTGTGGTGATTCTTGATTTATGTATCTCTAATGGCACAACAAATACTTGGGTTCATTTAGCTTATTGTACGGTTCTACCCCGCCGACTACTAATATCAAATTTTGATTTGTTGTAGACAAAGGTGTGCATAAATACTTGATCCCATAAACTAGTATTGGTGTTAAGAGATAATTTACAAATAGTAAGATAATATCATGATTACCTTAATGCATAAATTATTTGATTACATCTTCCTAATGGAATAATCATTATATATGGATTCTAATTGTGGCTTTTAAAATAGGTAAAAAGAATAAATAATCATTCCTCTATCCAAAATTCAATACCAGATCCCTAATCGTCATTACTTTTATTACTTTGGTTTCTTAGTTATAGCATAATTTTTTCTTTATATTCTAAACCACATAAAGCCAAGCCCTTCTTTTAAGAAATATAATTTTGAAAACTTCAAACACCTTTCTTGTGGATCGATCTTGAACTCTCAAGAAATTTATTACTTGACACAACTTGCACTTGGGTTTGCAACCTTAGAGATGTAGCAGATAGTGAGAGTGACTCAAAGTTAGTGGGAGTGTCTCACTTGAAAAAGAGTCTTAAGTTCCACAAGTAAGAAAAAGTGAACATAAGTTGTTCCCCATCATTCATATGAGATTGTGTAGGCTTCCTTCATGACCACTTTTTTGGATGTTTAAGAGTCAAATTAGAAATTGTGACTTCAGTTGATGCTTAAGGGATGGATACTATGAAAGAAAATATGAACCCAATGACTAAGAATAAAGTCTAAGAGTTGGTTGATCTTCTGTCTGAGTGAAAAAGCATTAGAAACATGTGGTTTTAGAGGTCAACTATAAAGTAAATAAGTTGATTGGCAAGTGTATAACTGAACCAAGGGTGAAATGTTTATGCCAAATAGAAAAGATAATTTTTTGAGATATTCTCCCTAAGTGGTGATATTACCTCCATTCGCCAATATGTTATCGGATGATGCCACTCTCGTCTATGTTTGTCTTGGATGATTGAAGTTGACATATATCAAAGAGGAGAGGATGAGGAGATCTATATGAATTGCCTAATAAATTTAAGACGTGGGGCAAGAGCGCAAAGATTGTTATTTAGAAAACTCCATCCATAACTTGAATTGTTGTCCAATAGTGGTGATATCAATTTCATCAAGCTATTACACTGATAGGCTTAGGATGATAAAGTAAGATCACTCAATATATTTCAAGATAAGGGAGGGAATTTAGTTCTTACTATATATGGGAAATAATGTGATGGATAGAAGGGACATGTCACCACTTAGAAGTGGTTGTCCTTTATATTTAGAATGATATAGGAAAAGTGATGCATACTTAGTATTAAGATACCAAGTTGCACACACGATGTATGTTGGAAATAAGGATGTTGTTGGGTTTGCATAACCATAGGACCCCGAACGTAGTGGAATTTAAAATCTTACATTAAATTACATCACATACATAATATGGCGTCCTGAGTTTGCTACGACTTGATCGGTTATGCGAATGAAAATAAAAGCATTGATACCTATAGATAAATTTTAGGGTTTAATCAAATTATACCTGAAATCATTATTTGATGATAAGGATGTAGAAATGACTTTTTCATGAACTCATTAATTACAAAACCCTAATAGATAGATTCGCCAAGATCTACAAACATTGATCCTCTAAGCTTGTATCCACACCTCAGATACCCACTTGCAATCTAACCTAATTCTTACTTAGTACATCCTACGACTCGTTGCCAATACACTAAGCTCAGCAGCTTATCACAATTCACTAATTTTTCATAGATGATTGGGCCTCGTCTAATATTGTCCATTTACATTTGATATAAACCTTTAAGGTTTACAACCTAAGGTTTTAATCATGAAATAAATTCAAGTGAGGAAAACTTGTTGGTTTGCTTGTCATGCAAGATCTCATCTTATGACTATCTTGTTTATTATTTTCTATCCTAATGATGGTATGCAAAGTAAAACATCATAAGGAAAAATGTTAAACATAAATAGTATTCATCTCATACATACCACCTAAGGATGATCATGGGCCTTCATTCGTATGTGATCCACTTGAGCCAAAGTGGACAATGGTCAATCTGGGGTGATAATTAAAAATGATAATAGCCCTATCTATTACATATATTCATTGTTTCTCCATCTTACTCCATCTTTATGTATTGTCCTTCAAATTAAAAAAAAATTTCTCACCAACTATGCTATACTCATTATAATTACTATCCTCCAAGAAACCTTGGGACAAGTCATGAGGATGTACATATGAGGGAGATAGAAATTACATTAAGAGAAAATAGATAAAGAGACTTGCAATCGTCATTTTAATCAAAGCCTAAAAATTAAAACCTTAAGTGTAAAAAATAAATCCAATCATATTGGTCGAGGCTCCATGATCATCCATACATACCATGCTAATTACAATTATCACATGATAATAAAAACATATAATTCACCATCCCTTACATGTGTCAATTATGTATCTGGGATTAATAATTTCTTGTTTCCTCATAAAATAATTTTGTTAATCCTGAATTAACAATTTAATTTCAAAAATCAATTTTAGAACTTTTTCAACGGTGCCAACGCCTCCTGACCAGTCCCATGGTGCCGAGGCCAGTTGTGTAATAACAATTACATATTCAATTCCTAATTTTCAAGTTTGACTCATTAAAATAATATACCTAAACATGCAAATCGTATAAAGAATTTATCGCTCACAAATGATTCAATTTTTATACATAATCTTTAAACATATATGTAAAGGGTATCAATAATGTTATAATCTAGACTCTGATACCATTGTTGGGTTCGCATAACCACAAGACCCCGAACACAACAAGATTTTAAATTTTACATAAACTTGCATCACATACATAATATTGGTGTCCCGAGTTCCATGCAATTTAATTGATTATACGTATAAAAAATAAAAGCACTGATACCCACAAATAATTTTTTGAGTTTAAACATATTATACTTGAAATTATAGTTTGAGATGAGGATGTAGAAACAACTTTTCAGCAACTCCTCAATTCCAAAACCCCATGCAAAGGTTGAATTCACCAAGATCCCCAAGCGTTGATCCTTTAAGCGCCGCACCTCAGATGCCCACTCGTAATCCAACCTATGCTAGTAGACTTAAATTTGATAATTCCTATCTAATTGTTTGTATGGGTTTATAGAACAAAGTAAATTTGTATTTACTTAGGTGTTTGGTCAACTCTTAATTTAACTAAGGTGAAAGAAGAATTGATCAAAAGACAAGGAGAAAACAAAAATAAAAATTCTAGCTATGAGAGAGGGAGGGGGATGAAAATTATGCAATTATTAGCTTATTTATTTTTATCCCCATAGTTTCTTTCACAAGACCTCTTTCCAAATCAAATTTGGAATCCAATATGTAAGCCGTTGATCTCTTTATAAGTCCAACTTAAAATTAATTGTTGGGTTAGCTATAACTACGGGGTGTGCGTAGCAGAATTTAAAAATTGATTTATAAATAAATACATGCAACAATAATTATTACAGTGATACTAATGATCATGTGTTTTTGATAGTTTTACAAAGCAATGTAAATAGAATCTTGACTTTTTACCTTTGATGCACTTTGGTTGCTGTAGGTGTGTAGCAATCAATTGCTATTAATCACTTTATGAAAATGGTTCACAATGGATCCAATTATCTCCCCTCTAAAGATAGTCCACACATTTAGACTAGAACACATAATTAAAACATGGCTAATGATTTTAATTCGTTTATTAATCTAGTTTGGAGTGCTTTTATTAGTATTAATTCTTAATCCAACTTGTAGAGTTAATAATTCAATACATGTATAATCAAAGATGATTCTTTTTATTTTCTTAGAAGAAGTTTTAGAAGAGAAAAAGTGTGTTTCAAGAAAAATAATTTTTCCTCTAAATATATGAAATGGCTGAAAATTGGGATAAGTTCATTCCCTTAGACTTTTGGCCATATCAAGAAAAAATAAGTGGTTGAAAATTATCTCATAATTTCCATCATTTCTATGTTTTCCATGTGTTGAAATTAGTTGTTTGGAATAGTCAAACTCTCCAAAAATAACTAATTCAATTAACTCTCATTCTTGAATGAATATTGCCGATTTTATGGACTTCTACAAGCTACAAAATCGGCCCCTCTCTCTCCTCTGTTGTTTGTCTTAGATTCTTTCAATGCAATCAAGATAGATATCCTATATCTTTAATTATCTTCATAAGACAATTGATAAGAAAATCACAATATCTTGTTTATTTTTTATTTTCTCTTTCAATAACTGAAGTAGGCCTTAAAAATGAGTCACTTTAAATTTTGGGCATAGACTTTCACAAAGTCCATTAATTAATCCAATTAATCAAATTTATCCAATCTCAATTAATTGATTCAATCAATTAATTATTTCACTCCATTGGACTTTCTAATCTTATTAGATTTAATTAAATAATCTTTTTTCTTAATTAAATAATTAATTTAACCCATTGAATTAATTTAAGCCCCAAATTAATCCATATTAATTAATTATATCCAATTACTTGGATTGATTCATAGATTAGAAATGTTCCATTTTAATTTATGTGTGACCCTTTAGGTTCACAACTAAACTAGCAGTGGACTTATAACATTTGCAATAATTATTCTATTAATTAATTTAATTATTTAATCTACTTCGAATTAACTCCTTAATTCCAAGAACCTCACTATCCATGAAAACATCTAGTAAGTAATCATGTCAAACTAGTCTTCGCTGAAATAGAGAGCAAACCTATTTTTGTTGTGAGTGTGAGACACGTATAGTCCTTTCGTCATCTAATCTCCGATTGAATCTAGGGTAAGTATATGAGTCAAAACCCTAATTGAGTCAATAACTATGATTCCATTTCAAGTTATATGACTTATGATGAATTATTAAAAAAGAACCTGTCTAATATTCATTTTGCCTTAGCCAATGACTTTTGAGTCATGAACTATGAAAACATAGGAGATTCACTTGTTCTGCCAGACAAGTGATGGATCCTTTGTTGACTACTTATTAACCTCTATACATGTAAATGCAATATCCAACATACCCCTTTTGTGATTGTCAAGAATCAGAAAATACATCAAAATAGAACACGATATGCACAAGGCTGCATGGTGCCTCATGTCTAAGAACTAATCGTGTACAATTGTAACATGGAAATTCTTATTTCAATAGACAATATTCCAATTAATGATTTCTAAAAGGCCTGTTTTGTGTACTTATTTTCTAACAAGCACCCGCATACATGTATTAGCATTACTATGCCAATGTCCATGGAGCGAGACATCCTCCACATGCGAGCATGCAACATATGCATGAGTTTATTAGGCTATTTGATGTCCCATCTCAAAAATCCCTCAACTTGGAACTTATTTAATACCAAAGCCTTAGAGGCATGTTCCAAGATCACCATCATATACGGAACCATGCCCTATAGCTAAATTTGCTCTAAAAACTTTATCTAATGCGCAGATAGAAAATATAAGACATAAGATAAAGAAAGTGCCTTTTATTAATATGATTCCTAATAAGATTATCTTACAAAATCTAACAATCTCCCACTTGCCTTAGCTCCGATTGCCCATGTATCTAAGGCCCATATTCTCGAGATATCCGTCAAATACATTTTATGCTAAATGTTTAGTTAGTGGGTCTGCTACATTTTATGCTGAAGTAACTTGATTCACAATGATGTCGCATCTACCAATGATCTCTCTGATCAAGTGATATGTCTCATTATGTGCTTGGATCTTTGATGGTGATCTTGGATCCTTTGCTTGCGTAATGGCCCCATTGTTATCACAGTAAAATCATTACTGGATCAAGAATGGATGGAACTACACCCAACCCTTGAATGAAATTTCTTATCTAAATAACTTCTTTTGTTGTATCTGATGCAGTAATGTATTCTGCTTCAGTGGTAGAGTCTGCGGTCATATCTTGCTTGGAACTTTTCTAACTAACTAGACCACCAATCTAGTCGTCTATATCGGACTAAAAACTAGAGTTTATATATCTCTCTAATTTTAGTTCTCCATTACCGTATATAAAAAATATATCCATAGTTGTTCTCAAGTACTTAAGGATCATCTTAAAGGGTTTCTAGTGTTCTTTCCCTAGATTAGACTGATATCTACTCGTTAAACTCAAAGCATGTGTGATATCAAGCCTTGTAAACAATATTGTATACATTATGCTCCCAATAGCGAATGCATAAGGTAAGCGAGTTATTATTTCTCTCTTCATGCCTCATTCGTAGAAACTCCATGCTAAACCTTTTTAGCGCTTTGTTTATGAACATGGACTGGGATAATCTGATCATCATTCTTGATCTATCTCTATAGGTCTTTATCAATAAGATAAAAGAGGCATCTCCCAAGTCCTTCATGAAAAACTATTTAGATAAACAAGTCCTCGTTAACTACAACATCCCTACATCATTCCCAATGAGTAGAATGTTATCAACATAGAGCACAACAAATACTACTACGCTCCACTAACCTTCTTATAGACACATGGTTCATCTAGGTTCTTATGAAAATCAGACATTTTGATTGTTTCATGAAATCAGATATTCCAACTCATCGAAGCCTGTTTGAGTCCATAAATGGATCTCTGGAGCTTGCATACCTTCTGCTCGCTCCCACTAGATATGAGTCCTTATGGATAATTCATATATAACTCTTCCTTAATCGAAACTTTAATGTTTTCTTTAATTAAAGCAGTATTCACATCTATTTACCATATCTTTTAGTCATAATATGCATACATGGATAGCAAAATCCAGATTGATTTAAGCATCGCCATTGGTGAAAAAGTTTTCTCATAATCAATTTATCACTTCTGAGTATAACATTTTGCAACCAGATGTGCTTTGTAGGTCACTACTTCTCCATATACTCCAAGCTTCTTCTTGTAGACCCATTTGTAGGCAATGAGAATAGTTCTTTGTGGTGGGTCCACCAAGGTTCATACCTTATTGGAGTATATAGAGTCCATATCGGATTGCATGGCTTCTTGCCATTTCTCTAAGTTGATGCCTAATGACATTACCTCTTCATAGCTTCTTGGATCATTATCCAAAGGGAGTTCCTCTTTGTTCTCTAATAAAAAGTCATACCTATCAAGTACCTTTGAGACCCTTTTGGATCTTTCTAGAGGTTGTGCCTCAGAGGGCCCAGCATCAGCTGGTGTGTCATCTACTGTAATAGTTGAGGCATTCTGTAGTTCTTGAACTTCTTCAAGTTCCATGACTTTGCCATTTCTCTTTGATAGAAATTTTTCTTTAAGGAATGTGGCATTCCATAAAATAAACACCTTTTGTTTTGAGGCATCATAAAAATAGTATCCAATAGACTAATTTGGATATCTATTGTACTTCCATAAGATGGATCTTATATCTAACTTATCTCCCACTTTCTACTTTACGTAAGCAACACATCCTCATACCCTAAGGCATTTATACGAAAGTGTCTTACCACACCATATCTTATTTATTATTTTGGGTATGACTTTAGATGATACCCTAATTATTAGGTATGTCGTAATTTCTAAGGCATAGCATCAGAATGAAAGAGACAATAAAGTGAAACTCATTATAGACCGAACCATGTCCAACAAGGTTTGATTCCTGTATTCTGTAACTCCATTAAATTGTGGAGTAGTAGGAGTTCACTGTGAGAGAATCTTATTCTCTCTTAGATAATCTAAAAGCTCTGTGCTTAAGTACTCACCTCCTTGATCAGATCAAAGAGTCTTTATACTTAAGCTAATTTATTTCTCTACTTCACTTTTTGAATTTTTTGAACTTTTCAAAGACTTCAGACTTGTACCTTAAAAGGTACACATAACCATACCTAAGGAAGTTATTGGTAAATGTTAAGAAGTAGTTATAGTTTCCTCAGGCACACTGACACTTAGTGGAATATATACATCTGCATGGATCAAATCCAATATATATTTGGCTCGCTCCACTTGTCCAATAAAAGGAAATTCAATCATCTTTCCTTGGAGATAGGACTCACATGTTGGTAGTTCTTACTCGTCCTTTAGGTCAAGCAATTATGCCAACTTGTTAATCCTTTTCTCAGAAATATGCCCTAATCTTGTGTGCCATAAGCTCATAGAACTATGATTATCTAATTTTCTTTTATTTCGTTGAATGTGATGATAGGGTCATGGGGAGTAACGTTATATAAGCAATTCATCAAAGAACCTGAATAGATAAAATCAAAATATTTGAAAATGGAACAATTTTCATTCTCAATGGTAATTTTAAATCCTTCTCTATCCAAAACTGGAATAGAGACAATGTTCTTAATAATATCCAGAACATATATGTAATTTTTCAAAACTTACAGAGTCATTCTCAAAAGCTAGATTAATGGTGCCTATAGCCAATGACGCAACTTTTACTCTATTCCCTATCCTTAGGACCATCTATTTTCTATCTGGCTTTCTACTTCTTGTCATTATCTACAAATTATTACAAATATGTGAGCCACAAGCAGTATCTAATACCCAAGAAGCATAATTAACAGATAAGTTAACTTCAACGAAATATATATCTAAACTCTTCAGGCTTGCAAGATATTCCTTGTAATTTCTCTTCCATTTCCTTAGTTTACTGCAGTAATGACACTTGTCATTGGTTTGAAAAGAAACCTACTTGACATCGTCCTTCACCTTCAACTTGTGGGGTTTGGAGAAACCCTTTGCTTTTCTCTTTTCTCTCTTGGGCTTTGCAGCCTTTGATCCGAAAGAGGATCCAATAAGCAAATTTGGCTTGTCCTTTTTCATAGTGGACTCAATCATCTCTAACATGTTCACAAGCTCAGGGAGACTAGTCTCTATATTGTGCATGTTAAAAAATGAAGGAGGCAGAGATTGCAGCAAAAGATCCGTATAGAGTTCATTCTCCATAACGACTCTAAGTGACGCAAGCCTTTTAATGAGGGATATTATCTTTAATCTATGGTTATGAACTGAAAAGCCCTTATTCATATGACATCTGAAAAGCTCTTTTGAGATTTGATGTCTCGTTTGCCCAGTACGTTCACCATATAACTCTTGTAGGTGAAGAACGATCCCATAAGTAATATCTTGATCCTCGTTTTGCACATTTGACATTGATGCCAACATGTAGAATTGAGCTTGTAAATTATCATCAACATAATAAAGATAATATACTTGTGGGATCCTTCTTCACCTATCTTGTTCGAAGGTGGCACAGTGTCGAGGACATATGCCCTCTTCTCAGATTAAAGGATTATCTTAAGGTGTCTTAGCCAATCAACAAAGTTTGGTCCAGTTAATTTATTTTTCTCAAGGATTGTTGCTAGTAGATTCCTTGCCATTTTAGTAGAAAAATCTACAAAATATACATGAAGTAGAAAATAAGGAAATTATGGAAAATCATATTCATTTAATATAAGGTCTTTAATTTAAATATCTTCTACTGTTTTCTTCGAATTCCATCACTCCTAATGGAAGTTCGGAAAATCTAATTTTCTAGTGGGTTTGAGGTTCAATGGAAATATTTCACACCCCAATTTTGTGAGCCCATGAAATATTTCTATTGGTGGTCAACTCTTTGATGACTATACAATCCTCAAGTATGCTTTGCCTCACCTCTTCCCAGATGGCCCAATTTTATAAGTTGATGTGGTACTAAGTGTCAAACAACACCCATCAAATTCATGTAGATGGAGCATCAAGATGTCCATGACTAATGGCCAACACAATGATGAGTCCATCCCACGAGCATCTCTATGCTTGGTAGATATCACAACTTTCCAATATAAGACCACCCCGCGACTTTTGGCAAGTGATCAAGTGAGGTATAGTCGTCATGTCTTTACCTTTGATAGTAGGCATGGAATGATAGGTTCTACCTAGCGTGTCTATTTTTGTTTGAAATCAAAAACTTCTTTTTAAGTTTCAAAAACTTGGGGTTTTTAATTTTTCCAAGACCTCATCAATTAAATCACTAAGTGCGTTATTTAATGCTTATCATCATACGTGTGCAAGTAAAAGGATTAAATATAATCTAACATGCATCCTTTGCAAAAGGCAATGGGATGATCATGGCTAACCTATGTAACCCATTTAAGCTAAAAACAGGTCAAGGTCAATTTAATGGTAGAAATATAAAGAACTATTCTATTATATTTTATTTTGTACCTATATATTCATGGGCCTTGAATCTCCTATTTTATTACATTTGTAGTCAGTAACCCATATAAGCATGGGCCTTTAGGCATTAAACATCCTCCATTTACAAAATTAAAATAGAAACCTTACTTTATATTCTACTCTCTTTGCAATAATTTAAATGTAATACAAAAATAGAATAAGAGGCTCGCAGACCCAGAAAAACCAAAGATAATTTAAAAATGTCTAATCACAAAGGTTATAGGCTAATGATCATCCCTAAATAAAACATGCAATAAACATTCATCACATGAATTATAAAACACATAAATTTACCAATCTTTAATTTGCATATATGAAGACTTGAGCATAATTTTTTAATTTTTCAAGAAAAATAACTTTTCTAAAATTTAAAAAAATTTACAATTAATTTGAAAAACTCCAAAATTAAATTTTTTGCAAAATATGCATGACAACACGTTGCCCAACATGATGTTAGTTCATCGGGATTCCTAGCACCCGACACATGTATGCGAGGCTACTAGGCAGCTCATACACGAAAACACGATGGGATAACATTCACATGACGTGTGTGCATAATATGTGTTGTTTGCATGCGTGGGCACTGCTACCCTACTTGCGTAGCACCTTCATGCTACCTTTGCACGTCTTCGGCCACCTGTAGTCGTGCAAACCTAGGCAGGGGCTTTACCTATGAACATTAAGCACATGAGGTGACCCATGTTTGCATTCAGTCGACTGTTCTCCTACCCTTGGCAAATAACAACGGTGGTAGTTTAGTAGTGGTAGTGGTGTGATCATCGTGTTGTAATTATAAGAACTAAAATATCAATTTTTCACAAAAATCATACATGCTCAACATTAGATATACAACTACAATATATATTTATCAAATAAATACAAAAACAAATCCAAAAACAACACATCAAAAATACAAAACCGTGGCTCTAATACCACGGTTAGGTTAGTTATAATTGCAAGGTGTGCATAGCGGAATTTAAAAATTAATTTATAAATAAATACATGCAACAAAAATTATTGCAGTGATTCTAACGATCGCGTATTTTTGATAGTTTTAGAAAGTAATGTAAATAGAGTCTTGAACTTTTCCCTTTTATGCACTCTGATTGCTATAGGATGTGTAGCAATCAATTGTTGTTGATCACTTTATGAAAATAGTTCACAAGCGATCCAATTATCTCCCCTCTAAAGATAGTCCATATGTTTGGAATAGAACACAGAATTAAAACCTCGCTAGTGATTTTAATTCTTGTACTAATCTAGTTTGGAGTGCTTTTGTTAGTATTAATTCTTAATCCAACTTGTGGAGTTAAGAATTCAATACATGTATAATCAAAGAGGATTCTTTTTATTATCTTGGAAGAAGTTTTGGGAGAGAAAAAGTATTTTTCAAGAAAATAATTTTTCTCCTTAATTTTATGAAGTGGCCGAAAATTGGAATAGGTACATTCCCTCAAGAAAAAATTGGTCGTTGAAAATTATCTCACAATTTCCATCATTTCCCATATTTCCAATGTGTTTAAATTGTTTGTTTGGAAGAGTAAAACTCTCCAAAAATAACCAATTCAACTAACCCTCATCCTTGAATGAATGTAGCCAATTTTGTGGACTTCTACAAGCCACAAAATCAGCCCCTTTCTCTACTCTCTTGATTATTTTGGACTCTTCCGATGCAATCAATATAAATATCTTATACCTTTAATTATCTTCATAAGACAATTAATAAAAAAATCATATTTAGTTATTTATTTTTATTTTCTCTTCCAATAATTCAAGTGGGCCTTAAAAATGAGCCATTTTAAATTTTGGGCTTGGACTTTCACAAAGTCCATTATTTAATCCAATTAATCAAATTTATCTGATCTCAATTAATTAATCCAATCAATTAATTATTTAACTCCATTGAGCTTTCTTATCTTATTAGGTTTAATTAAATAATATCTTCATTTAATTGAATAATTAATTCAACCTATTGAATTAATTTAAGCCCCAAGTTAATCTCGATTAATTAAATAAATCCAACTACTTGGATTAATTCATAGATTAGAAATGTTCTATTTCAATTTGTGTATGACCTTTAGGTTCACAATTAACCTAGTAGTGGGCTTATAATATTTGCAACTTATGAATAATAATTATTCTGATTAATTAATTAATTAATCAATCTACTTGCAATTAACTCATTAATTCCAAGAACCTTACTATCTATTAAAACATCTAGAAAGTAATCATGTCAAACTAGTCCTAGGTAAAATAGCGAGTAAATGTATTTCTATTACGAGTGTGAGGCACGTCAGTCCTTCCATCATCTAATCTCCTAAATGAATTTAGGGTATGGTATATGAGTTGAAACCCTAATTGATTCAATAATTATGATTTCATTTCAAGTTACAATGACACATTATGAATTGTTAAAAAAACCCGTCTAATATCCATCTTGCCTTGGCCAAGGGCTTATAAGTCATGAATTATGAAAATATAAGAGATTCACTTATTCTATCAGACAAGTGATGGATCCTTTGTTGGTTACTCATTAACCTCTATACATATAAATGCAACATCCAACGTACCCTATTTGTGATTATCAAGCAATTATAAGATACATCAAAATGGCTTCATGGTGCCTCAAGTCCAAGAATTAATCATGTACAATTATAACATGAACATTCTTATTTCGACAGACAATGTTTCCAACTAAAAATTTCTAGCGGGCCTGTTCAGTATACTTAAGCACCTTTATAGATGCACTAGCGTTACTACGCCAATATCTATAGAGCGAGACATCCTCCATATGCGAGCAAGCATCATATGCACGAGTCTATTGGGCTATTCGATATCCCATCTCAAAAAGCCCTCAACTCGAAACTTAGTTAAGACCAAAACCTCAAAGGCATGTTCCAATATCGCCATCATATGTGTAACCATGTCCCATAGCTAAATCTGATCTATGAATTTTATCTAATGCGCAGAAAAAAAAATACAAAACATAAGATAAAGAAATTGCCTTTTTATTAATATGATTCCCAATAAGATTGTCTAACAAAAGAAAAGAGTACAACATACCCAATCTAATTGGGGTAGTGGGCATATACTCTGACATTAATATAGTATGTCTTTGATTCCTTATTAAACACTTACGGTAAGTCTTTTAATTAAAATTTAAGACTTAATTTCCTAGTTATTCTTGGAAATTAATTCTTAATTAGATTCCTTGTGGGCTTCCTACAAGCCCATACCTAATGAACCTTGATCCAAAATAATTGGACCCGCCTTGGTCCAATCAATTAAATGAATTCATCAAATGAATTATAAAGGCTCATAATAATTACTTATTTTAAATAATTAATTACTTGTTCTATGATGAGCGACCTAATCCAATTAGGTTAATTAATTAATCTAATTAATTAATTAAATTAATTCAACACTTGAATTAACTAACCTTATTTAATTAATCATATTAATTAATCATATTAATTAATTATAATCTAATTCTTGGATTAATCACTTAGGTAAGAAATGAGTTTCTCTAAGTTAACGTGTGACCCTTTATGCTAGTAGTGGCTCACAACTCTTGTAACTTAGAAGAATAATTAGTAGTTTCATTATTCTTGATTAAATAGTTAAATTAATTAATCATCTTGGAATTAGCACGTCATGAAGACCTAGACATAGGTGAAGGTGGCGAACTTCTAATTATCAATACCTTGCAAGTCGAGTCATTCCAACATTTAATTTTTTGATTGAGCCTATGGCGTGGATTGTTAGTCAAAACTGTAATTCATCATTTTATCTGCAACTATGCCCCATAGCTATATGTGATCTAGGGACTTCATCTAATTCTAATAAAAAGAATTTAAGATGAAGATTACCATTAATTAATATTAATATAAAAAAGATTATTTTTACAAGAGTATAAAGACGACCAGTACAACCGGCTTGTCAGGCACTACTCTAATAAATATCTCATTCCATATACATTAGCATTGTGATGCTATTCCATGTGTGTGGGTGCATGTTAGGGAACAAGTACACTAAACTGGCTTATGGGAAATTCTCATTTGGAAACATTATTTGTCGAATGAGAATTTCCTTATTACGATAGTGCATTAACTAGTCCTTAGACTTGAGGCACCATAGTAGCCTTGTGAACGACATCATGGGCTTTGGTACATTTTCTAATTTCAAAATAATCAGAAGGTGTTTACGTTGGGTGTATGGTATTCGTGTATGAAGGTTAATATGTGACAAGGATCCATCATCTATCTAGTAGAATAGGTGAATCTCCAATCTTTTTCATCATTTGATCCTGAAGACCTTTGCAAAGGCAGGATAAATATTAGATGTGGGGTTTTCTAATGATTCATGAAAGGAATAGTGTGACTTGAAAAAGAATCTTAGTTACTAAATTAAAATAGGATTTTGACTAATAATTCATGTCCTAAACTAATCAAGAGATTAGTTAATAGAAAGATCGTATTTGCATAGTACTTGTAACCGAAATAGATTTGCTTGCTATTCAACTAAGACTAGGTAGTCAAGATGCACTGCAGGTGCTTTCCTTGACTTGTAAGCTCCTTGAAATTAAGGAATTAACTCCTAAGTAGATTAATTAATTAGAGTAACTAATCAAAATATTAATATAGTTATATGTTACAAAAGTTGTAAGCCCATTGCTAACTTCATTGTGTACCTAAAGGGTCACACATAAATCGAGATTATCCACTTCTAGTCTAGTATTTTCATCCAAAGGGTTGGATTAAGTTATTTAATAAAGATTAATTAACTTGAGCTAAAATTAATTTAATGAGTTAAATTAATTGATTCAATTAAAAAATATGATTATTTAATTAGACCTAATGGATATTAGGGACTCATGGGAGTGATTTAATTAATTGATTAAGAAGATTTAAATTAATTTAAGGAGTAAAATTAATTTAACAAATTAAAATAATCCTAAAATAACAGGATTATTTTAATTATGCCTAATTTGGTTAGGTAGCCTTCTTAGAACCAATTAATTAACTGATTGGATCATTTAGTTAATTTGAACTTGATTAAGATCCATTAATTGGACTTGAGTGAATTAATTGAGTCCAAGCCCAAGCATAATGGGCATAGAAGAAGCCCAACTAGGAGTCTTGGGAAACAAGACAACATAATCCTAATCTTGGATAGAAAATATGAGATAAGAAAGGAAGGTGGAAGAGTCCTAATGGGATTAGGGCTAAGACACTAAAGTGTCTATATAAATACGCCATGGGGGCCGAATTCTTATAGCTTTAGAAGCACAAAAATCACACCCCATCTCTCTAGCATTCTTGTTTTCTTCTCTCCTAAGAAACACTTTTAAAAGGTTCAAGACTTTATTCATTTCATTGAATCAAAGAATTGAACCTCACTCCCAAAATTAGATTAGAAACAATTAGGTTTGAATTCACTAGCATGAATTCAATCCTTGCAGATTTGCTCGAAATATGGATACTATTAGAGGGGTTACACTTGAAGCCCTTCGCGAATTTATTTTGGGATCTTTCAAAGGTGTTCCTAAGGAGCTTGGGTTACACTTGGAGCCTTTGGCAAATTTATTTTGGGATCTTTCGAAGGTGTTCCTGAGGAGCTTGAGGAATTTTAATTCCTGTAACTACAATAACCGAATTGCTTTTAGGTCTTAAAATGTGAAACTTGGTTCTTTATTTCTAAAAAAAACTAAATTTTAACATAACTGTTTAATTCGTATCAATTCCTAGGATTTCAAGTTTACTGAATTAAATATAGATGTAATAATTTTTTTAAATTTTGTTATGTTACCTGTCCCAGGATATACAAAATCCAATAGTGGTATCAGCGCCTATGTTTTGTGTTTAATTTACTTTTTGCGAAAGCATGCGTGAAGAATTCATGTGATGAATTGAATTATGTTCAATTGTATTTTTGTTTAGGTAATTAGGTCTAAAATTTTCTACATAACTTTTAATTGTTAAGATTTTATAACACGATTTAAAATAATAAAAAAATTCAACCGCCCACCGTTGTGATGTCACGACAACATGCCATTGCGCATGGCTAGGTGGCCTTGTGGCTCAATAGAGGGCTTGTCGTTTCAACCAGCCCATGGCCAACAGATAGAAGAGATGTGAGAAGTCGCCCATCTCTGCTGTCAGAACCATCGGGCGAACTTCTAATCCCAAGAATTGATAAAAATTAATCAGTTGAATTTAAAATTACTTTTTTAAAATAAAGAACCAAGTTTCATGATTCGATACCTGAAACACTCTTGTTGATGTTGGGTATGAGGAATTCAAATTCCTATAGTTCCTCACGAACACCATTGCAAGCTCCCAAAATAAATTCACCAAGGGCTCCAAGCTTAACCCCTCTAAAGGTATCCATAATTTGAACACACTCATAAGTCTTAAATCTTTGCTAGTGAATTGAAACTCGCTATTTCTAATCTAGTTTGAGAGTGAAGTGTTAATTCTTAAAACAACAAGTGTTTAAAAGAATTGAACTTAATAAACAAGGAGATGGAACCTTTTTGATAGAAAATATCTTGCATATAAAAGAACAAAACAAGAGAATAAAGAGAAAGAAGATGAAGGGGTTGACTTTTGCTTGTGCAAGAGTGTCTAAAATTCAACCCCCTTCATGTTGTGTATATATATATACACCATGTGGTCTTGACCTAATCATATTAGGTCTCATCTTCCTTTCTATTTTTTCTCTCTATTGTTTCTTTCTTTCTATCCAAGAGAAAGATCCTTTCCATTTTTAATTAGGAGTCCTTTTAATACCTAAATAAGACTCCTAATAGACCTTTAACCCCATGGGCTTGGATTCTAACTAATTATTAAAGTCAAATTAGTTGATCACCATTAATTAATCAAGTCTAATTTAATTAATTAGTTCCATAAATGCTATCTAACCAAATTAAACCTAATATTAAATTAATTTAAACCTATTTAATTAATTGATCCAATCAGTTAATTAATTCACTTCCAGAGCCCCTATTCTCTATTAGGTCCAATTAAATAATCCTATTATTTATTTGAATGATATAATTCAACTACTTAATAATTCTAGCTCAAGTTAATTAATCTCCATTAATTAACTTAATCCAATCTCTTGGATCAAAATACTAGACTAGAGGTGGATCATCTCGATTTGTGTATGATCCCCATAGGTTCACAACTAAGCTACTAGTAAGATTGCAACTCTTGCAACATATGAATATATTAATATTATGATTAATTAATCCAATTAACTAATTCGCTTGGAATTAACTTCTTAATTCAACAAACCTCACAAGTCAAAGGAAGCACCTAGCAGTGCATCTTCATAACCTAGTCTTAGGTGGATTGTAAAAAACAAATTTCTATTATAAGTATAATGCAAATACGGTCCTTCCTTCAACTAAATCTCTTTAGCATCTTGTCTATGTATGTGGATTAGGATAGTCTGATCATTCTTTTAGATCTATCTCTATAGATCCTAATCCCCAAAATGTAGGACGCTTCTCCCAAATCCTTCTTGGAGAATTGATTTGCATAATCATGGAATAACATACACAGTGGAAATTTAAAATTTTCAACAAGTGAAATAAGACATACATCATATGCAAAATCATATCCCAAATTCATAGTGATAAATCAATTTGTGTTTATAATTGATCGCTTACTCTAATTACATGACTGAGTTTTGCGAATCATACCTTTACAAGCACTCCGACTGAAGTAGGTTGTGAAGTAATTCAAATTGCTATCCTCCTCATGAATTATTTGCAAGAAATCCAAGATATTTTCCAAACTTCAACCCTGGATTAGAAATTGATTCACTAAAAACTCCAAACTTTGTCCCTCTCACAGTATCCCCACCTTAGACAAGTCCACAAATCTTGAATCTTTGTAAGTGATTCCAAATTCTTTATTTCTAGTCATGGAATTTGGGAGTGCAATTCAATTCTTAAATCAACTAGTGGTAGAAGAATTAATTTGAACAAAAAAAGGATAGAACCTTTTTTATGGAACAAGAAATTATCAAAAGCGAAGAAAGAAGAGGAGAGAGAAGACTTCATGCAACTTTCTCAAAGCTCTCACATATTTTTTGTTAGAGAGAGAATGTTTATTTCACTGTCCAGGACCTAATCACATTAGATATGTATCTCATTCCTTTCTTATCTTACCTTGTTTCTATTTCTGATTAGGATTCTTTGACTTTCTAATAAAGACATCCAAGTAGGCCTTCTACGAGCCCATTTAAATAAGTCTACTATTTAATTGGATAAATTATTTTAATCCCTTAAATTATTTTGTGCCTTATCTTAATTAATTAATTCAATCAATTAATTAATACACTCTCTATGAGCCCCTAATCTTAATTAGTCCATTTAAGTAATTTTTAATTTAATTGAATGAATTACTTTAACTCTTTAAATTAATTTTAGCTCAAGTTAGTTAATCTCTATTAATTAACTTAATTTAAATCCTTAGATTACTTTTAAAATTAGAAGTAGACTATCTCGATTTGTGTGTGACCCCTTAGGTTCACAACTAAGCTAGCAGTGGAATTGTAACTCTTACAACTTAGTTAATAAATTTATATTCTAATTAATTAATCTATCTTGGAATTGACTTGTTAATTCAAAGAACTTCACAAGTCAAGAGAAGCACCTAGGAGTACATCTTGACTACCTAGTCTTAAGTGAATTTAGCAAGTGAACCTATTTCAATTACGAGTACCATGCAATTCTAATCCTTCCGTCAACTAATCTCCCAATTAAGTTTAGGGCATGGATTAGTAGTGAAATCCTAAATGACTTAATGACCATGATTCTATTCTTAGTCACATTGACTCATTTGAATCAACTAAACACCCTCGTATAATATTCATCCTGGTTTACCTAATGACTTCTAAGTCAAAGACCATGGATGCATAGAAGATTCACCTATTCTGTTTGGAAGGTGATGGATCCTTTGTTGGCCATTTATTTACCTCTATCCATGATGATCATATACTCAATGTAGACCTCTTATGATTGTCATGCAATTGGGATATACATCAAAGCACATGATATAATGAACAAGGCTACCTTAGTTCCTCAAGTCAAAACCTAATTATCATGCACTATTGTAACTAGAAAATTATCATTTGATGAGCAACATTTCTAATTAAGAATTTCCCAGAGGCCTATTCGGTATACTTGTTTCCCAATGAGCACCTGCACATGTGCACAAGCATCTTCAGGATGCGTAGTGGAAAAATAAGATTTTTAAAACATTCATGCTATAAAAATTATAACATCACCCAGGATCCGATACGATTTTATCAATTTCATAATTTCCAATGGTGTTATACATAAATAAAATAGTTTTAATTTATACCTTCTACGCACTCCGGCTAATGTAGGGTTTGGAGTAATTAATTGCTAGCCCTTTCAAGTTGCAATAAATCATGATGAATCATTAGAAAATCCCATATAGCATTCATCTTGCCTACAAGGACTTATGAGTTATCAACTATGAAAATATAGGAGATTCACTTGTTCTGCCAGACAAGTAATGGATCATTTGTTGGTCACTCATTAACATACATGTATGTTATTGCAACATCCAATGTATCCTCTTTATGATTGTGAGATAATCGGAAGATGTATCAAGATGAAACATGACATACACAAGTCTACTATGGTCCCTCAAGTCTAACAACTAATAGTGTACTATCGTAATATGGAATTTCTTATTTCGACTGACAAAGTCTCCAACTAAGAATTTCCATGGGCCAGTTCAATGTACTTATTCCCTTACAAGCACCTGCATACATGCACTAGCGTCATTAATGCTCATGTCCTTGGAGTGAGACATTCTCCTCATGCGAGCATGCATCGTATGCACTAATCTATTGGGCTATTCAATGTCCCATCTCAAAAAGCCCTCAATTGAAAATTTATTTAAGACCAAAGCCTTAGAGATATGTTCCATGATTGGTATCAAATGCGTGACCATGCCCCAAAACTAAATTTGGTATACAGACCTTATCTAACCAACATAAGTAATTAAAGATAAAGAAAATTATTTATTTTATTAATATAATTTGAAAAAAAATGTTTAACAACTACAAGAGCATAATAGACGCCCAATCTAATTGGCATGCATGATCCTACTCTAACAATATCCCACTCACTATAGTGACAAATATCTATATATCTCAGGCCTATCTTTTTAAGATGTCCATCGAATACCTTTTACATTAGGGGTTTAGTCAATAGGTCTGCTACATTTTTGTCGAAGCAACTTTTTCCACAATAATGTCACCTCTACTAATGATTTCTCTAATGAGGTGGTATCGCCTCATGATGTGCTTAGATCTTTGATAAGACCTCGATTCTTTTGTTTGTGCAATATCTCCATTATTATCATAGTATAATGATACTAGATCAAAAATGGATGGAACTACAACCCAACTACTGGATGAAGTTCCTAATCTAAACAGCTTCTTTTGCTATATTGCATACAAAAATGTACTCAGCCTCGGTGGTGGAATCCGTGGTCATCCCTTGCTTGGAACTCTTCTAACTGACTGCACCACCATTTTTGGTTAATATATTTCCAAACATCAACTTTGAGTCACCCAATCCATATACATAGAGATTCATACCAACGAGTCAAGGCATTTCTCTCCTAAGGACTATATTCCCAAAGACTCTTAAAGAGAGGAAAATGATGACTCACGTACCTTATACATCTACCATTGGAAGCATAACATATGGTACGCTATGTATGAGGCCTAATGTTGCATATGTTCTAAGTGTCATGAGTAGATATCAGTCTAATCCAAGTGAGGAATACTGGAATGCTGTAAAGATAATCCTTAAGTACTTGAACAGAACTAATGATATCTTTCTTGTATATATCTCCAGAGAACTAAAACTAGGCTATATTGATTCTAGTTTTCAGTTCGACATCTTTCTAGACCTATCTCCATTGATCTTTATTCCAAAAATAAAGTATGATTCTCCCAAATTCTTCATGGAGAACTGGTTAGACAACCAAGTCTTAGTTGACTGCAACATCTCTATATCATTCCCAATGAGTAGGATGTCATCAACATACAGCACAATAAATCTCACCTCACTCCTACTAATCTTTTTCTAGACACAAGGATCATTTGGGTTTTTGTGGAAATCAAATAATTTGATTGCCTCATCATTCTGATGTTTCAGCTTTGGGAAGCTTACTTAAGTTCATAGATGGATCTCTAGAGCTTGCTTGCTCCCTTTGGATATAAAGTCTTCTGGCTGCCGTATATAGATTTCTTCCTTAATATGCCCATTAAGGAAAGTGATCTTCATATCCATCTTCCATATCCAGTAGTTATAATATGCACATATGGCCAACAATATTTGAATAGATTTAAGCATCGTTATTAGCAAAAAGGACTCCTCATAATCAATCCCTTACTTATGAGTATAACCTTTCATGACAGTCGTGCTTTGTAGGTTACCATTTACTCTAAGTTTCACTTGTAGACTTATTTGCAACCAATGGAAACTATTCCCCAATAGATATTACACATTGCCTCTCCGTAAGTCCGTGGATCACCATCCAATGGGAGATTCTCTTCATTGTTCTCTAACAAAAAGGCATACACTCAGGCGGCTTTGAGATCCTTTTGGATTGGGTTTATGTGTTAGAAGGCTTAGCCTTAGCAAGTTGGCTTGTTATTACATCAATTGGGTTATGTGGTTTTTGAACTTCTTCAAGTTTCATGACTTCGCCATTTCTATCTAATAGAAACTCCTCCTCTAAGAAGGTGGTATTCCTCAAATAAACAACCATTTTTCCCAAGAGTCGTAGAAATAGTATCCAATGGATTTCTTTGGATACCACACGAACTTGTATAAATTAAATCTCATATCAAATTTATCTCCTACTTGTTGCTTCACATAAGTAGCACAACCCCATATACTAAGGTATTTGTAAAAGGGTGGCTTCCCACACCACATCTTATATGGTGGTTTGGGCATCGACTTTGATGATACTCTATTTAATAAATATGTCATTTCTAGAGCATAGCCCCAAATGAAAGAGAAAGTCCAATGAAACTCATCATCTATCGACTTCACATTTCCGTTGAATTGAGAAGTGTAGGAGAGGTCCACTGAGAGAGAATCCCATTCTTATTTAGATAATCCAAAAACTTTGTGCTAAGTATTCACCTCCTCGATCAGATCGAAAAGTTTTAATACTTAGCCCAGTCTGTTTCTCCACTTTTCATCTGAATTCTTTGAAATTTTCTTAAGATTCAAACTTGTACCTTAAAAAGTAAATATAAGAATACATAAACTAATCATCGGTAAATGTTAGGAAATAGTGATAGTTCCCACAAGCATTAACACTTAGTGGCCTCCAAACATCTGTATGGATCAAATTCGATAGATCTTTGGCTCGCTCCACTTGTCCAAGAAATGGTAATTTGGTCATCTTTCCCATGAGACATGATTAACACGTTGGCATTCTTTGCTCTTTTAAAAGAACGAGCAATTGGACCGACTTGTGAATTCTCGTCTCAGAGATGTGACCTAATCTATCATGGCATAAGAATTATGAACTATGATTATCTAATTTTCTTTTATTTTGTTGAATGTGGAGAAAAGAGTTATGGGGAATAATAGAATATAAATCATTCATCATTATGCCAAAGGTAATCAAAATCGAATCTCCAAAAATAGAACAATTTTCATATTTTATTGAAAAACTAAAATCTTATCCATCCACAACAAGAATGGAGATAATATTCTTGATAATCTTCGAAACATAAGATAATTATTTTAAAACTAAAACTACTCCCTTTCCTATAGCTAAGTTGATAATTCATATGGCTAATGTAGCAATCTTTGCTCCATTCCCCAGTCATAGGACTGTCTCTGCTCTACCTAGCTTCATGCTTCTTGCCATCACCTGTATATCATTACAAAGATGAGACCCACAGCCAGTATCCAATACCCAAGAAGAATCATTAACTGATAAGTTAACTTTAAAAAAACAAATACCTGAACTCTTTAGACTTGCAAGACACTCCTTGCAGTTCCTCTTCCAATGCCCAGGTTAGCCAAAGTAATGGCATTTGTTATCAGCTTTGCTGGAATCCTTCGAGACCCCACTAATTGCCTTCTTACTTTTAGCCTTTGAGGAACCCTTCCTCTTCCCTTTCTTCTTATTGGGCATTGCACCCTTTCAAGTTGGAAGAAGATCTAACAAGCATAAGCGGTTTATCCTTTTTCATAGTGGACTTAGTCATTTTCAACATGTTAAGTAGCTCTGCAAGGCTAGTTTCCATCTTATACATGTTGAAGTTGACAACGAAGGTGTTAAATGATGGAGGCAGAGACTGCAGGATAAGATCCATATAAAGGTCGTTATCTATAACAACTATAAGGGACTCGAGTCTTTCTATCAAGCCTATCATCTTCAAACGATAGTCATGGACAAAAGAGCCCTTCCTCATACGGGTCCTGAAAAACTCTTTCGAGATCTATTCTTTAACCTGCCTAGTGTGTTCACCATAAAAATCTCTTAGGTGAACATAGATATCATGCGCATACGCATGTACTCGTGTTGCCTCTACAACTCTTTTGACTCGATTTCATTATATAGCATTAACCTTCAGATCATCACTAACTTGTTGTGGATATTCTGCAAACTCTCCCCACTCCTATCTATTGATAGACTTATCGGTAGAAAAATATCGAATATGTAAGATCTATTCTCAAATTATAAAAAAATCTTGAGGTTCTTAACTCAATCGACAAAGTTGGGTCCAATTAATTTCTTAGTGTCTAAAATTGATGCAAGTGGATTTTTGGCCGTTTTAATAGATAATCTACAAAAATCAAAATGAGGCAAAAAATGAACATACTTTCAAAATATATTCATTTATAATAGGTCTTTAGTTATAAATATCTTCAAATATTTTATTCGAATTCCATCGCCCCTAATGGTAATTTGGAAAATCATATTTCCTAGTGGGCGTGAGGTCCAATCAATATGTCACATGCCTTAATTTTATGAGCCCATAAAACTTAGTGATAGGTGGTTAATTTTTAATGATTGTATCTCCATACAACACTTAAGATGTTTTGTCTCACTTCTTCCTATATACCCTAATTTTATGATCCCATATAGTATTTAGTGTCAAGCAAGACCCATCAAACTCCATGTAGATGGAGAATCAAAATGTTCCACGAATCATAGCCAACATAGAGACGAGTATATCCCATAGGCATCGCCATACTTAGTAGTGATCACAGCTTTCCATCACAAAATCATTCCATGACTTATGGCCAATGACTAAGTGAGGTAGCATCGTTATGTCATCTACTTTTGATGGTAGGCATTCTTGGGTCCAGCCTAATTTTATCCATATTTTCTTGAAATTGGAATTTCAAAAATTTCTTTAGGTTGCAGTTGGATGGGAGGATTTAGATTTGAGGGAAAGATTTCAAATGACTCCATATTGAATAGATTTCAAATATACCACAATAACTCAAAAATTAGTTCAAAATCGAAGTTCAAGGATTTGAAATTCATTATAAAATGAAGTTATCCAAACAAGCTCAATGGATTTGTTATTATGGATTTGATATCCTTAGCTTTAAATCCATCGATCAAAATGGAACCTTACTTGATTTTTTAATTTAGGTGGACTTATCTATTTTAACTAGAACCCCATCAATTTTTTATCTTAATTTATTTAATATGTTTGTGTTCAATTGATAGCAAGCATATCATATGAAAATATTAAATAAACCCTACGTATGCATCTAATACATACATAATTTGGATGATCATGGGTTAGTCCTATGCAATCCATTTAAGCCAAAAATGGATCTAGATCAATTTAAGGGTAATAAAATAGAAATAGAAACTTAGTTCTGTTACATGAATATATCACATACATTCATGGGCCTTCTCTAAATTCTCAGTCTTGGTCCTTCTTCTTGTCCACCAAAAATAAAAAGAAAAACATCACCTTATTGTACCTTTATTTCAAAAATGTAAAATATATACAAGAAAAAAATAGGAGACTTGCAGACCCAATTTTAAAAATGAAAAATTAAATAAATACAATCATATTGGTCACAAAGGCTCCATGATCATCTCATACATATTTATAAATACATCTCATGAATTTATTAATGCATGTAGATTTACCATCTGTTTAAAATTGTAATCTCTTGATTTTGGATAAAATCTCAATTTTTCAAGAAAAACACATTTTTCAAAAATTTAAAATTAACTCTTTAATTAAAAATTCAAAAAATCAAATTTTGCAACCCGACATGATGGGGCAGCATGTTAACCCGTGTTGACACAACGGTTCTGGACAGTGCATGAACCGCTCATCCCACGCCATGCCCACATGGTGTCTAGCTATCCTAGCATGCACAATATGCACTTGGCGCATGCCCAGCGTGTGTTGGCTATGATGAGCAGCTTTGCGTACAATGCTTGTATGCATAACAGGTTCTCTATATGCAAGATAGTCGCATACTTAGGTTTCCATACACACATGCCTCTATGTGTTGGCTTCAACCGCAACTCCTGTGCACGTCCATCGTGTAGACTAGCCCATCATGTTCTGCCCAGCTGCCTTCGTGCCTGGATGGAGCGCTGTCTGTTCTATAGGGTTCTCTATAACCTTGGGAGTAAGCGCAGTGGAAATTAAATTTTTTTAAAAAATAAACATGTAATAATGTTTATTGCATGACCCTTGGTTTCTCAACGATTTAATGATCAACATTATTATCAGATTTTATAAACAGAATGTAAATAAAATGGTGATATGATATGTTACCTTTTTTCGAACTCTTCGATATGATTTGAAAAATATTATTTTTACAAATACAAAAGTTTAAAGGATGTACAATCTAATTAGCATGTCGGTCTCTAACACCTGCATACCCTAAGGTATTTATATGAAGGTGTCTTACCACGCCACATCTTATATGGTGTTTTGGGCATGACTTTAGATAGCACCTTGTTTAACAGGTATGCCGCCATTTCTAAAAAATAGCCCTAACATGAAAGAGGTAATGAAGTGAAACTCATCATGGATCGAATGATGTCCAAGAATGTCTGATTCTTGCGTTCCCCAACTCTATTAAGTTGAGGAGTAGCAGGAGAAGTCCACTATAAGAAAATCCTATTCTCTCTTAGATAATTTAGGAACTTTGTGCTTAAGTACTAACCTCCTTGATCAGATAGAAGAGTCTTTATATTTAAGCAAGTTTGATTCTCTACTTCATTTTTTAATTCTTTGAACCTGTCAAAGACTCCAGACTTATTCTTTAAAAGGTAAACATAACCATACCTAGAGAGTTCATTGGTGAAGGTTAAGAAGTAGTTATAGTTTCGTAAGGCATTAACACTTAGTGTCCCACGTACATCTGTGTAAATCAAATTCAATAGATATTTGGCTTGCATCACTTGTCCAATAAATGGGGATTCGGTCATCTTTCCATTGATACAGGACTCACATATTGATAATTATTGTTCGTCCTATAGGTCAAGTAATTGTGCCAACTTGTTAATTATTATCTTAGAAACATGGCCTAATCTTACATGTCATAGGCTCATGGAACTGTGATTATCTAGCTTTTTTTTATTTTGTTGAATTGTGAGAATATGGTTATGGGGAGTAATAGTATATAAATAATTCATCAAAAAACCTGAATAGATAAAATCTAAACATTTGAAAATGGAATAATTTTCATTCTTAATAGTAAATTTAAAATCTTCTCTATCCAAAATCAGAATAGAGACAATATTTGGAACAAAAAATAATTATTCAAAACTATTACAGAACTATTCTTAAAAGCTAGATTAAAGTTGCCTACGGCCAATGCTGCAACCCTTGCTCCATTCCCCATCCTTAAGATAGTCTCTCCTCTCTCTAGTTTTTCTACAAATCATTGCAAATATGTGAGCCATAACCGGTATTTAATACCTAAGAAGTATCGTTAACTGATAAGTTAACTTCAATAAAATAAATACATGAACTCTTTAGGCTTGCAAGATACTCCTTGCAGTTCCACTTCTAGTGCCCTAGTTTGCTGTAATAATAACACTTATCATTGGCTTGAGAAGAAACATTCTAGACAATGCCCTTTGCCTTCATCTTTTTGGGTTTGAAAGAACCCTTTCCTTTTGTCTTTCCTCTCTTGAGCTTTGCAGCCTTTGATACGAAAGAAGATCTGACAAGCATGACCAGCTTGTCCGTTTTTATGGTGGAGACAACCATCTTTAATATGTTCACAACCTTAGGGAGACTAGTTTTCATGTTGTGCATGTTAAAGCTGATAACAAATATATCAAATGAGGGAGACAAAGATTAAAGTAGTAGGTCAGTATAGAGTTATTCTCCATAATGACTCCAAGGGACGCAAGCCTTTCAATAAGGGCTATCATCTTCAATTTATGATCGTGGACAGCATAGCCCTCAATTATACGACACCTGAAAAGCTCTTTTAAGATCTGATATCTTGTTTGCTATGTTCTCTCATCGTACAACTCTTGTAGCTGGAGGAGGATCCCAGCAGTAGTATGATGGTCCTCATTCTGCCTCTGTAGCTTATTTAACATCGATGCTAATATGTAGCATCGAGCCTGCAGATTATCATCAACATGACGTAGATAATCTTCATAAGCCTCTAAAGTAATATCCTCTAGTGGAACCAAAGGAGGAGCAGTGTCGAGAACAGATGCCCTCTTTTCAGATTTAAGGATTATCTTAAGTTTTCTTAGCCAATCAATGAAGTTGGGCCTAGTTAATTTGTTTTGCTTAAGGATTGTTGCTTGTTGATTCTTTGCCATTTTTAGTAGAAAAATCTACAAAATATAAACAAAGTAGAAAATGAGTGAACTATAAGAAAATCATATTAATTTAATATAAGCTCTTCAATACTAATTGTCTCCCACTATTTTATTCGAATTTCATCATCCCTAATGGAAGTTTTGGAAATTGAATTTTCTAGTGGGCTTGAGGTCTATTGGAAATATTTCACACCCAATTTTATGAGCGCATGAAATACTTCTATCGTGGTCAACTCTTTGATGATTGTATTACTATATAACCTTTAAGTTTGTTTCGCCTCACCTCTTGTCGTATGCCACAATTTTATGAGCCCATATGGTACTAAGTGTCAATCATCACCTATCAAATATCCATGTAGACGAAGCATCAAAATCTCCCACGACTCATGGTCAAGGTAGAGACTAGTCCATCCCATGGGTATCTTTATGCTTAGTTAGTGATCATAACTTTCCAACATTACTACTTTTGATAGTAGGCATAGAGCGATGGGTCCTACCCAACTTGTCCATGTTTGCTTGAATTTATTTAAAAATCCTATAACTTAATTTTCAAAAAATTAAGTGGGGTTTGTTTGCCAAGATCTCACATTTCATTGTTTGTTTATTTAATGCATGACATTTCACTTGTGCAAGAAAATTATTAAATAAACCTAGCATGCATCTAATGTATACTGCAAGTAAAGGGGATGATCATAGGCCTCTTATGTGCCCAATTGAGCTAAAATTGGGTCTAGGTCAATCTAAAGGCATTTCAAATGGAAATAAACCTACTATATTACACAATATACATCCCATGCATACATGGGTCTTGAATCTTGAGCCTTCTTGGTTCTCTTCCTTTTTGTCCTCTAATTATAAAAGAAATGAAAACCTTACAACCTACATTCTACTCTCTTTGCATAAAAGAAAAGTATATTATAAAGATTGAATAAGAGACTCGCAAACCCCATTTTAAAAATCCCAAAAAAAGTAAAACATCCAATCACATTAGTATTTAGCTTTATGATCATCCCCTAACATACATGCTAAAACATTCATCACATGAATTTTAGGCATATAAATTTACCAAGTTATTTAATAATGCATTTTTGAGACTTGAACACAATATTTTATTTTATGAAAAATAATTTTTTTCTAACACTTTAAAATTAACAATTAATTTAAAATTAATAAAATTGAATATTTACTAAAAATTTCATGTAAATAGACTGCCCGACAACACATTATGCGACCAAACAACAAGTTGTTGCCTAGTCGCATGCATACTATCGAGTTAGAACCAGCCCCAACACACCAGCCTCAACAGGTTAGTGTGTGGGCAAGGCTTGCCTGCGCCCACTACACGTGTGCGCAGCAGCATGCATAAGTGATAGTTGCCCGTGTTGCTACTACCTCGCAGCGCACAGCCCGCGTGCGTATAGGTAGCGTCTTAGGCGTGCGGGCTCTGGATCTTCTCACATCGTATACTTCGACCATGGTAAATGGATTTACATTATTATTTTAACAACTAAAAATATTTTACATGTAATTAATAAAAAAATCAATTGTTTCCAAAAATAAAATACAAAAACAACAATAATCATGTTCATCATATAAACATCTAAAAATGAATCACATCAACTATTAATAATGCAAACCGTGACTCTGATACCACTATTGGGTTCGTTATAACCTAGGGGGTAAGCGTTGAGTAAAATTATTTTTTTTTTAAAAACAAACATGCAATAACGTTCATTGCATTACCCCAGTTTTGCAGCGATTTAATGATTAGCTTTATTAACAGGTTTTATAAACAAAATATAAATAAAAGGGTAATATGATTCGTTACCCCTTTTTGAACTTTCAATTTGATGTAAGGCTTGAGGCAATCAATTGCTGGATGGTTACAAAAATTTCAGCAAGGAGTCCACACGTCCTCCCTCTAAAGCAGTCCACACCTTGGACTAGAATAACCAAAAACAAAAAAACTTACTAGTGCTCTTATTTTTCTTTTCTAGCCTAGAATGGAGTGTACACTAATATTTAATCCAACAAATAGAATTAAAGATTGAGTGTCTATTATGATTATTCTTAATCCAACTAACTGAAAGAAGAACAATATCATGCACTTGGATATAGAAGAGAAGAAAAGAGAGGAGAAGAGAGAAGCAAAAGATAATTTTTCTTTTCTCTTGTTGTGATGGCCAAAAATGAGAGTGCTAGCAAGAGGATTTTGTCTTCAATTTTTCTATTTAGATGAAGGCTACAAGAATTACGTTATCCCTAATTTTAGCATCACAATTGGTTTTTTAGAAAGTCTAACTTTCCTAACAAAGCAAATCCATTTGAATTCAAAATCCCTCCATTCCTCATTCACAAGTGGCCAAAAATTAGGCTTAAGATGACCTTGACTCTTCAGCCCATCCCTTCTTCCACATTCATTGAATATATCCCATAATTCCAACATTAATATCTTATATCAATTAAATAAGAAAATCTATGTTTTCTATCAATTAATTAATTCACTCCAATTTGGATTCCCAATCTTAATATGTCTAATTAAATAATTATAATATAGATAATTAACTCAACTAATTTAAATTAATTTAATCTTTGGTTAATTAATTAATTATATCTCACTCTTCAGATTAATTTTGGACTAAAGGTTATTCATTCAAAATAATGTGTGACCCTTTAAGTTCACTACTAAACTAGCAGTGGGTTTGCAATATTTGTAACTTGTGAATAACAATTATTTCAATTAGTTAATACAATCTATTAATTCATTTGGAATTAACTCCTTAATTCTAAAAAATTCACAAATCATGGAAAACACCTAACAAGTGTATCATGACTCCCTAGTCTTATGTGAAATAGCGAGGGAACCTATTTTAATTACAAGTACTATACACATAAGGTCCTTCCATTAACTAATCTCCCAGTTAAGTCTAGGATATGGATTATAAGTCAAAACCCTAAATAACTCAATAATTATTATTTTATTTTAAGTTGCAATTACTCATGATGAATCGTTAGAAAACCTCGTCTAATATTCATCTTGCCTTGGTCAATGACTTTGAGTCATCAACTTTGAAAACATAGGAGATTATTTTTTTCTACCATACAAGTGATGGATCCTTTGTTGGTCACTCGCTAATCTCTATGCATGTTATTGCAATATCTAATGTATCCTTTTATGATTGTTATGTTATTAGAAGATGCATCAAGATGAAACATGACATACACAAGATTACTATAGTGTTTCAAGTCTAAGGATTAATCGTATACTATCGTAACATAAAATTTATTATTTCATAAGACAAAGACTCCAACTAATAATTTCCAACAGGCCAGTTCAGTATACTTGTTCCCTAACAAGCACCCACATACATGCACTAGCATTAGTATGCCATCTATAGGGTGAGACATCTTCCTCATGCGAGCATGCATCATATGCGTGAGTCTATTGGGCTATTCGATGTACCATTTTAAAAAACTCTCGACTCAGAACTAATATAAGACCAAAGTCTTAGAGGCCTGTTCCATGATCGCCATCAAATGTGAGACTATACCCCATAGCTAAATTTAGTCTGTGGACTTTATCTAATCAACAGAAGTAATTAAAGATAAATAAAATTTTATATTTTATAAATATGATTTGAAAAGGATTATTTTATAATTACAAGAGTATAATAGATGCTCAATCTAATTGGCATGTCGGGCACTACTTTAACTATGTGTACTAGTCTAACGGGCTTATTGATATCCCATCTCAATGAACCCTCGATTCAAAATAAATTTAAGACCAAAGCTATAGAAGTATATTCTATGATTGCCGTTATATGCACAATCATCCCTGTAGCTATATATGGTCTAGAGACTTCATCTAATTGCTTAAATCCAATTAAAGATAAACAATTTCCGATGTGTTAATTTCTTTAAATAAGATTTTCTATTCACTAGAGCATAAAAGTGATCAATAATTGGCACATTAGATACTACTCTAACAATCTCCCACTTTCCCTAGAGCCAATTATACAATATTTTAGGCCCATCTTACAAAGATGCCCTATGAATACTATTTACGCTAGGAGTCTAGTAAGAGAATTTGCTATGCTTTCTGTGAGGTAACTATTCCAATATTGAGTTTCCTCTACCAATGATATTACTAGAATCAAATGGTATCACATCATTATGTGCTTGGATCTATGATGAGATCTTGGCTCTTTTGCCTACGCAATTACCCTATTGTTATCACAGTAGATAAGTATTAAATCAATAATAGATAGAACTACTCCAAATGTTAGACGAAGTTCCTAATCCAAACACCTTTCTTTTGCAGTATCATATGCAACAATGTATTCACCCTTGGTGGTTGAATCTGCGACTATCTCAAGCTTGGAACTCCTTCAATTGACCGCCCCACCATCTAGGATGAATATAATTCTAGACATAGACTTAAAGATATCTATATTTGGACTAAAATCTAGATAAAGCATCCCAACTTTTGTTCTCCATAATCGTACTCCAAGAAGACATCTTCAGCACTTCATAAGTATTGAAGTCTTCTTTACAACTTTCAATACTTTTCGCATGAAATAGACTGATATCTACTCTTGACACTCATAGCATTCGTGATATCATATCTTATTCATAGATTTATATACATTATACTTCATATAGAGGATATATATAGCACGTAAGTCATGTTTTTCTATTTCTTCCAAAAGTCTTCAGGGATGTAGGCTGCAAAAGAAAAAAAAACTTACGACTCAAAGATAGGAATCTCTTCTATGATTCTTCCATGCTAAATCTCTTTAGCATCTATCTATGTGGATTTGGAGTAGTCCAATCATTCTATTTATCCTTATAGATCTAAATCCTTAATCTTTTGGATGTTATTCCCAAATTACTATAAAGAACTTAGTATATAACAAGCCTTAATTGACTATAACAATCCTACATCATCACTATAAGAGGAATGTTATCAACACAATAAAATTTGCTATGCTCCAATTAAGCTTATTGTACGCATTTGGTCTATCTGCATTCCAGAAGGAATCAAATCATTTGATTAACTTAGTGAATAGAATGTCCCACTTTTAGAAAGTCCACTAAGTGGACCTTCGACGCTTGTAAATCTTTTGCTCCCTCTAGTTGTATCACATAATTTTTCTTCCTAATAACCTTCTTATGGAATGTGGCCTTCATATTCATCTCCTATATCTGGTAGTCACAATACACAGATATGGCTAGCAAAATACTAATGGACTTTAGCATTGTATCTGGAATTTTTTTTTCTCAATAGTCAACAGCTTAACTTGGAATGCAACCCTTTCCAACCAATTATGCCTTATAGGTCATTACCTCCCTATGTACTCTAAACTTTCGTTTGCAGACCCATTTGCAGCCTATGGGGTATAATACCCTGTGGTGGGTCCAACAAGATCCATAGCTTTTTGGTGTATATAAAGTCCATCTTGAATGGTACTTTGCCATTTCTCAAATCCAATGTCATACATCATTTATTTTTGGATCAACATCCAAAAAAAGATCCTCTTTGTTGCTCTATGGCAAGAGGTCGTAACTCATAAGTGACCTCGAGACCCTTTCGAATCTCCCTGGAGGTTATGTATTAGATGCCCGGTAATCATTCTTTTACTATTACCTCTTGTGGGACAAATTGTAGTTCTTGAACTCTTTCAATTTCTATGATTTAGCCATTTTTATCTAATAGAAAACTCATGCTTATCAGAAAGGTGGGGTTTCTCAAAATAAACAGCTTTGTTTCTAGGCTTCATAGAAATGATATTCAATGGCTTCCTTTAGATACCCCAAAAATTTGTATAAGTTGGATATTGGATCCAACCTATCTCCTACTAATTATTTCGCACAAGTAGGCCCCCTCATACCTTTAGATATTTAAGAAAGGTCTTTGCTACGTCATATTTCATATGGTGCCTTGGGCATCAACTTAAATGACATTTTTACTACATAAGAATTTTATCAATTCTAGGGCATAACCCTAGAATAAAGGAGGAAAAATTCAAAAAAACTCAACATAGATTCACTTACTGAGAATCCAATTTTCCATAGATAATCACTAAACAATGAGCTCAAGTACTTGACTCCTAAATCAAAATCAAAGATTTATTGTGTCTTTCCTAGTTTGTTTCTCTATTTTATGCCTAAAGTCTTAGAACTTGTCAAAGGTTTCAGACTTGTATCTCAAAAGATACACATACATATACCTGACGAATTGTTGGTAAAGGTAATGAAGCAGTAGTAGTTTCCTTGAGCACTAACACTTAGTGGTTTGGCATACATCTGTATGGATTAAATCCAATGGATAGCAAGCATTCTCCACTTATCCAACAAATGTTGATTTAGTCATATTTCACTTAAAGCAAGATTCACATATTTGGCATGGCAAGCTCGTCTTAAAGGTTAAGCATTCGTGCCATTTAGAGACGGCATTAATACTGAATAGTTGACTTCAATAAAATATAATTTTTAGTTAGAGCCCTTTCTAAACTAAGTTTTAATTAGAAGCTCTTGTAATTTATATAAGCAAATCTATACTTGCATTTTCTCTTTCTATACCTTTTTCTACCGCAAGGTAGTACACAATTATCTTGTCCGAATTAATCCTCAAGCATAGCCAGAGTTTTTATTTTATTTTTATTGAGAACTCATTCTCACTCATTCTCTTTAGACCTTTAGTATTAGAGGAGGTAGAATCAACAATTAAAATTGGGCTTTGACACCTTAAATTTATTAGAGTAGTGCTTGGCAAGCCAATTGATTTGGCTGTCCATATACTATTATGAAATAAATCTTATTTGTATTAACATCATTTAAAAGGTAATCTTCATCTTAAATTTATCATAAGAATTAGATGAAGTCCTTGGATCACATATGGCTATAGGGCATGGTCGTGCATATGATGACAATCGTGGAATATGCCTCCAAGATTGTGATCTTAAATAGTTCCAAGTGGACATCAATGATCTCGTTGAGACTTATGAATACGATGCAGGATCAAATGGAGGATGCCTCATTCTATTGGCATTGGTGTGGTGACACTAGTACAGGTATGCGGATACTTGTTAGGAAACAAGTACACTAAACTACCCCATCTGAAAATTCCCAATTGAAAATTTTCTATTATCGAATAGGAATTTTCTTGTGATGATAGTGTAATAATTAGTCCTTAGACTTGAGCACCATGGTAACCTTGTGCATGACATGTTATAGTTTGATGTGTTTTCTGATTGCTTAACAATCATAAGGGGTTTATATTTGGTGTAATATATTCATGTATGAAGGTTAATGAGTGACCAACAAAGGATCCATTACCTATCTAGGTGAATAGGTGAATCTCATATATGTTCTAATGTACTTAAGCTTAAAATCCTTAGCCAAGGTTAGATGGAAATTAGATGAGGAGTTTCTTAAAAGTTCATCCCTGAGTGAAGCTACTAGCAATTTTTTATTTTTTATTTTTGGTTAAAGTTGCCTGTGCCTAGCGGGGGGTTTGGAATAAACCCCTACCTATTTATTATTACCAAAAAAGGAGTACAAGTAAAGTTTGAAAAAGAAAGAAAATAAGGAGTACTTACTCCCTTTACAATGATCATAAGTAAAACACGAAAAAAATCTAAACATAAGGAGAAACTTTATGAGCTACATTCCTAAATCTAAAAAAATGGTAATAAAAGTTTGCTGGCCAAAGTAATCCTTAGAGTGGACGTGGAATATTGTGAGATGAAAAAGCACAATCAAATTTCTCATCACAAGCCAAATTTGCAAGAGCATCCACAACCTTATTCTCTTCTCTATATATATGTGAGAATCGAATCTCCATATGTTGTAAACATGATATGATAATAGTAAGAACGTGTTGTAATTTCCAATGACCATTGGATGAGTGTTGAATTAATTGTAAGGTAGAAATTGAGTCTGATTCAATCCAGATTTTGTGATAGCCACATTCAAAATAAAGCTGTAATCTAAAAGCTAAAGCATGGATTGTAGCCACCATATTGGTTATCTAGCCAACAAAAACTGAGAAAGCAGTAACAAGATTTCCAAATTCACATGGGACAACTCCTCTAATTCCAACTAGACCTGGATTTCCTTTAGAAGCCTCATCTAAATTCAATTTCATCTAATCATTTGGAGGCTTATTCCAAATCACTTTTTAGATTTGCATACTGTTCGCTATATATTTTTTGTTAAAACCAAAATCCAAAGCTGCCAAAATATCCCTTTTCCAATTAAGGTGAGATGAGGATGAAAGATGAGCTATAATATCGTGTATAATCTGATACCATTAAAATTTATTCCTTCCATACTTAGCATTATTTTTTTCTCGCCAAAGGAACCAAAGAATAAGTAATGGAAGGATATATCGTACATATTCCTTTAGTACAAATCCAATATAAGCTGTACATGAGACGTAGTGGGAGATCAAAGATTAAATTTTTTTCCAAATTAATCCCAAATGAACTTAGTAGTATCTCCATTAAGGAAAACATGCTCTAATGTTTCTTTATATGAGAAACATTAACATCATAATGGCATTTCAAAGTCTCGACACTTCATGACTTGATCAATTGATAACCATTCGTTAAGAAGCTTTTAAATGAATACCGACATAGTAGGAGTTAAGGATTGATTCCATATATCTCCAACAATAAGCCATCATGATTTAGATTACTTTAAAAAATTCCAAGTTGTAGACAAAGTAAAAGTATGTGTGGACGATAATTTCTAGATAGCTTGGTCTCCTATTTGAGGATTAAAAGGTTCAACACAAATGTCATTCACAATGTGTAGAGAAAGAAATTCCAAAAGTCGAGACCTATCCCAAGTATCATAGTTCCAAAATGAATTAATCGGTTCCATGTTATTGTCAAAGCTAGGAAACAGTTCACTCAATAGTTTCTCCCCAAACCAATGATCATGCCAAAATAAGATAGGCCAGCATCAAGAGACCAACATTTTTTATTATTAGCCAATGCTCGAATTTTACCAAGTCATTTCCAGGTTGATGAATGACTGATCGTTAAATTCGCAAACTTAGGGGTAGCATCATTACAATATTTAGACCACATGAAAAATGACCACAGAGACTGTTTCGTGTGAAGTTTCCGCCAAAGTTTATAAGCCCAGGCCTTACCAACATCACCAATCAATCTAATATTTCCCTCCATATAAGGATAACAAATATTGGACCAAGTTATCCAATGAGTACGTCTGTGGCCTTTGTTAGAACCCCAAAAAAATCTAGCAAATAACCATTCTAATTGAAGTTGAACTATTTTTGGTGGATGCAAAATCTAGAGTAGATGCATTATCATAGAGCATAGTATCAATTGAATCAAGGTCACTCTCCTACCAATAAAAATAGCAATCCTATCCCAACCTTGTAATCTATTTTTCACCTTTTTCATTTGTGTCCCTTGTAGAAGGGAGCACCAAGGTAAATAATTGGCAGCCTCTTTGACGAGAATCCCTTCAATCATTTGATAGCTTGAATTTGTGCATAGGAGACCTTGTTGGTGACCATAAAATAACTTTTGTTGTTATTAATCAATTACCCTAAGTGTTGTTGATATCCATTGAAAAAGTACATCAAATTATCCAAACCATCAATATTCGCCCTTGTGAAAAAAATAATATCATCCACATATGCAAGGTGCATGATCAAGGGTCTGCACAAAGCAAATCTCAATTTAGCATTATGAGCAATCAGATGATGGATTCCTTTTGAAAGAGTCTTTGCCGCTAAAATAAATAGTGTTGGGGATAGCAGATCACCTTGCCTAAGGCTTCTCAAAGATTTAAAAAAACTAGCCAGGGAACCATTAATCAAAATAGAAAACCATACATTCTCAACACAGTGTTTCACTAAAGTGATCTATTGTAAAAGAAAGCCAAGTTTTGTCAACACAACATATAAAAATTTCCAATATACTCTATCATATGCTTTTTCCATGTTCAGCTTGATAACCAAATTTTCATCTTTACATTTGTTGTCGATAGTATGAACTAACTCTTTAGCTAATAAGATGTTATCTGCAATACTTCGCCCACTAATAAAACCACTTTGCGATGGATTAATAATAGAGAAAGATGTGCAGCCAATTGATTTGCCGAGAGTTTGGAAAAAAAAATTATTAACCATATTGCACAAGTTAATGGGTCTAAAGTCAGACCACAAAGAAGGATTTTATTTTTTTGGAAAACGGACAATAGAAGTAGCCAGAAAATTCTTAAAAAGAGAAACACCATTAAAGAATTTCGAACAAGCCTCAAGGAGATTGCCGAAAATAAATTCCCAGCAATGTTGGAAGAAAAGAGTTGGAAAGCCATCTTGGCCAGCCACACTATCCTTATGTATTTGGAACACCATCTTCTTTAATTCCACAAGTGACAAACTAGTACATAAAGAGTTAGGCATATCAGAAGTGATAATCGGTTGGATATATTAGAGGAGATTATCATTAGATGTAATCTATTCAGTGGTAAGTAAATTTTAAAAAAAATCAACACCTGATCTCACAATCTGATCTGGTTCCATCAAAATTCTGTCACCATCAGATATAGAATGAATCCAGGACTTCACACGTTTTTTCTTCACCAATGAGTGAAAGTGTTTAGTATTTTTTGCTCTTTCATCCAACCATTTAACTGCTTTTTTATCTCCAAAAGCTTTCCTTAATTAATAAAGCATGAGCAAGATATGCAAAATAATTTTCCATTTCAAAATAATTAAAATCTGAAGGATCTTCATCAAAGCTCCTTTCGCTGATAGCCACAACCTTCTCTGCTAATTTAATGTTATCAAAAATATTTCCAAAGATGTTCCTGTTCCACCATTTGAGGTGGTCCTTCACACGGAATAATTTTTGTTGAAGATTAATGATTCCACTTTTAGATGTAGAATATTCCCAAACCTTCTTAACGGAATGAAAAAATTAGATGTTGGGTCCAATAATTCAAAAACCGAAAAGGTGTAGGACCATTGTTCAAAGATTATTCCAACGAGATAAGCAAAGCATGATGGTCTGAATAATTACGAGCTATATGTTGAATACAGTCTTTGAACTCTAATGATTGTGAAGTGTAAGCCATTCTATCAAGACGCTCCCAAATCCGATTATCTATTGGCCACAACCAAGTAAGCATTAAGTTAAAATCCTCTATAGCTCGTAAAGGGGCTAGACCACTTCTTTTCTATTCTGATATATTTAGCACAATGCTGAAATCTCCTCTGATCAACCATGGTCGAGAAATAAGATTTAGATTTCGCAAACCATCCCACAACTACATACGTTCAGCTCTAGTGAACTTTGCATAAATAATAGTATAAAAAAATGGTTTGAAAGACATAATAGAAACCTTAAAATAGAGAAATTGATCATGATCAGTCATCAATTCAACACTATCAGAATGTTTAACAAAAACTGATATCACATTCAATTTGTTAACAAAAATCTGATCAAAACCACACTTCCTCCACATACGATTATAATTTAAAGTAACCATAGGTTCAAGAACATCAACAATTCTAGGATGATGAAGATTGATGTGTTGAATGGCCATGAAATGAATTATTCGTATTACTTCATACTTGTTATATTCTAAAGTGATTATTTGCCTAAATATTTGCTTTAAATATGTTACATTTGGCTAAGAACTAAAAGTATGCAAAATTGTGCAATTTGATTGGTTGGTTGACTAGGTTGTATGAAATCATTCTAAACTACATTGCACTTGATTATAACACCAAAGAATCAATTTTTGTGATCTCCCTAGCCCATAAACGTGGCTTTTGTCATGAGAAGACACCAAGCATGATGCAACCAATCATCACCCTCTAGTTACCTCTTTTTGAAATGTCAAACAAGTCATTTTTAGCCATGTTTTCTTGTGGAAGCTCCTCAAAAATGACCAACCTTCTTCTCCAAAGTTGTTACCAAATTTCGACACTCTCTTACTCACAAAAATTATGTTTGAATTATTAGTTATTTAATGGCTGCCCTAATGTTTAATGTCTTGAATTAGTAGTAAAATATGGAGTATGCATTATTTTTAAGGTTATATAATTTATATGGAATTGTTTACAAAATATTGAAAAGTGTATATGATTTTAACTAGAATAGACTAAATAATTTATAAAAAGGATATTAAATGGTACATGATTTGATTATGTTAGGCTTTTAACACATCCTATCTTCCAAAGAGATTGACCTTTTCACTTAGCATAAAGTGGACTTGAGGTAAGTTGAAACTTTCATTTGCTGTATCACAAGAATCATATAATGTTCATGTTTTAATGTGATTGTCATTATTTGTCAAATGATGTAATGTTTGATGCATTTATGGTTTATGAAGCATGATACTATTAAGAATATAATGAGGTTTTTTGAAAAGGAAGTATGGTACTTGATTGATGGTTGGGTAGACATGGGACGCCGGAGGGATCGACGGACCCAACAAATGGTAGTAAATACTTGAGGTTGAAAAACCGATATAGGAAAGCCACAATGAATGAGATTGAATATGACTAATACCTGAGGATGAAAGACCAAGCATGGAAACCCCGTATTATTTCTCTTATTGGCCAATCATTAAGAACAGGTTCCAAAAACCATGGTCTATCATATTAGTTAGGTACCGAACTCAAGGCTCCTAAAGAATAATTTATGAATGAGAGTTATTAAATAGAATAACGCATTTATTGATTTATGAGATGTGCATATATGCTATTTGTTGTTACATTAGTTTCACCTTACTAAGCTTTTAACTCATTAGATTCATGTGATGCAGATGGAAATATACAGGTTTAGAGATTGACTGAGTCTCAAAAATGGCTGGATAGAGATTTGTTCATATGCCATGCTTCAAGCTGTTTTGTTTTTAAATAAGCCACTCTGTTATGGTTTTGTAAATATATGTACTCAGTTTTTAATTATGTATATGGTGTGTTTAAAATAAATTAGCTTAGAGTGAACCTAATGGGTTACACACAAAACTTGAACAAGTCAATTTCTATCTTAGACTCTAATCTAAGTGTTGGATTAAATTAATTAATGTAATTAATTAATGAGACTTAAATTAACTCAAGTGTTGAATTAATTCAATTAATTAATTAGATTAATTGATTGAACCTAATTAGATTAGGGAGCCCAATTGGAGTATTTAAATAATTGATCCGAATCAATTAATTATGATGGGCCTAGTTAATTTATTAGATGAATTAATTTAATTAATGATCAATTAAATTAGGGTCTAAGTAATTAATTAGGCCAAGGCCCATTAGGTGTGGGCTTGTAGGAAGCCCATTAGGAAATTGGATTGGGAATCCAATTCCTAGAGGAAGTTGGATTGGGAATCCAATTCCTAAGAGTTAAAAGGGAAAGAGAAAAGTCCTTATGAGATAAAGAACTTCATAATAGAGTTGGAGATAAGGAACGAAGCAGAGTCCAAAATGGGAGGGACTTGAGGGATACCTTTAGGAGTCCTCTTGGACAATTTTTTTGTGGGCATCTACTGCAGATTTTGTTGTTGGATGATGATGAAAACAACCCCTTTATTGAAGAAAAATGTTTTCTTCATCCCCAAAAATTCATCCATTCTTCCTTCTTCAATCTGCAAAAGTTTGTCAACTTTTTACCTATTTTGAATCTTGATTCAATTGTTGAATTAAGAATTAAATTAAACACCTAAAAAATTAATTGTTAGTGGGTTCTTGTTCCAAATAAAATCATTCTAGGATAGAATTATCGAATCAAAAACTACTAGCATAGGATTCTATTTTGAGTGGGCATCCAAGGTGTGGATATCATTAGAGGGATAACATTTGAGATCCTAAAAGCAAATCTATTTTTAGTCAAAGGGGTTTGGATTGAAGACCTTGGAGATCATTTGTGTTGGGATAACGATTTGAATTATTTCAATTCTTACATCAGCTAGAGTGCAATTCAAGTAAAGTTTTTTAAACTTTCCTAGCTAAGGTAATAAAATGCATAATTCGATCAATCGCATGGGTTTCGGGATGGTTATTTTTACATGTGATATGTAGTTTTAAAATTTTTAAATTTTCACTGCATTTTGCATCTCGGGGCTACGCGAACCCAATAATAGTATCAAAGCATAGGTTATGCATTTTTATTAACTTCACAATTATGTTTATTTAATTTTATATGATAGATTGAATATTTTTATGTGCATTTTAATATGATCAAAATTATTTCTTTATTTGAGATTAAATTTATTTATCATTTTAATTGTTAAAATATTTTAAGAAATGAGATAAATTAAGAAATTAGATTTAATGATTCAAGAATTTTATGATTTGTGAAATCTTGAATTTTTCGAAACATGGTAAGAAATAAAAAAATCAAAAGTTGATTATTGATAAAAAAATTAATTTTTGGATCAAGTTTTCAAGATTTCTTGATAAGATCAAGAAACTAAGAAATTAAGATTTTGTGAAAACCATGAATCTTTCAGTAACAAAAAAAAAATCGGGTTGTCGACCACACAACTAGCTGGTGGCTGATTAGCGTACACAACGCATGGAGCCTGTCGGCCACCTGACGTATGGACACGGCCCGATGAAGTCCTCAAATTACACATAGCTATGGGACGTGGTTACGCATATGATGGCCATCGTGTAATATGTCTCAAAGCTTGTGGTCTTAAAACATTCCAAGTCAAGAATAAAAAATTTGGAACATCATTGATCCCACTTAGACTTGTACATACAGGCTCTAAAAGAGGATACCTCATTCCATGGGCATTGATATGGTGACACTAGTGCATATATGCAAGTGCTTGTTTGGAAACAAGTACACTAAACTACCCTGCCTAGAAATTCCTAATTAGAAATATTCTATTGTCAAATGGAAATTTTCTTGTTACGTAGTTTAAGAATTAGTCCTTGGACTTGAGGCACCATGGTAACCTTGTGCATGACATATTGCGCTTTGATGTATTTTTCGATTGTATAACAATCACAGGGGATTTGCATTGGGTGTAACATCTTCATGTATGGTAGTTAATGAGTGGCCAACAAATGATCCATCACCTATGTAGATGAATAGGTGAATCTCCTATGTGTTCCATTGTACTTGACTCTAAAATCTTTGGCCAAGGTTGGATGAAAATTAGTTGTGGTTTTTTCTAATTATTCATCATCGAGTCAAACTATTATGAATGGAAACATAGTTATAATCCATACCCTAGACTCAATCGGGAGATTAGATGACAAAAGAACCATACTTATATGGTATTCATAATTGGAATAGGTTCGCATCTTCACCTTAAACTATGAGTCATGATGCATTGCTAGGTGCTTCCCATGACTTGTGGGTTATTAGAATTAATGAGTTAATTCCAAGAGAATTAATTAATTGAATTAGTTAATCAAAATAATTAATTGTTCGACTAAGTCATAGGAGTTATGAGTCAACGACGACCTAAGATTGAACCTAAGGGGTTACACACTAAGTTAGAAAGAGTACACTTTTAACTAGAACATATCCAAGGGTTGGATCAAATTCATTAAGGAAGATTAATCAATAAATCAATTTATCTAATTAATTGATATAATTATTTAATTGGACCTAATAAGATTAAGGAGCCTATGTAGAGATAATTAAATAATTAATATGATCAATTAATTAAGTAGGGTATAAATTAATTTAAGGAGTTGAATTAATTTATCTGATTAAATAATGTGGTTATTTAATTGGTCCTAATATGATTAGGAGCCCTATATATGATCAATTAAATTAATTGATATGATCAATTAATTAAATTGGACATGTTAAATAATAGAATTATTTAATAGGTTCTAATATGATTAGAATGCCAAAGTAGAACCAATTAACAAAATGATTAAATTAATTAATTAAATTAGGCTTATTTAATTGATGGGGATCAATTAATTAGACTTAATTAATTTAATTAAAGTCCAAACCCAAGGAAATGGGCTCGTAGAAGGACCATTAGGAAGTCTAATTATAAGAATTAAACTTATCTTAGAGTTTGATGGAAATAAGGAATCGAATAAGGAAATGAGCATGTGGAAACCTTTTGGGACTAGGATTGGAGGAGTCCTATAAGAGGTTATAGGACTCTCCCTTATGGCCAATTTTTAAAGCTCTCTAGGAGAGAGAGAAATTGGCTAGGAACATGACACAAAAAACCGCCTCCCTTTTCCCTTCTTTGTGATTCTTTTCTTCCATCAAAAGGTTCCACCTATTGATCATGGTTCAATTCTTCTATTCACAAGTTGAATTAAGAATTAAACTCCACATATTCTAGAGAGAATAAGGCCTTTTGAATCTACTTGCATGAATTCCATTTGTGTAGAAATTTTCAACGTATGGATACGCTTAAAGAAGTAACACTTGAGACTTTAAGCGAATCATTTTTTGAATCAAGATTCACAAAAGCAGTTCATGGATGGATTCAAGATTCGTGAAGGAGTTCGTGGGAAGAAAACAATGTGAATCATTATTTGCATCTTCATCATTCGAAGTGCAAATACAGGTAATGATTTCTGAAACCTTCTTGGTATAAGTATCTAAAAATGCACAATTGAGTAATCGCAAAAGGGTTCCAAGATTCATTTTTAATTACATGTGATGTAATGTTTGTTTTCATCATTGAAAAAATTTAAATTCCATTGCGTATATGTTGCAAAAATTCATGAACGCAAGTGCATGTTATCGTATACAAGTAATAAAATGATGAGTATATTATCGTTCCCACGAGGATTGTTGAATTATTAAGTATCGAAATTATGTTAACTCTAATTTTATTTAAATAAATGCATTTTTATGATTTTGTTTATAAACTAAATTCAACTAAACTTAATGATAGAAAGCATTTAAAGATAAAATTCACTAACTTAAAAAGTCTAGGGTTATGATTTCACCATAATTAGTCCAAATTGAATAATTCATCGCATCCATCTCAATTTAATTCCCAAGTGATAATCGAGAATCCCTAAATTATCCACTAGCCTCTCCTAAGGTCTAATGAAAATATCATCAATTGCTAACCTACTATATTTCTTATGTGAATTACAACAATCAACAATTCATTAGGTTCTATGGATCTCTAACATGACTACACAAACCATGTAAGTATATTCCTATCTTATATGCAATTTATAATTTTCTACACATAGAACTAGACATATATATTACCTCCCGGGTTAATATGATTAGCAAATCATTCAATTAGTGGCCAAGTAATTGAAAGCATTAAGAACAATGTAGGAAACTCAACTTGAAAATTAAATCAAGAATTGAATTGATACAATTATTCAAAACATCATAATTAGATTACATCACAATCCTAGAAAAATAAATTAATTCATGATGAAAATGAAATACAAATTAACAACATTCATACACATAATGAAAGAAAGAAAGAGGACAATGAAATGAAACTAGAAAGAGGATGAAGTTCTTCCCTTGTTGATGTCTTCTTCACAAATCATGGAAGAATTCTCCTCTTCTTCTTCCCTTCTTCTCATCTTCTTGTTTCTTGGCTTCTTTTCTATTCTCTCCTTCTCTCCTTCTCTAAAAATATGATATCTTCCCCCTTGGAGGCTTTTGAGTACATGAAAATCACATGGGAAATGCCCTAAATAGCGCAAAATGACGATTTTCCCTTACTTGTCTGCCGGGAAGCACCTAGGCGCCGATTGGTGGCACCTAGCGCTGCCCTTACTGGAATGCCATGATTTTCCAGTAGGTCCAGTGCCTAGGCGCTACTGTTTATGTCTAATTTTTTTTAAACATAATATAAATGTAGATTTTATTACATTTAAGTGACATTCTTCTTTCATCTTCAAATTTGCAAAATAAACACTAAAAGCAATAATAAAACTCACAAAAATCTTAAAAACTAATTAAAAAGTTAAGCAAATGGTACTTAATTGATGGATATAAAATCCACTCATCAGTATACATCTTCCACGATTGTGCGAACCTAATAGATTATTTGTTAAGCATGTTATTGGATGATCATGGAGCCTAGGCTAATGTGTTTGGTTTAATTTTATGCATTTAATGGTATTTTTTTACGTTTTAATTAAAATGAGGTATGCGAGTCTCGCTTTCTCTATTTTTATTCTTGATGTAGTTCTGTCTCCTCCAGTGTACCTCCTCTTGGAATTGTTGCAAGGTTTTTTTTATAGTTTTAGCAAATGTAATAAGAGTAAATTTAGGTGGTGAGATATATATATTTTTATAATTTGATGGACATTACAAGATGGAATAAAGATGGAGAAAAAGTGATGAATCATGACCCATGAATGTATAGGATACATTTATGTAATAGATAGGTCCATTTGCATGTTAACAATCACCCTTAGATTGACCTTGATCCACTTTTGCTTGAGTGGATCGCATAAGATTAAATGCTCATGATCATCCATTTATTTTAGTATGTATGTGATGCATGTTGCGTTTATTTTAAGTTGATGACATTCTACTCATAGGGATAATATAGGAATGTTGTAATCAACTAAGACTTGTCATCTACTAACTTCTCCATGAGGGATTTGCGATATGCATATTAGGGATTGGAGATTGAGATTTATAGAGATAGATCTAAAAGGATGTTTGGATTATCCTAAATTCAAGTAGATAGATTAGATGCCAAAAGGATTTAACATGGAAGAATCCTATGACAGATTCTTGTTTCTTAAGTCATGGGATTTCTCTTCCGAAATCCATGTCCCCAAGGAATTCTAAAAGAAAGAGAAAGAATGACTCACATACTTTATGCATCCTTGATAGGAAGCATAAAATATGAAAATCTATGTACATGATTTGATATCCAAATACTGTGAGTATCACAAGTAGATATCTATTTGATGTGATAAGCATTGTAAGTCGTACAAACGACTTTAGTACTTGACAAGTACTGAGTACCACTTCTTAGAGTATGGTTATGGTGAACTGAAACTATGATACTTCAACTAATTTTTAGTCCAAAGTAGATAACTTGAAGTTTATGTCTAGATTTGTGTTCATCATAAATGGTGGAATGGTTAGCTGGAAAGTGTTATATGCTTGTAACAGTTATGGATTGCACCACCGTGGTTGAATACATCATGGGATGCGATGTTGCAAAAAGAAACTATTTGGATGGGAATTTCATATAAGTGTTGGATGTAGTTTTTGCAGTTGTTGATTGAGTACTGCAGTATTGCGATAACAACGGGGCTATTGTGTAAGCAAAAAATCTAAGGTCTCATCACACGATCCAAGCAAAGATAGATAAGAGGATACTATGATTTTAAGAATAGTTGGTAAAAGCAATATCAATGTGAAAAGATTTACCTCGACATAAAATATAGTAGACCCACTGATTTAACACCTGAGATAAATATTTGAAGGATATCTTAGCGAAGATGGGCCTTAATATAAGGGCAATTGTCTCTAGAGTAAGTGGAATATTGTTAGAGTAGTGCTCGACGAGCCAATTGATTTAGCTGTCTATATACTCTTATGGAATTAATCTTATTCATATTAACATCATTTAAATAGCAATCTTCATTTTAAATTCATTATAAGAATTAGTTGAAGTCCTTGGATCACATATAATTATGGGGCGGGGTCGTGTGTATGATGGCGATTGTGGAATATACCTCTAAAGCTATGATCTTAAAAGTTCCAAGTCAAGGATCATTGAGATGGGACATCAATGATCCCGTTGAGACTTGTGCATATGATGCAGGCTCGATAAGAGGATGCCTCATTCCATGGGCATTGGTGTGTGGTGACACTAGTGCAGGTATGTGAGTGCTTGTTGGGGAACAAGTACACTAAACTACCCCGCCTGAATACTCCTAATTGGAAATATTCTATTGTTGAATGGGAATTTTCTTGTTACAATGGTGCAAGAATTAGTCCTTGGACCTGAGGCACCATAGTAACCTTGTGCAATTCATGTTGCACTTAAAGTATTTATGCTAGGTGTAACTTCTTCATGTAGGAGGTTAACGAGTGGCCAAGAAAGGATCCATCACCTATCTAGATGAATAGGTGAATCTCCTCTGTATTCCACTCTACTTGACTTTAAAACACTTGGCCAAGGTTGGATGAAAAATTAGACGAGGATTTTCTAATTGTTCATCATCAAGTTAAACTACTAGGAATAGATACATAGTTATTAAGCTATTGAGCCCAATTGGAACATTTAATTAATTGATTGGATCAATTAATTATGATTAACTAGTTGATTCATTAGATGAATTAATTTAACTGATTTGATCAAATAACTAGGGTCTAATTAATTAATTAGGCCTAGGCCCATTGGTATAGGTTTGTAGGAAGCCCATTAGGAAATTGGAATGGCAATCAAATTCCTAGAAGAAGTCAGATTGGGAATCCAATTCCTAAGAGGTAAAAAAGAAAGAGAAAAGTCCTTATGAGATTAAGAAACTTCCCAATAGAGTTGGAGATCAGGAATGAAGCAGAGTCCAACATGGAGGGGGCTTGAGGGAGACCTTTAGGAATCCTCTTGGATGGTTTTTTTGTGGGCATCTACTGTAGATGTTTTGCAGGAAAATGATGAAAAACAGCCGCTTTCTTGAAGAAAAACATTTTTTTCATCCCAAAAAATCATCCTTCTTCCTCCAATCTCCAAAAGTTTTCCAACCTTTTACCTTGTTTAATTCTTGATTCAATTGTTGAATTAAGAATTAAATTTAACTCCGAAAACATTAATGGTTAGTGTGTTCTTATTCCACACAAAATCATTTTTAGAATAGAATTATCGAATAGAAAACTACTAGAATAGGATTTAGTTGGAGTAGGTATCCAAGGTATGGATACCGTTAAAGGGATAATATTTGGTATCCTAGAAGCGAATAAATTTTCAATCAAAGGGGTTTGAATTGAAAAACATGGAGATTCATTCGTGCTGGATAACAATTTGAATCGTTTCAATCACTACATCAGGTGGAGTGCAATTTAGGTAAACTTTTTGAAACTTTCCCACACAAGGTATTAAAACGCATAATTCGATCAATTACATATGTTTTGGGATGTTTATTTTCACATGTGATGTGTAGTTTTTTATTTTTTTAAATTTTCATTGCATTTCACATCCCAGGGCCATGTGAACTGAACATAATCTTCTATAACTCCTTATTTTAGGTCCTTCTTAAACAATTGAAGAAGGTTATCTACAACTCTTTGTAGAAGTGCAGTGGGAGGTGCTTCATAACTTTTGTGGGAGTTGTTTCTACAACTACTGTAGAAACTCTCCTTTACACATTTCTTCATCTCTTAAATTTGAGAACCATTCTCAAATTTTAGAAGCAACCTGAATAATTGGATCTTAGTGATGTTTACTGTTATATAGAATTAATGCAAGTGGATTTACAATAACCATTATCATAAGTGAGATAGAAAATTAAGCATCTATTCATAAATTTACGCATTTATAATATGATCTTTATTTATAAATATCTCAATTTATTTTATTCAAATCCCATCACTCTCTATATTAGGATTTGGGGAATTATATTTTCTTGTGGGCTTAAGGTCTAATTAGCCTTGACATGCACCCTAATTTTATGAGCCCATATGACAAAACTAAAAGGTAGTTTACACATTAACAGTTTGCATCTCTATGCAACCCTTAAACTATTTTGTCTCGCTGTTTCCATACACCACAAATTTATGAACCCATATGATAAGTGTCAAGCGTTACTCATCAAACATCTATGTGAGTAAGATAATTAGAGTATGTCCCATGACTTACAGCCAACACCCTTATCCTCCTACCCGAGGAGCATCCCCATACTAATAGTAGTAACAACTATTACTCCACTTAGCACATTCCACAACTCTTGGCCAACAAATTAAGCTTGGCATAGTTTCACATGATAACTACTTTTGATGGAAGACTTGGACAATATGCCCATCCTAATATTACCTATTTATGCTTGATATAGAATTTAAATAAAAATTCTTGGACTTGGAATATTTTCAAGTGAGGGTTCCATTATTCCAATACCTCATCATTTTCTTAAGTTGTTAGTTTAATATTGCACTATCCTAGTGATTACAAGCAAAATCTAAGAAAAACATTAAATAATTCATGCATGCATCTCTGTAAATACATAAATAAAGGAATGATCATGGGTCTTTATCCTATGCAATCAACTTGATCCAAAGTGGATCTAGGTCAGTCCAGGGTAGTAAATAAAATAATAATAGATCATATCTATTACATAAACGAATCCTCATGCATTCATGGGCCTTTATTCCTCGTTTCTCCATCTTACTCCTTTTTGTTATATTCGCCAAATTACAAAAAGAAAATCTCACAATCTAATTCTACTTTCATTATATTTGAATAAACTACAAGAAACCTTGGAATTTCTTCCTAAGGAAGGTACATATTATACATTCAGAGATAATAGAGAAAGACGAGATATACCTATCTTTATGTGTTGACTTTTGATTTGGGATTTAACAATTTTTGGCAATTCATAAAACCTTTTTTTACTAATTTAAAATTAACAATTAATTTTAAAACTGAATTGACCTTAAAATTCATGTGTAACATTACACAGTTGGAAATGAATCAAGCTTGTCACCATACTGCCCGATAGGGGCTCAAAACTCCTATATTTTTTTCTGGGAGTGAGAATATTTATTTCTCTCTCAAAGACCTAATCACGTGAGGTATGTATCTACTTTCTTTATTATTTTATCTTGTTTTCATCTTTGACTAGTTTTCTTTAACTTTCTAATCAAGATATCCTATTGAACCTCCAACGAGCCCATCAACCTTTAGGCTTGGACTTAATTAGTTGGTCCAATCAATTAATTAATTAGTTTCATCAAGTCTATGTAATCAAATTAGGCCCAATTAAATAATCCTACTATTTAATTAGATTGTAATACCCAATCCTCATACTACTTGGCCAATGTGATTCATGCATTACATGCTACTTATATGCTAATTTGCATTAACATTTACATTGTATCTAATATAGCACTTTTAATCGTTAGACCTCTAATGTTATCACATGATATTAGTGGTTGAGATCTTATAACCTAATTAAGAAATTCTATATTTAAATAAGAAAAAGAATAGATTGGTTGGTATATTGGATATTCATAGGTTATATGTTATAATTTTGGAAGAGTTAAAGGTATTACTAGTAAGTTTATATGATTCGATTTAATTAGATCGAGGTGTTTTAAAAGTATACATCCATGGATTAACATACTTGGGATATTGGACATGATATAATGTGATTTAAGTGTCATAATACAAGGTCCATATGTGCATATGATTTTAGAAATGCAAACTAGACAATCATTTAAGAATCGGATGTCAATCGGTTTGGAGATCGAATGAACGGGTATAGGAATTACCTATGGGAATGGATGGTGACTAAGATATTGCAACCAAATAAAAATAGGTGAGACACACAAGATTAGAGCTGCAAGATAAGGGAGAAAATCAGATTTTACAACTACATGCCACCTCAAGCTTATACTTCCAAGCTAACACCTCAACCTATTCTTCACTCTTAAGCTAACAGCTACGACTTGAACCTTGTTCTGCACCATTTTAGCTTCCAAATACATAGAAAAAGCTATCTAAATAGGTCCTAAGTGATTCCAACCGAAAAAGGAGGCAAAACAAGCAAAGGTATGTTGCAATGTGAGAACCGAGGCAAAACAAGAAAAAGAGAAATAAACAAGTTCAAGTAGAAAACTGTTGCAATGTGAGCTTAACCTACGACTTTGGCATGAATTTCAGATTTATTTTGAGGTTTATTGGCTTATTAAGCTTTTAATATTATTTATAAATGTGTTAGGATGTTAATAGATAGGCGTTGGTGCACAAAGAAAGGGTTTTTGGTTGCAAATACTTGATAGAAAACACTTGTGCTAGAAACTGTCACCTTGCTGTATTCTTGTGTTTTAGGCTTCAAAATTGTTTGGTATGTTGAATAAAACCTATATGAGTTAATAGTATTGGAATAAATTTTCATTGGTTAGAAATTGAAATAGGGCATGATATTGAAGAGATGCTCAAAACTGTCACCATCGAATTTCAGATTCTGTCCTATGTGAAGGGGACTGGTTTTACAGCATTAACTCCATTAGTTTTGGCAAGGATATGACTTTGTTGTCTCTTTATATATGTTATATAAGTGTGGTGAAAAATTTGGAGTGATTGAATATACTTAAGGTTGCCAAAACTATTAATGTCATGAAGTGCATAAAACTGTCATCGTAGGAAAAATTTGTTTCAGTATGCTGTGAAGGGAGCTGAACTTGGGAAGTTATATCCGTGAGTTTTAGCCATTATATGGCATGGTTTCATTGATTTTGATGTTATCTAAGTGTGATAAAAATTGGAGAGTGAATGAATATGTCTAACGGTGTCAAAATCATCATGCAAATTAATATGGCAGTAAGAAAATGTGGAGTTGTGAATCTGTCCCATTTGGTTCATTAACATGTTCCAACATAGATGTGGTGCATTTGATCCCTAACATTTAGGGTGATGTTATAAGAGTTATAATACATCAATTAAGTGAGGTTAGTATACATTTAAGATGTGGAACAAAGGTGCGTAGAAGGTTGTATTCGGTTATAGTTTCTAAGTAGTAAGGTTGTTTACTTAAATTGAGATTCAAGATCTTTATACTACATTAGGTATAATGAACTTGTAACTTGAGGATTGTGATTAATATCTTGTATTTTTACAGATCGTTTCACATCTAGGGTTGGGAGTAATACTTAAGAAACCTAGAAGTAACACACAACCGATCAAAGGTAAGTAAAGATTCATTTGCAACTACAATGCATGGACATAGTAAATGTGTGATTTATGTGTAATACCATAGATAATATGTGCATAGCAGAGGGCACACATTACTATCATTCATGTCCATTGAGCATACATATATGGGCATTGGCACGTGCATGCATTATATACGAGCATTGTGATAAATCTTGCATTGCACGACATGATTCTGAGAAAGGAAAATGTTTTGCTGACCACTACTAGTGCACTGAAGCATGCATGGATTTGCATGGTTGTATGCATGGATTTACAGGTTTGCGTTCATGGATTTGCATGCTTATATGATTATTGGCCATTGGATTATGGCAATGTACTAAGCTCTCTTCCAGTGCATGGGATAGTAGCATTGGTCAGGGGCCCAAGAAAAAAATAATTTTGAGAGAAATATTTTGATGCATGGAATGCATTGTGGGCGTAGCATTTTGAGATGCATGACTTGATATTGTGGATTATTCTTTGACATACATAATCTTTACTTGCTGAGCATTAACTCATATAGTTTATGCATTGTAGGTGAGCCTAGTGATACTTGATACCATGGACTTACTAGGCAAGTTATTGGGGTTCCTACAGGTTCTGAGGATCAATGTACATAGATGACAACCTGTTGGGTTGTGTTGTGGGCATATTCAATTTTTTACATTCATTATTATTATGTAAATTGCTGACTATATATAAACAGTGATTTTTCTATATACAGGGTTATATGTTAGAAAACACTTTACTGTTTCTCAAAGTGCTACATTTGATAAAATATAATATATATATATATACACACATGCACACACATGTGCTAACTTGTCAAAATTATTGTTATACCAATATCTATATTTAGTGGTGGGGCTGTTACATAGATAAATTAATTTAGCCCCTTAAATTATTTTTTTCCTTATGTTAATTAATTAATCCACTATCCATGAGCCTCCAATCTTAATTAGGTCCAATTAAATATTCTTATTATTTATTTAGATGAATTAATTTAACTATTTGAATTAATTCTAGCTCAAGTTAATTAATCTTTAAAATTTACTTAATCCAAATCCTTAGATTTCTTTTTAAATTAGAAGTGTGGACTATTCCAGTTTGAATGTGATCGATAATTGGCATGTTAGGCACTACTCTACCACCAAGGTCCATATCTTGTTGGAGTATAAGGAGTCCATCTCAATTTGCGTGGCCTCTTGCCATCTTCTCGAGTCGATGTCAGACATCACATCTCCATGATTCCTTAGATCACTATTAAAATAATGCTCCTCCTTGTTGTTTTCTAACAAAAGACTATACCTCCTAGGTAGCCTTGAGATCCTTTCGGATCTCCGGTGAGGCTGTGTGATTTAAGTGCTAGATATTAGTAGTTTAGACATTACTACCTTATGTGGGATGATCTTTTTTAAAAAAAATTCAAGTTCTATGACCTTGACTTTTCTATCAAATGGAAACTCCTCAAGGAAGCTTGCATTTCTCAAAGCATACACCTTTTATTCTAAGGGGTCATAGAAAAATAGTATCCAACAGATTCCTTTGGACACCCCACAAACTTACTTAAGGTGAATCTAGCATCTATCTTATCTCCCACTAGCTACTTTACATAAGTAGGGCATCTCTAATCCCCAAGGTTTTTGTAAGATGGGGTTTTGCCATATTAGGCACCGACTTTAAAGACACTCTATTTATTGGACATGCTGCGATTATAGAGCATAGCCTCAGAATGAAAGAGAGATTCCAGTGAAACTCATCATGTACCGAACCATGTCCAATAAAGCTCAGTCCTTTTACTTAGCTACCCCATTCAACTGTGGAGTGGCAATATAGTCTATTGTGATCGAAGACTCTAATTACTTGGCCCAGTTTGTTTCTCCACTTCATGCCTAAAGTCTTCAAACCATTCAAAGGTTTCAGACTTGTATCTCAAAAGATACATATACCCATACCTTGAGTAGTCATCGGTAAAGATAATAAAATAGCGATAGTTTTCTCGGGCACTAATAATAATGGCCTGCATAAATGCATATGGATCAAATCTAAATGATTTACAACATGCTCTATGTTAGTTTCACGTGGTCCTGGGTATGTGCAGTGAAAAATTAAAAATATAAAAATAACACACCATAACAATTACAGCAGTACCTAGGATCCGATGCGATTTTTAATGATCTCGCAATTACAAACAGTGTAATAATTTTAATTAAATAATTTTAATTTTTATATTTCTGTATATTGTGGTTGTCGTAGGGATTAAAGCAATTAATTGCTAGCCTCTTTCTAAATCTGGTTCACAGAGATCCAAACATCTTCCCTCTAAAGTAGTCTACACTTTGAGCAAGAACACAAAATCATAATTTCACTAGCAATTTTGATTCCTTTACTAGCCCAATTTATGGAGTGAAAATAGTTAAAATTAATTCTTGTTGTCACCTTGTGATGAAAGAATTAATACTTGAACAAAATATGAAATTTGGGTGGAATAAAGTGTAGAGGAGAAAATATTTTTTTCTCTATTTTTCTCTTATGGACGACAATTGAAAGCTACTACTAGCCTCAAATTTTTGGTCATCTTGTTTAAATAGGGGACTAAAAAAATTTCAAGAGTCCCACTCTTGGTATTTTTGGTCTCCTTTTAATTATTTGGAAAATATTTGATTGTCCCAAAATTTTCTAATTCTATCCCTTCATATCTTCCAAAGATATTTTGAGTCTTCTAAAAATTTTAAACTCTTGAATTTCCAACCTTTTCAACAACCTTTATGGGCCTCTCCTAACGGGCCTCTTCGAATTGGACTTGAACTTTAAAATAAATCCCATAATAATTTTAATTAATTATCTTAACCCAAACCTAATCAAATTAGGCCCAATAAATAATCTAATTCTTTAATTAAGTAAATTAATTTAATAATTAAATTAATTTATAGACTGCATAATTAATTTAATCCATTCAAATAATTATTTCACTCAAATTGGGCTCTCTAATCTTATTAGGCTGAATTAAATAATATAATTATTTAATTAAATAATTAATTCATCTCATTAAATTAATTTAAGCCCTAATTAATTAATATCCAATAATTAATTGGATCCAACTCCTCAGATCAAATTCCAAGTTAGAAATATTCCATCTCAAATTATGTGTGACCCTTTAACTTCACAAGTAAGTTAGCAGTGGATTTGCAATATTTGCAACTTATGAATAATAATTAATTCGATTAATTAGTCCAATTAATTAATTCACTTGAAATTAACTCCTTAATTTCAAGAACCTCACAAGTCATGGAAAATACCTACCAAGTGTATCATGATTACCTAAACTTAGGTGAAATAATGAGTGAACCTATTTCAATTATGAATATCATACACGTAAGATCCCTTAGTCAATTAATCTCCCTATTGAGTCTAGGGCATGGATTAATAGTCCAAACCCTAATTTTTCAATAACTATGATCCTATTTCAAGTTTCAATAACTCATAACGAATTGTTACAAAACCCCCATCTAACATTCATCCCACTTTGGCAAGGACTTCTGAGTCATGAACTATGAAAACATAAGAGATTTACTTGTTATACCAGACAAGTGATTGATTCTTTGTTGGCCACTCATTAACCTCCATATATATCAATGCAACATCCAATGTACCTCATTTGTGATTATCAGGCAATCAGAAGATACATCAAAATAGAACACGACATGCACAAGTCTATTATGGTGGCCTAAGTCTTAGGACTAATCTTGTGCTATCGTAACATGAAAATTCTTATTTCCACAAACAACACTTCCAATTAAGAATTTCCAGTAGGCCTGTTTAGTGTACTTGTTCCCTAACAAGCACCCATATACATATACTAGCATCACTACGCCAATGTCTATGGAGTGAGATACCCTCCTCATGCGAGCTTGCATCGTATGCATGAGTCTATTGGGCTATTTGTTGTCCTATCTCAAAAAGCCCTCGACTTGGAACTAATTTAAGACCAAAGTCATAGAGACATATTCCATGATCACCATCAAATACGTGACCATGCCCCATAGCTAAGTTCGGTCTAGGAACTTTATCTAATTACTATATGCAATTAAAGATAAAGAAATTTGCCTATTTTATTAATATGATTTGAAAAAGATTATTTTTACAAATACAAGAGTATAAAAGATACCCAATCTAATTAGCACGTCGAGCACTACTCTAACACACCACTTATTTTAAAAATGGTAACTTAGTCATCTTTCCCTTTAGACAACATTCACAAGTTAGCAATTCTTGCAAGTTCGTAAGGTCAAGCAAGTGTGCTATCTTGTCAATTCTCTTCTTAGAGATACGAACTAGTCAAGCATACCATAAGTATATGAAACTATAATTATCTAATTTTTTTTTGTTGCTTTGTTGAATAAGCAAGATGGAATTTTGTGGTTGGACAATGTATAAATTGTTTACCAATATTCCAACATAATATAAAGAAGAACGAAAATAAATTGAACAACTTCCATCCTTTATCATAAAAGAGTAACCCTTTGTATTCAAAACAAGAATAGAGATAATGTTCCCTATTAGTTCTGGAATATAAAGACAAGAATTTAAAATTATCCTACTATCATCTTCTAAATCTAAGTAGACAATTCATATGGCTAATGCAACAACCTTTTCTCATTTTCCAAGCCTTAGGATCTGTTTACTTCTACTTAGCTCCTTACTTCTAGTAATTACCTGCAAATCATTGCACAGATGAGAACTACAACCGATATCTAATACCCAATAAGCATCACTAACTGAAAGGTTAACTTCAACAAAGAACATACCAAAACTTTTCTGGTGACTTGAAAGGTACTCCTTACAGGTCCTTTTCCAATGCCTGACTTGCCACAATAATAACACTTGTCATTGGCCTTGGAACTTTTATTTTATCCATAAGAGACCTTCAAGCTCTTAGCCTTCTTAGAAGAACTCTTCTTATTCCCTTTCTTCGACTTTTTGGTCTTACATTAGGATGAAGAGACAACGAGCAAGACAGGCTTCTCTTTTGTCATGATAGACTCTACTATCTTCAACATGTTGACCAACTTAGTGATACTAGTCTCCATCTTATGCATGTTGAAGTTCACCATGAAGGTGTCAAATGACGATGGCAGAAACAACAGGATGAGATCAACATAGAGTTCGTTGTCCACAATGACTCTAAGGGACTCAAGGAATAAGGCCTATCATCTTCAGCCCATGGTCTTAGACTGAAGAGCCTTCGATCATATGATATCAAAAAATCTCTTTAGAGACTAGGTATCTCGTCTACCTTATATGCTTACCATACAATTCTTCAAATAAAGGCGAATATCAACAGTATGTGCCATATTCTCATGTTGCCTCTGCTACTCATTTGATATTGATGCTATCACATAACATCAAGCATATAAATCATCCTCAACTTATTTGTGGTATTCTACAAGCTCTTACTCAGTGGGATCCGTTGGCCGAGCTGGCGGCAGCATCACGTGAGGATATAAGCCCTCTTTTTGGATTGGAGAACAATCCGAAGTTTTCTTAACCAATCAACATAGTTAGGATCAGTGAGTTTATTAGTGTTAAATTGGTACAGTTCAGCCATTTGTAAACAAGATATGTACATAAAAGCAAGGCAAAAAATAAGCATACATTCAACAGTTTATTCATTTATAGTAAGTCTTTAATTATAAATTTTCTCCCACTAGTTTATTCGAATTTTATCACCCCCTAGATAAAAATTCAAAAATCATATTTTCTAGTGGGATTAAAGTTCAATTTGTTTAATTATACACTGTAATTTTATGAGACCATATAATACAACTAAAACATAGCTAGCACATTAAGAATTATATCCCCATGAAATCCTCAAGCTATTTTGCCTTACTACTTCCCATACCCCCAATTTATAAACCATATAGTATTAAGCGTCAAGCATAGGCAATCTGATGATCCTTTATCTATTAATTGTCCAAGAATGATGCAAGACCACATGGTAGCGATCCAACTAAAGATTTTGATTCCAGTGGAGACAACTATGATCATGGTAGCTGGGATTTTTGTATTCTATCAAGAAAAAAGGAGAATGCATTATATTAGCAATTTCAAAAAACTAATCATACTATTATCATAGTATGAGGGTGGTTTAGGTGAAAGAAGTTGCGATGAAGTTGTTAACACTAATTACCTAGAGAAATAGGTAAAAAATGAACAAGACAACTAAATTATATCACTTGACTCATGGCCAATACCCCTACCCTCTTACCCTATGGGCATCTCCATGTAAGTAGTGGTCATAAATATCACCTCCACTTAGCACATCCCAGACTCATGGCCATGAACTAAGTTAGGCAGTGTTTCACATGCCAAATACTTTTTATAGAAAAGCTTGGACAGTTGGCCTAACCAATATTGCTCATTTTTGTTTGATATATTACTTAAAAAAATTTAAAAATTAACTTTTTTAGTGAGAGAGTTCTTTTTTTCCAAGACCTCATCATTTTTTTTAGTGTTTATTTAATATTATACTATTCTTAATGCTTGCAAGCATAATCATTGAAACATTAAATAACTTAGCATTCATCTACCATAAGTATATAAAAATAGATGATCATGAGCCTTATCCATATACGATCCACTCGAGCCAAAAGGATCTAAGTTAATATAAGGGTAACAATTAAAATAATAATAGATTCTATCTATTAAATGTAATGCCCAATTCTCAATTCTCTCCTATATAGCCAATAATAAGCATTTTGCATGAATTTGCATCTAATCAATGTGCATTATTGAATTATGGCTTACAAATAGCATGATTGCACGAACATGAATAATTGTTATTATATGCTTCAGTTATGATTTAACATGCATTAGTACATGAAATATGAGATCAAACTTTCATTTCTTAATTTAACATATTCCTTAAGTGCCCTTTTTGCAGTGAAAAGCTCGGTATCTCGGTTAAGGAAGATTGATGTGTTGAATGGCTATGAAATGAATTATTTGTATTGCTCCATACTAGTTATATGCTAAAGTGATTAATTGTCTAAATATTTACTTGAAATATGTTACATTGGCTAAGAACTAAAAGTATGCACAATGGTGCAATTTGATTGGTTGGTTGACTAGGTTGCATAAAACCATTCTAAACCGCATTGCACTTGATTATAACACCAAAGCATCAATTTTTGTCATCTCCTAAGCCCATGAACGTGGCTTTTGGCATGAGAAGACACCAAGCATGATGCAACCAATCATCACCCTCCACTTACCTCTCTTTGAAAGGTCAAAGAAATCATTTTCATCCATATTTCTGTGGAAGCACCTCAAAAACGACCAGCCCTTATTCTCCTAAGTTTCTCCCAAATTTCTACACTCTCATACTCACAAAAGTTGAATTCAATCCATAGGAATCCATAGAACACAAGCTAGAACAAGTTTCCATCCTTTTAAGCTTGAAAACCGTTGATTTTGAAGCTTAAATCCAACTTAATCAAGGTATATTCTTTTTCAATGTTTCTTATGATGAATTTGTAGTATCTTGGATGGTTACATGTTTTAGTATGCTTTTGTAGGATTGAAAACTTAAGTAAGTTACACTTGAAGCCAAAACCAAGCTAGTTAAGCTAATTTTTAGCAAAATTGATAGTCTTGTGAAATTGTTTAATTTACTTGTTTCTATTGATTTTGTAATGCTTATATGGTGTTTGGAAGTTTCTTTGAATGATTGAAAACAATAGCAATTAGTTTGCTTAATTGAAGGTTAGAATCAATTTAAGTTAGAATCAAGTTTACGTCATTTTAATTCGGATTGTGTTCATGTTTTAGGGGCTGCCCTAATAATCATATTTGAATTATTAGTTATTTAATGGCTGCCCTAATGTTTAATATTTTGAATTAGTAGTAAAATATGGAGTATGCATTGTTTTTAAGGTTATGTAATTGATATGTAATTCTTTACAAAAGATTGAAAAGTGTATATAAACTTTAACTAGAATAGACTAAATGATTTATAAAAAGATATTAAATGGTACATGATTTGATTATGTTAGGCCTTTAACACATCCTATCTTCCAAAGAGATTGGCCTTTTCACCTAGCACAAAGTGGACTTGAGGTAAGTTGAAGCTTTCATTTGGTGTATCACAAGAATCATATAATGTTTGTTCATGTTTTAATGTGATTGTTGTTGTTTGTCAAATGATGTAATGTTTGATGCATTTATGGTTTATGAAGCGTGATACTATTAAGAATATAATGAGGTTTTTGAAAAGGAAGTATGGTACTTGATTGATGGTCGGGTAGACGAGGGACGCGGGAGGGACCGGCGGACCCAACAAATGGTGGCAAATACTTGAGGTTGAAAAACCGGTATAGGAAAGCCACAATGAATGAGATAGAATACGGCTAATACCTGAGGTTGAAAGACCAAGTATGGAAACCCCGTATTAGTTCTCTTATTGGCCAATCATTATGAACAGGTTCCGAAAACTATGGTCTATCACTATTAGTTAGGTACCACACTTCAAGGGCCCTAAAGAATGATTTATGAATGAAAATTATTAAATAGAATATTGCATTTAATGATTTATGAGATGTGCATATATGTTATTTGTTATTGCATCAGTTTCACCTTACTGAGCCTTTAGCTCATTAGATTCATGTGATGCAGGTGGAAATGTACAGGTTTAGAGGTTGACTAAGTCTCTAGAGCGGCCGGACAGAGATTTGTTCATATGCCATGCTTCGACATGTTTTGTAGTTTATTTTGAAAACATAGTTTTGTTTTTAAATAAGCCGCTCTGTTATGGTTTTGTAAACAGATGTACTCAGTTTTGATATATGTATATGGTGTGTTAAAAATGATTCAAGTTCTTTCTCTTATAGCTAAGAATGGGAACTTTTATTAAAAACCATAACTCTAGTAAAGATGAAAAATTAACATTTCTTGACTTAACTGTATCAGTTTGTTTAGGCTCTGCAGTTAGGTTAAGGGGTGTTACAGTTTGTGGTATCAGAGCGGAGGTTTAGTCGTTCCTGTAGACAGAAGAAGGCATATGAACACATCCTGGCTGGGAAACTTGGTCAACTGCATGTTTATTTGCTTTTATGTTTATTTGATTATATTTCATTCCATGTTATTGTCATGATTATGCATTTATTATTGGCTAATGAATGGAATGAGACTGGGCAATGCATATCAGGTCATGGCACCAAAAAGGAAGACAATGGATGATCATGAGGGTAATCATAGTGTGGTGGATAATTTGACTGATCTCATTCAACAACAAACTAGAATGCATGGTGAACAGATACAACAATTGCTAGATATGCAACAAAGAACCCAAGAACAGAATCAGCGCCTTCCTCCACCACAAGCTCGACAGGATCCTTCACAGGCTGTATATGAGAAGTTTAGAAAGATGGAACCGGTTGATTTTAATGGTGGGTCTGATCCCATGGTTGCAGAGGAATGGGTGAAATCTTTGGACACTATCTTTGACTACATGCGAATTGATGATGCTGAGAAGGTACTCTGTGCAATTTTCTTGTTGAAGAAGGATGCTAGAACATGGTGGGAAGGAGCTAAACTTGCAGTGAATATGGAAGAACTAACTTGGGAGAGGTTTAAAACAATCTTTTATGATAAGTATTTCACCAGGGATGCTAGGTCACTCAGAGTAAAGGAATTCTTGGAGTTAAAACAAGGAGCGATGTCTGTATGTGATTATGTGAGAAAATTTGAACAGGGTTGCAAGTATGTGCCATACATTGCCAGAGACAACAATGAGAAGATGGATCATTTCTTGAGGGGCCTTAATCCTGAAATTAGAAGAGATGTGAGAATGTCTTCAGTAACAGAGTTTAGAGAACTGGTGGACAAGTCTTTGATGGCTGATTTAGATGAGAAAGAGATTGAGAAATTCCAACAACAAAAGAAGCAAGTATTCACTCCAAGAAATCTAAACCAGTGGAAGAAAGGAGAGCAAAAATTAAGCCAAGGGAATGAAAAGCGTCCTAGAGTTGGACAGACTTCTTCTACAATTGAAAGGCCTAAATGTACTAAGTGTGGGAAGAATCATTTTGGGAATGCTATAGTGGTACTAATCGTTGCTTTAAGTGTAAAAAGCCTGGACATATAGCAAAGGATTGCCCAACAGTACAGGGGAAAGTTCAGGGGAGAGTGTATGCAATGACACAAGAACAAGCTGATGCAGATGCTTCCGTAGTCACAGGTACTATTTTAATTTTTGGGATACCTGCAATTGCATTGATAGATTCTGGATCTACGCATTCATTTGCATCATGTGCATTTGTGAGAAAATTGGGCATTACACCAGATTTATTAAAAGTAAGGTACAGTGTGACTGTTCCATCTGGGGAAGAGATGGATTCCAACCAAATGTTAAGGGCTTGTTCTATTCAGATTAGTGATAGGACTCTCTATGCAGATCTTGTTGTTTTACCGATGCCAAATTTTGAGGTTATTCTAGGTATGGATTGGCTTACCAAATATCATGCAACAATTGATTGTAATAAGAAGATTGTGATTTTTCAGCCACCTGGGGAAGAACAGTTTATGTTTAATGGTATCTCATTCTCACGGTCCTTACCAATTATATCTGCATTGAAAGCTCAAAAGATGTTGAATAAAGGTTGTGTTGGGTATTTGGCAAGTGTTCTGGACACCTCAGTTGAAGCACAATTAAAGCCAGAAAATGTAGATGTGGTTCAAGAATTTGTTGAGGTATTTCCAGATGATTTACCGGGACTACCACCGAATCGAGAGATCGAATTTGTGATTGATGTTATGCCAGGAACTACTTCTATTTCTAAAGCACCATACCGAATGGCACCAACAGAATTGAAAGAGTTAAAAGTTCAATTGCAAGAATTGCTTGATAAGGGTTTTATTCGCCCTAGTTATTCTCCTTGGGGAGCACCTGTGTTGTTCGTGAAAAAGAAGGATGGTACATTGCGGTTGTGCATTGATTATAGAGAGCTGAATAAGATAACAGTCAAGAATAAGTATCCACTCCCAAGAATAGATGATTTGTTTGATCAATTGCAGGGAGCATCTGTATTTTCTAAGATTGATTTGCGTTCTGGGTATCATCAATTGAAGATCAAGGAAGAAGACATACCAAAGACTGCATTCCGAACAAGGTATGGACATTATGAATTTCTAGTGATGCCTTTCGGTTTAACCAATGCCCCTGCAGCTTTTATGGATCTAATGAATAGGGTGTTCAAGCAATATCTCGATAAATTTGTGATTGTGTTTATTGATGACATCCTAATTTATTCACGTGATAAAGAAGAGCACAAGGAACATTTGAAGATTGTGCTGCAAGTTCTTAAAGAAAAACAGTTGTATGCTAAATTCAAGAAGTGTGAGTTTTGGCTTGAACAAGTGGTATTCCTAGGTCATGTAGTATCAAAGGATGGTATTTCTGTTGATCCGAGCAAGGTAGAAGCTGTCATTAAGTGGCCAACACCAACAAATGTATCAGAAGTAAGGAGTTTCTTGGGATTAGCAGGGTACTATCGACGATTTGTTCAGGGGTTTTAAAGATAGCAACTCCAATGACAATGTTGACAAGAAAGAATGTGAAGTTCTTGTGGACCAATGCTTGTGAAAGAAGTTTTGAAGAACTGAAACAAAAATTGACTACAGCTCCTGTTCTTACCATTCCAACTGGAATTGGTGGATTCGTGGTGTATAGCGACGCTTCAAAAAATGGTTTGGGTGCTGTTTTGATGCAAAATGGGAAGGTTATTGCCTATGCTTCAAGGCAATTGAAGGAATATGAAAAGAATTATCCAACCCATGATTTGGAACTTGCTGCTGTGGTTTTTGCCTTGAAAATTTGGAGACATTATTTGTATGGTGAGAAGTGTGAGATATACACAGATCATAAGAGTTTGAAGTACTTCTTTACCCAAAAAGAGTTGAATATGAGACAAAGAAGATGGTTAGAACTTGTGAAGGATTATGATTGTGTGATCAACTATCATCCTGGTAAAGCGAATGTGGTTGCAGATGCATTGAGCAGAAAATCCACGTCTTCTCTTTTTGTTATACAAAAGTCAATATTACTGGATTTGCAGAGATTAGAGCTTGAAATTGTACCTAAAGGGAAAAAGTGTTTGTTGTCACCCTTAGTGTTGAGACCTGTACTTCAAGATAGAATTAGAGAAGGTCAAAAGGTGGACACACATTTGTGTAGATTGAAAAGAATGATTGAGGTTGGAAAGAGGCCAGACTTCTCTATTACTGATGATGGAATTATTCGATATAAAGGGAGACTGTGTGTGCCGTTTGACAAGGCCATGAAAGGAGATATTTTAGAAGAAGCTCATACTACTCCTTACTCAGTACACCCAGGTAGCACAAAAATGTATAAGGACTTACAACAACATTATTGGTGGCCTAAAATGAAGAGAGATGTAGCAAAATTTGTGGCTGAATGTCTAACTTGTCAACAAGTTAAGATTGAACATCAAAGACCATCAGGGTTGTTGAAGCCTTTATTGATTCCAGAGTGGAAATGGGAGCACATTACAATGGACTTTGTGCTTGGATTACCTAGAACACAAAAGGGGTATAATTCCATATGGGTGATTGTTGATAGATTAACTAAATCAGCCCATTTTCTTCCAGTGAAATCCACATACAATATGGACCAGTATGCTCAACAATATATTAAAGAGATAGTCAGGTTACATGGGGTGCCAGTTTCAATAGTGTCTGACAGAGATCCTAAGTTTACATCTATATTTTGGAAGAGCTTACACAGTGCCATGGGAACAAAACTTGCATTCAGTACAGCATTTCATCCACAAAGTGACGGGCAATCAGAAAGGGTTATTCAAATATTAGAGGATATGTTAAGAGCTTGTGTGCTAGATTTTCAAGGGAGTTGGGATGCAAAGCTTCCATTAGTGGAGTTTACTTATAATAATAGCTACCAATCAACAATTGGAATGGCGCCTTATGAAGCATTGTATGGAAGGAAATGTAGATCTCCAGTTCATTGGGATGAAGTTGGAGAACGAAGCCTACTTGGTCCAGAAATAGTTCAACATACCGCTAAGGTAGTGGAGAAGATACGAGAGAGAATGAAGATTGCGCAGAGTAGACAGAAAAGTTATGCAGATAAACGGAGAAAAGATCTAGAGTTTGCCATTGGGGATCATGTGTTCTTAAAAGTAGCTCCCATGAAAGGTGTTATGAGATTTGGAAAGAAAGGAAAACTCAGTCCAAGGTATGTCGGCCCATTCGAGATTCTCGAAAGAGTTGGTGATAAAGCTTATAGAGTGGCCTTACCTCCATCATTATCTACTGTTCACAATGTTTTCCATGTGTCTATGTTGAGAAAGTACATTTCAAACCCTTCTCATGTGTTGAGTTATGAACCGTTGGAATTGACTCATGATTTAGCCTATGAAGAGGTTCCAGTGCAAATTCTAGATCAGAAGGAAAAAGAGTTGAGAACGAAAAAGATTCGACTTGTTAAAGTATTATGGAGGAATCATTCTGTAGAAGAGGCCACATGGGAAAGAGAAGAAGAAATGCAGAGCAAGTATTCGGAATTATTTGGTACGTCAAATTTCGAGGACGAAATTTTTATAAGGAAGGAAGGATTGTAATGCCCAATTCTCAATTCTCTCCTATATAGCCAATAATAAGCATTTTGCATGAATTTGCATCTAATCAATGTGCATTATTGAATTATGGCTTACAAATAGCATGATTGCACGAACATGAATAATTGTTATTATATGCTTCAGTTATGATTTAACATGCATTAGTACATGAAATATGAGATCAAACTTTCATTTCTTAATTTAACATATTCCTTAAGTGCCCTTTTTGCAGTGAAAAGCTCGGTATCTCGGTTAAGGAAGATTGATGTGTTGAATGGCTATGAAATGAATTATTTGTATTGCTCCATACTAGTTATATGCTAAAGTGATTAATTGTCTAAATATTTACTTGAAATATGTTACATTGGCTAAGAACTAAAAGTATGCACAATGGTGCAATTTGATTGGTTGGTTGACTAGGTTGCATAAAACCATTCTAAACCGCATTGCACTTGATTATAACACCAAAGCATCAATTTTTGTCATCTCCTAAGCCCATGAACGTGGCTTTTGGCATGAGAAGACACCAAGCATGATGCAACCAATCATCACCCTCCACTTACCTCTCTTTGAAAGGTCAAAGAAATCATTTTCATCCATATTTCTTGTGGAAGCACCTCAAAAACGACCAGCCCTTATTCTCCTAAGTTTCTCCCAAATTTCTACACTCTCATACTCACAAAAGTTGAATTCAATCCATAGGAATCCATAGAACACAAGCTAGAACAAGTTTCCATCCTTTTAAGCTTGAAAACCGTTGATTTTGAAGCTTAAATCCAACTTAATCAAGGTATATTCTTTTTCAATGTTTCTTATGATGAATTTGTAGTATCTTGGATGGTTACATGTTTTAGTATGCTTTTGTAGATTGAAAACTTAAGTAAGTTACACTTGAAGCCAAAACCAAGCTAGTTAAGCTAATTTTTAGCAAAATTGATAGTCTTGTGAAATTGTTTAATTTACTTGTTTCTATTGATTTTGTAATGCTTATATGGTGTTTGGAAGTTTCTTTGAATGATTGAAAACAATAGCAATTAGTTTGCTTAATTGAAGGTTAGAATCAATTTAAGTTAGAATCAAGTTTACGTCATTTTAATTCGGATTGTGTTCATGTTTTAGGGGCTGCCCTAATAATCATATTTGAATTATTAGTTATTTAATGGCTGCCCTAATGTTTAATATTTTGAATTAGTAGTAAAATATGGAGTATGCATTGTTTTTAAGGTTATGTAATTGATATGTAATTCTTTACAAAAGATTGAAAAGTGTATATAAACTTTAACTAGAATAGACTAAATGATTTATAAAAAGGATATTAAATGGTACATGATTTGATTATGTTAGGCCTTTAACACATCCTATCTTCCAAAGAGATTGGCCTTTTCACCTAGCACAAAGTGGACTTGAGGTAAGTTGAAGCTTTCATTTGGTGTATCACAAGAATCATATAATGTTTGTTCATGTTTTAATGTGATTGTTGTTGTTTGTCAAATGATGTAATGTTTGATGCATTTATGGTTTATGAAGCGTGATACTATTAAGAATATAATGAGGTTTTTGAAAAGGAAGTATGGTACTTGATTGATGGTCGGGTAGACGAGGGACGCGGGAGGGACCGGCGGACCCAACAAATGGTGGCAAATACTTGAGGTTGAAAAACCGGTATAGGAAAGCCACAATGAATGAGATAAAATACGGCTAATACCTGAGGTTGAAAGACCAAGTATGAAAACCCCGTATTAGTTCTCTTATTGGCCAATCATTATGAACAGGTTTCGAAAACTATGGTCTATCACTATTAGTTAGGTACCACACTTCAAGGGCCCTAAAGAATGATTTATGAATGAAAATTATTAAATAGAATATTGCATTTAATGATTTATGAGATGTGCATATATGTTATTTGTTATTGCATCAGTTTCACCTTACTGAGCCTTTAGCTCATTAGATTCATGTGATGCAGGTGGAAATGTACAGGTTTAGAGGTTGACTAAGTCTCTAGAGCGGCCGGACAGAGATTTGTTCATATGCCATGCTTCGACATGTTTTGTAGTTTATTTTGAAAACATAGTTTTGTTTTTAAATAAGCCGCTCTGTTATGGTTTTGTAAACAGATGTACTCAGTTTTGATATATGTATATGGTGTGTTAAAAATGATTCAAGTTCTTTCTCTTATAGCTAAGAATGGGAACTTTTATTAAAAACCATAACTCTAGTAAAGATGAAAAATTAACATTTCTTGACTTAACTATATCAGTTTGTTTAGGCTCTGCAGTTAGGTTAAGGGGTGTTACATAAATGAATGTATCTCCCATAAATATTGGAGTAGTGCCGAGTGCGCCAATTACAATGAGTGTCTTTTATACTTCTGTATTTGTAAAATAATCTTTTTCAAATCATATTAATAAAATAGGCTTCTCTTTGTCTTTCATTGCATATAGTAATTAGATAAAGTTCGTAGACCAAACTTAGCCATGGGCGATGGTCGCGCATATGATGGTGATCATTGAATATGCCTCTAATGCTGTGGTCTAAAATTAGTTTTGGTTGAGCACTTTTGGAGATGAGACTTCAAATAACCCAAAACTATTTCCATCAAAAATCATAATTTAAACATAGAATTTAACAATTAAATCCTAAAGGCATAAATTAAAATTCAAATGAAATGCATAAACCTGGGCTCTGATACCAACGTGCACACGAGCCAGCTTGTTGATACCGTATGGTATGCTGGTATACTGGGCAGCACGCTAGCTGCATGTTGGGTTACAAATGTAATTGTTAATAAATTATCAATTTTAATTTTTTGAAAAATGGGTTCTTCATTCAAAATTAAAATAATGTCCTAAGTCTTGAAATTAACAATTTTAATAGATGGTTAAATTTTGTGCTTTGATAAATTTATGTGATGTATTTATGAGCATATATGGGATGATCATAGAGCTATTGACTAATATAATTTGATGTATGTTTTTGATTTTTAAATGGGGCTTGCGTGCCTCTTATTCTCTTTTTTATATGTACTTTCGGTATTTAAAATGTAACGAGAGTAGCCTAGGGTGAGGTTTTTTTTTTTTTTTTTATGGACAAGAAAAAGGACCAAGGTGGGAATCAAGAGAAGGCCCATGAATGTATGAGATATATTCATGTAATAGAAATTATCTCTATTTCAATTTATTATTCTTAAACTGACTTAGATCAATTTTTGGCTCAAATAGATCGCATAAGACTGGCTCATGATCATCCAACTATGTATGTATGAGATGCATGCATAGGATTTATTTAATAATTTCAATGATATGCTTGCTATTAATTGAATACAAACTCATTAAATAACCAAAGATAAACAAATATTTGGTCTTGGTTAGAATACCCCACTTGAATCAAAAATCAAGTTGGGGATTTTTTTAAAAAAAATTCAATTTCAAGAAAATATGGATAAAATTAGGTTCGACCCAATAATCCATGCCTACCATCAAAATTAGACGACCTGACGATGCTCCCTCACCTAGTCATTGGCTATGAATCGTGGGATGACTTTGTGATGGAAAGTTGTGATCTTTGCTAAGCATAGCGATGCCCATAGAATGGACTGGTCTCTAAGTTAGCCATGAGTTATGGAACATTATGATACTCCATCTATATGGAGTTTTGATGGGTCTTACTTGATACTTAGTACTATATGGGCGCATAAAATTAGGGTATACAATATACTAATTGGGCCTCAAGCCCACTAGGAAATATGATTTCCTGAATTGCCATTACAGGTAATGGAATTCATATAATATAGTGGGAGACATTTATAATTAAAGACTTTATTTTAAATTAAAATGATTTTTAAAGAATGCTTATTTTCTGCCTCATTTTAAATTTTGTAGGTTACATCTATAAAATGGCTAAAAGTTCACTTGCATTAATATTAGACATTAATAAATTAACTGGACTTAAACTTTGTCTATTGGTTGAGGACCTCAAGATTGTTTTATAATCTGAGAAGAGATCCTACATCCTCGATACTCCTCCATCGGCTAGCCCACCATTAGATAGAATAGAGAATGAGCTTACAGAGTATTAATAATAAGATGATGATGATTTGCAGGAGCCATGCTATATGATGGCATCGATGTCGAACAAGTTATAGAGGCCACATGACATATATATGCATGCGCATGATATCTACGTTCACTTACAAGATTTGTATGATGAACACACTAGGTAGGTAAGATATTAGATCTTGAAAGATCTTTTTAGGACCTGTATGATGGAAGGCTCTTTAGTACATGATCATAGATTAAAGATGATAGGCTTGATAGAAAGGCTCGAGTCCCATAGAGTCGTTATGGGCAATAATCTCTACATGCATTGCATCTTGTAGTCTCTGCCTCCATCGTTTTACACTTTCATCATTAACTTTAACATGCATAAGCTAGAAAATAGCCTTACTAAGTTGATTAATATGTTGAAGATGGTTGAGTCCATAATGAAGAAGGACAAGCCGGCCATGCTTATTGGATCCTCATCCAAATTGAAGGCTGCAAAGCGTAAGACAAAGAAAGAAAAGGGGAAAGGTTCCCTAAATATACTAAGATAAAGGCAACTGGTGTGGTATTGAAGTGTTCCAATAAAGCCGATAACAAATGCCATTACTGTAGTAAACCTAGGTACTAAAAGAGAAAGTGTAAGGAGTACTTTGCAAGTCTGAAGAGTTCAGGTGTGTAATTTGTTGAAGTTAACTTAATAGTTAACAATGATTCTTGGGTATTGGATATTGGATATTGGTCGTAGGTCTCATCTTTGTAGAGATTTGCAGGTGATGGTAAAAAGCAGGAAGCAAAGTAGAGGAGAGAGGATTCTACGACTAAGGAAAAAAGCAAAGGTTGTTGTATTAGCCATAGAAACTATTAGCTTAGCTTTAGGAAATGAAGTTGTTTTGGTATTAAATGATTGTCTTTTATGTTTCAGAGTTGGTTAAGAACATTATCTCCATTCCTCTTTTTGATGGAGTTGGATAGTATTTTATAATTCCATTTTTAAATGTTCCACCTGGATTTACACTACCATATTGATGAATGGTTTATATATTGTTACTCCCCATAACTTCCTTTTTCATGTTCAACAAAATAAAAAGAAATTAGATAATCATAGTTCCAAATTCTTGTGGCATACTGGATTAGGTCATATCTTTGAGAAGAGAATCCACAAGTTGGTCTAATTGTTCAATCTTTAGAACGAGCAAGGAATGCCAACATGTGAATCATCTCTCAAGGGACAGATGACCAAATCACCAATTATTGGGCAAGTGAAACGAGCAAAAAATTAGTTAGATTTGATCCGTACAGATGTTTGCGTGTCATAAAGTGCTAGTACTTGTATTACTATTTCATAACCTTCACCGATGATTATTCTAGTTATGGTTATGTGTACCATATAAGTACAAAGTAACCTTTGAAAATTTCAAGTAATTCAGATACGAAGTTGAGAAACAGACTAGGCGATCAGATCGAGGGATTCTCTTTCACTCTTGAACACAATGGAGTTGTGGATCATAGAAATCGAGGAGGTAAATACTTTAAAAAAAATTCACTAGACTTCCTCTTGCTTTCTAAGCTATGCCCTAGAAACAACGGCATATCTATTGAATAGAGTGCCACTAAAGTCGGTACCTAAAACACAATATGAGATATGGTGTGAGAAACCACTCTCCCACAAATACTTTATGAAATGGGGTTCTGTTTCTCACATGAAGCAAAAAGAGAGAGATAAATTGGATATGAGATCCAAGTTATGCAAGTTTATGGGGTATCCAATGGTATTTATTGGATACTACTTCTATGACTCCTCAAAATAAAGGGTATTTTTTTTAAGGAATGCCACCTTCTAGAGGAGGAATGTATTGGATAGAAATGGTAATAAATACAGTAATAGATGAACCAGTTGGGGCTGACCTTCTGACACACAACCTCCTCGGGGATCCAAAAGGGTCTTAAAGCCACCTAAGAGGTATGGGTTTTTATTAGAGATCAATGAGGAGGCTCTTCCCTTAGATAGTGATCTAAGGACTTATGGAGAGACGATGTCTAAGAGCAACTTGGGAAGATGGAAACAGTCACGCAATCTAAGATGGACTCCATGTATTCGAACAAGGTATGAACCTTGGTGGATGTTACACCCACTACTCAACAACTATGTATAATGTATAGTTTTGACATGATAGAACTTGTGTGTATATGTGATTTTTTTTTTGTGTAACACTATAACAAAAGATAAATCACTTTTTATATGCACAACACTGTTTAAAATACTTCGTCACATATGTCCAAAATATATAGCAGGATCAATATTTATATAAAAACACAACACCCATAACGAACACAATATTTACATACTTATTTATAGTAAAATTTTAAAAGTGAAATACAGTACCAGTCTTAAAATATAATACAACATAATCAAAATATAACAAGCCAACAAAATAGCCCAACAGGTCATCATCTATGTACACACTCCCTCAAACACCTGTAAAAGCTCCAACAGCTGCCCAACCACCAAAAGATGCTTCAAGTATCATCGTGATCACCCAAAATATGAGCTAATGCTCAACAAGTAAATATTATGCATGTCAAAGAATAATCCACAATATCAAGTCATGTATCTCAAAATGCTATGCCCACAATGCAATTCCATGCTTCAAAATATTTCTCTCAAAATAATTTCTCTCTTGGGCCCCTAACCAATGCTACTATCCCATGCATTGGAAAAAAGCTCTATACACTGCCATAATCCAATGGCCAATAATGATATAAGCATCCAAATCCATGCACGCGAACCTGTAAATCTATGCATACTACCATGCAAATCCATGCATGCTTTGGTGTACTAGTAGTGGTCAGTAAAATATTTTTCTTTCTCATAATCATGTCGTGCAATGCAAGATTTATGACAATGCTCGTATATGATACATGCACGTGCCAATGCCCATATATGTATGTTCAATGGACATGAATGACAGTAATACATGCTTTCTACTATGCACATATGATCTATGATATTACATATAAATCACACATTTACTATGTCTATACATTATAGTTGCAAATGAATCTTTAGTTACCTTTCACTTAGTTGGTGGCTTAGTTTAGATTTGTTTAGTATCCATCTCCAACCTTAGATATAAAATAACCTGTAATATTACCCAACATCAAGCACCATTCCCAATTTGGCAAGTTGAAAGTACAAAATCTCATACTAAGACCTTAAACACCAAGCTATCTAGGTAACAATCAAGCTTTCACAAACTAGAACCCAATACAATCCCTCAAATACCTTAATTTCTCATATTAAATACATGTAAAATCATGTAATTGAAGCATTATAACTCTAATAGCATGTAGCTAATTATTAACACTCAATAGCAGCATGTTTAGGTTGAAACATGCTAAGTTATCAAATGGGACAAATTCACATTTTAATATTTTCCTGCTGTCCAATTTACTTACATGCTAACTTTGACATCCTTAAACTTATCCAATCACTCCCAAATTTTTACCACACTCAGCTAACATGTAGAGAAATGAAATAATATTTTACAATTTCTTAAAATCACTTATTTACCTCAGTAAAACAAGCCCACTTATCACATCACAAAAATTGTAAGTTCTATCATGATAGTTTTTAGTTTCTCTTTAAATATCAAATCATATTTTCATTTTATAACCTCTCCAAACTTATACAAATCACCTAAACTCATATATAAACACATATATTGTGAAATATATAGGTTTTAAGCAAGTTATTATACATACATAAAGCTTTAAAAATAAAACCAGCAAGTATATAGTTTCTATCCCTGTTGATTTCTATTGCGATTGTGCAACTAAAAATCCCTCTTTTGTGAATTATAAGACCATATAAAACATCCTAACATGATTATAAACAATAATAGAATCTTTAAAAATCATAAACCCTCAAACAATTCAAGAATTGAAATCAAAACATGAGTTAAACTTACCTATGCACAATTTTAAGTTTCTACTTGCTCTTCCTTACTTCCCTTTGCTTCCTTCACTTTTTTCTTTACTTAGAATCACTTGGGAGAAACTTATAAAATTTAATATGGGGGTTTTGGAGGTGAAATAGCTCAAAAAATAATTTTTGGTCGTGGTTTAAGGATAGAAATAAAGGAAGGTTGAAGCGGTAGCTTGAGATGACAAAGCTTGAGGTGGCAAGGCTTGAGGTGTCAAGTGGTGGTTCAAATCTGATATTACACACACCTTACACAGCGGTAATCTAGTGTTTCTCATTATTGATTTATCTATTTACAACCTATTTTAATTTCTGTATGATTAGATAATAAATTCTACCCTAATTTCTTAATCATGGATTCAAACTCTAAACTAATTGACATCCAATTCTTAAATGATTGTTTTGTTTGCATTTCTAAAATCATATACACATACTGACCTTGTAATATGATACTTAAATCACATTATATCATGTCCAATATCCCAAGTATGTTAATTACAAATATATACTTTTGAAATAACTTGATCAAATCAAATTACTAATGACACTTTTAACACTTCTAAAAATTATAATGTGTAGTAATATTCATCATATTGATACCTAATTTTCTTCTTTTCCCAATGCAAAATTGACCATTTAGGTTAGGGGATTTGATAACCGCGGCGAGAGCTTCAAAATTAAGTTTAATGATTGAGAATGTCGTATAAACTAAAATGAATTATATGATGTCAATATAAATGCAAATAGCATGCAATTGAAATGTATTGCATGAATCATATTTGGCCAGGTGAGTAGTGATAAGTTCGGGTATCACAGTGGACCCATAATAGTAAATAGTACCTATTGGTTGTAAATGGGTCAACAAGCGAAAGCTTGGAGTATATGGAGAGGTAGGAACCTGCAAAGCATAGTTGGTCACGAAAGGTTATACTCAAGATCAAGGAATGGATTATGAGTAAACATTCTCAGCAGTGGTAATACTAAAATCTATCCAGATTTTGCTAGCCATATCTGCATATTATAACTATGAGATATGTCAGATGGATGCAAAGACCACTTTCCTAATTTGAAACATTATGGAAGAGATCTTTATCAGGCAGCCTTCAGGCTTTATATCCAGAGGGAGCCAAGGGTTTACAAGCTTCAGAGATCCATTAATCAAGCAGGCTTATAGAAGCTGGAACATTGAGTTTGATGAGGCAAACAAATCATTTGAATTCCATAAAAACTCGAATGGATATTATTTTTTCAGTAAGGTTAGTGGGAGTGCAGTGACATTTATTATGCTACACGTTGATGATATCCTGCTCATTGGGAATGGTGTAGGGTTGCTGCAACCAACTAAGACTTGGTTGTCTAACCAATTATCTATGAAGGATTTGGGATAAGCATCCTTTATTTTGGAAATAAAGATCTATATTAATAGATCTAAGAGGACGATCAAATTATCCCAATCTACGTACATAAATAAAATGCTAAGAAGTTTAGTATGGAGGAATCCAAATGAGGATTCTTACCAATGAATCATTTCTCTCTCAAAGTGTATGTCCGTAAAGACTCTTGAGGAGAAAGAAATGATAACTCACATACTCTTGAGGAGCATGGGAAACACATGAAGATGATCCTTATGTACTTGAGAAGGGCTAAGGATGTCTTTCTTGTATACGGCCCTAGAGAATTGAAACTAGAAGGTTATCATCGATTCTAGTTTTTAGTTCGATATAAATGGCTCAAAGTCGATGTCTGGATACGTATTCACCATAAATGGTAGTGTGGTTAGCTAGAAGAGTTCCAAATAAGAGACGACAGTGTATTCCACCACTAAGGTTGAATACATTGCCATATGTGATGCAATAAAGGAAGCTGTTTGGATAAGGAACTTCATCAAAAGGTTGGGTATAGTTTTATTCATTATTGATCCCATATTGATGTACTATGATAACAATGGAGCCATTGCATAAGTAAAAAGATGAAGATCTCATCAAAGATCCAAGAATATTATGAGGTAATACAACTTGATCAGAGAGATCATTAGTAGAGATGATATTTGGAAAGAGTCGCTTTAGCAGACAGTAAAGCAGACCCAATGACCAAACCCCTAGCACAGAAGGTATTTGATGGACATCTTGAGAAGATGGGCCTGAGGTACATGGGCAATTGACACTAGGGCAAGTGGGAGATTATTAGAGTAGTGCCCAGCGCGCTAATTAGATTGGACATCTTTTATACTTTTGTATTTGTAAAATAATCTTTTTCAAATTATATTAAAAAAATAGACATTATATTTATCTTTATTGCATATAGTAATTAGATAAAGTCCCTAGATAAAACTTAGTTATTAGGCAAAGTTGCACATATGATGGCGATTATAGAATATACCTCTAAAGCTTAGGTTTTAGGTTAGTTCCTGGGCAAGGGCCTTTTGAGATAGGACATCGAGTAGCCTAATAAGACTGCATATACGTGCTCACATGAGGAGGATGCGTCACTCCATAGGCATCAGTATAATGATGCTAGTGCATATATGTAGGTACTAGTTAGAGAACAAGTATACTGAATAAGGTCACTGAAAATTCTTATTTGGAGATGTTGCCTGCCAAAGTAAGAATTTCCACATTATGATAGTATACAACTAGTTCTTAGACTTAAGGCACCATGGTAGCCTTGTGCACGGTGTGTTCTATTTTGATATATCTTCTGATTGCCTGATAATCATAAAGATGATACGTTGGATATTACATTGGCATGTATGGAGGTTAATGAGTGGCCAACAAAGAATCCGTTAGTGATTCTCTTATGTTTTCATAGTTCATGACTCAAAAGTCCTTAGGCAAGGTACGATGAATGTTTGACAGGTTTTTCTAATGCTTTATAATGAATTATTGGAACTTGAAATAAAATCATTGTCACTGAGTCATTAAGGGTTTTAACTTATAATTCATGCCCTCAACTCAATCGAGAGATTAGTTGACGGAAGGACCTTACGTATATGATACTCGTAACTGAAACAGGTTCACTAGCTATTTCACTTAAGATTAAGTAGTCATGATACACTTGTTAGGTGTTTCCCATGACTTGTGAGGTTCTTGGAATTAAAGAGTTAATTCCAAATGGATTATTTAATTGGATTACACTTGCTAGGTATTTCTCATGATTCGGGGATGTTATCGTATTTAATATGGAATGTTTTTATTTAATTTTTAAATTGTCGCTACGCACATCCTGTGTTTAAGTGGACCCAACAATACAATCATGGGCCTTCAATGATTATTTTTCTCTACCTTGCTCATTCTTCTTGTAATGTCCCTCAAAATAGAAAGAAGATCACATTCCTAAGACAACTCTCATTGCATTTACTATCCTAACAAAAAACCTTAAAATTTCTTCCAATGAGATATACATAGAAGAGAGATAGAATCTTACATTTTGAGCTAAAAAAGAGAAAAGATAAGACTCACATACCTCATTTTAATCAAAAACCAAAGCATTAAAACTATCACATAGAATTTAAATGGTATAGACTCTAAGCCCCATGATCATCCAAACTATAGATGCTTAATTTAAACATCACATGAAATAAATTTAAAGCAAGCAAATTTACCTATTTATTAAATTTCTATTTATAGTTTGTGAATTAATTCACTATTTTTTTTAAAAACCACTTTTTCACAAATTTAAAAATTAACTATCAATTTAAAAATTTGAAAATCATATTTTATGCACGTGTATGAAATGGGCAGCGGATGAGCTACTGCCCCTTGATTCCCAATAAGGTGGCAAGCAGCCCGCTGGCCACGCCTAGTCTCTCAGGTGAGTTTGATCGACAATCAGGCGAGGCAGGCTATTTCAACCAGCCCTCCCTCACCTCGCTCGTGATGGGTGAGGCCCCTAGTCGCCCACCCATCGAGTTATGCGTGCAATAGCCTTAGCATGTGTCCAGTCCATACGACGATTAGAATTTTTTTTTCATCTTTTGTCATGAATTTAAATAATTTAAAATCATACATAAAATTTTTAGAATTAATTACCTAAACAAAAATATAATTTATAAAATTAGATATTCATCTTATGAATTTCTAAAGCATGTTTTGGCGAAAAGTAAATTGAACATAGAACTGAGGTTTTGATATCATTGGTGGGTTTCATATATCCTGGGAATCCTGGGATGGGTAATAAGTGGAAAATTAAAAAATTTAACACATGCTATTTAAAACAGTAATGATGCAATCGTCAGAATCGATACGAATTAGTCATTTGCATTCAAAATTACTTCTTTAAAATAAAGAATCGTGTTTTGTGATTCGATACCTGAAAGCACTCCTATTGATGTTGGGTATGAGGGAATTGAAATTCCTCAAACTCTTCACGAACACCTTCGCAAGCACCTAAAATAAATTCGTCGAGGGCTCCAAGCATAACCCCACTAATAGTATCCACATTTTGAGCAAACCCATGGTATTGAATCCTTGCTAGTAAATTTAAACTCTTTGTTTTTAATCTAGTTTGGGAATGAAATGTTAATTCTTAAAACAACAAGGGTTTAGAATAATTAAACTTAATCAAAAAGGAAAATGAAACCTTTTTTATGGAAAATATCTTGTATATAAAATACAAAACAAGAGAACAAGGAGAGAGAAGAGGAGGGGGCCGATTTTTGCTTGTGCAGGAGTGTGTAAAAATAAGCCCCCTTCATGGTGTATATAAATACACCATGTGGTCTTTGAGATAACCCCATTAGGTCTCATCTTCCCTCATTATTTCTCTCTCTTGTTTATTTCTTTCTATCAAAGACAAAGATCCTTTCCATCTTTAATTAGGAGTCCTTTTAATCTCTAAATAAGACTCCGAATGTGCCTCTAACCCCATGGGTTCAGACTCTAACTAATTATTGAAGTCAAATTAATTAATCTATATCAATTAATCATACCTCATTTAATTAATCAGTTGATTATTTGGTTCCATAAATGTTACTTATCAAATTACACCCAATTATAATAATTCTACTATTTTAAATAATTATATTAATTTAACTCTTTAAATTAATTTAAGCTTATTTAATTAATTAATTTACTCCCATAAGCCCGTAATCTCTGTTAGTTCTAATTAATAATTCTATTATTTAATTGGATGAAATAATTTAACTTCTTAAATTAATACTAGCTCAAGTTAATTTATCTCTATTTATTAATTTAATCCAATCCCTTGGATCAAAATACTAGACTATAAGTGAATAATCTCGATTTGTGTGTGACTCCTTAGATTCACAACTAAGCTAGCAGTAGGCTTGCAAATCTTGTAACTTATGAATGCATTAATATTATGATTAATTAATTTAATTAATTAATCCGCTTGGAATTAATTCCTTAATTCAAAGAACCTCATGTCAAGGAAGCACCTAGTAGTACATCTTGAATACCTAGTCTTAGATTACTAGCAAGCGAACCTATTTTGGTTACGAATACCATGCAAATATGGCCCTTCCATCAACTATTTTCCCGTTTAAGTCTAAGGCATGAATTTTAGTCCAAACCCTATTTTGACTTAGTAACTATGATTCCATTTCAAGTCATATTGATCCTTTGATGAATCATTACAAAGTCCCATGTCAAATATTCATCCTATTATAGCTAAGGTATTTAGGATCAAGGACTATGAAAATATTGGAGATTCACCTATTCTACCATATATGTGATGGATCCTTTATTGGCCACTTATTAACGTGTTAGAGTAGTGCCTGGTGCACTAATTAGATTGGCTCATGTCAAGGAAGCACCTAGTAGTACATCTTGAATACCTAGTCTTAGATTACTAGCAAGCGACCTATTTTGGTTACGAATACCATGCAAATATGGCCCTTCCATCAACTATTTTCCCGTTTAAGTCTAAGGCATGAATTTTAGTCCAAACCCTATTTTGACTTAGTAACTATGATTCCATTTCAAGTCATATTGATCCTTTGATGAATCATTACAAAGTCCCATGTCAAATATTCATCCTATTATAGCTAAGGTATTTAGGATCAAGGACTATGAAAATATTGGAGATTCACCTATTCTACCATATATGTGATGGATCCTTTATTGGCCACTTATTAACGTGTTAGAGTAGTGCCTGGTGCACTAATTAGATTGGGTGTCTTTTACTCTTACATATTGTCAACAACTTTTTTTTTAAAACATAATAATTAAAAAATCATATTATTTATCTTATGCTTTGCATATATTTTCCGCACATTAGATAAAGTCCCTAAACTACATTTAGCTATGGGGCATGATCGCGCATATGATGGCGATCATGGAACATACCTCTGTGGCACTGGTCTTAAACTAGTTTCAAGTCGAGGGTGGCTTCTTGAGATAGGACATCAAATAGCCCTATAAGATCTGCATACACGATGTATGCTCAACTTAGGATGATGTCTCATTCCACAGGCATCGGCGTAGCGATGCTAATGCATATATATGGGTGCTTATTAGAGAACAAGTATACTAAACATGCCCGCTGGAGATTCATAGTTGGAGACATCATCTATCAAAATAAGAATCTCCACATTACGGTACTACACATTTATTCATCAAACTTGAGGCACCACAGTAGCCTTGTGTATACCCTGCCTCATTTTGATATATCTTCTAATTACCTAACAATCATAAAGGGGATATGTTGGTGTTGCACTCATGTGCGCAGATGTTAATCAGTGGCCAATAGAGAATTTGTCACTTGTATTAAACAAATGAATCTCCCATGTTTTCATAGTTAATGACTCTAAGACCTTGGCTAAGGCAGGATGAATATAGATTCATTATGAGTCAATAGAATATGAAATGAAATCATAGTTATTGAGTTATCAAGGTTTTAACTCATAATTCATACCCTAGACTCAATCAGGAGATTAGATAAGGGAAGGATACAAGTATGGTACTTGTAATTAAAATAGGTTCACTTGCTATTTCACCTACGACTAGGAACCTTGACATACTAGGTGTTTCTCATGGTTTATGAGGTTCTTGGAATTAAGGGGTTAATCCCAAGCAAAATAATTAATTAGATTAATTAATTAAATTAATTATTATTCATAAGTTGCAAATATTGTAAGCCCACTGCCAGCTTAGTTGTGAACCAAAATGGTCAAACACAAATTGGAATGGAGCATTTCTAATCTAGGAAATAATTCAAGTAGTTAGATTCAATTAATCAATAGAGATTAATTAATTCAAGGGGCTTAAATTAATTCAAGGGGTTGAATTAATTATTTAATTAAGTAATAAGACTATTTAATTGGACTTAATCAGATTAGGAAGCCCAATTACAGTGAAATAATTAGTTGATTACATTAATTAATTAAATTTGGGTAAATTTAATTAATTGAATTAATTAACGAACTTTGTAACAGTCCATGCCCAAAATCAAAGTGGCTCATTATTAGATGCCCACTTGAATTATAGGAAGAGGAAATATAAATAAGATAATATGATTTTCTTATTTAAACATCTTATGAATGTATGGAAACATATAAGATATCTATCTTGATTGTATTAAAGATTAATACATACTCCATACTTTGGCATAGAAAGAAAAATAAGAACACTAGCGAGTTTTTTGTATTTTTATAGTCTTAGTCCAAGGTGTGGACTTGCTTTAGAGGGAGAACATTTGGGCTCCTTAGGCGAGACATATTGCACCAATCCGATAATTAATTGCCTCTCACCTTACATCAATTGAAGTATTCTACAAGGCTAAGAATACACACTCTCTTGTGAAGCATTAAAGACATCTTCTTGGAACATGGTTAGGAGAACTAAAACTAGGATGTTGCATCTAGCTTTTATTCCAAAGTAGATAGCTTGAAGCCCATGCCTAGAATCATATTTGTCCTAAATGGTGGTGGTTAGCTAGTAGGAGTTCTAGTATTGAGATGACCGCATATTCCACCATCAAGGATGAATACGTCACCACATGAGATACTGCAAAAGAACGTGTTTGGATGAGGAACCTCTTCCAAAGGGTTGGAAGTAGTTTTGGCTATTGTTAGTCTAGTTAAAGTCTACTATGATAACAATAGGGCTATTGTGCAAGTAAATGAGCCAAGATCTCATCATAGATCTAAGCACAATATAAGGTGATACCATATGATTAGAGTAATAATTCGTATGGACGATTTAATAGTGGAGAAAATAGTTTTGGCAAAAAATCTAACAGATCCACTGACCAGACCCCTATTGTAAATAGTATTCGAAGGACATTTTTGCAAAATGGGCCTAACATACTGGGTAATTAGCTCTAAGGCAAGTAGGAGATTATTAGATAGTGCCTGATGTGCCAATCAATAGTTGCTTTTATTTTCTTGAAATAGATTATCTTATTCAATATATATTAACTTATAGGCACTTTTTTTATTTTAATTGCACTTAGACAATCAGATAAAGTCTCAAGGATAAATTTAGCTACGGGGTATGGTCACCCATATGATGGCGATCATGGAACATGTCTCTATATCTTTGGTCTTAAATTAGTTCTGGGTCAAGGGCTTTTTGAGACGAGACATTGAATAACCCAGTAAGACTCGTGAATACGATGCAAGCTCGTAAGATAAGGATATCGCATTCCATAGATATCAACATAATAATGCAAGTATATATATGCGAGTGCTAGTTAGAGAACAAGTACACTAAACAGACTCGCTAGAAATTCTTAGTTAGAGATTTTGTCTATCGAAATAAGAATTTCCACATTACGATAATGTATGACTAGTACTTTGACTTGAGGTACCATTGTAACCTCATGCGTGACATGCCTTATTTTGATATTGTTGGGTTCGCTATAACCTAGGGGGTAAACACAGTGAAAATTATTTTTTTTAAATAAACATGTAATAATATTTGTTGCATTACCCCTAATATTGCAGCGATTTTAACGATCGGTGTTGTTAACACTATAATAAACATAATATAAATATGGTGATGATGTAATTAGTTATCCTTTTCTAAATCTCCAATTTAGTGTAAGGCTTGAGGGAATCAATTGTCGGATTGTAGTGAATCTCTCTCCAAGGAGTCCATGTGTCCTCCCTCTAAATAAGTCCACACCTTGGACTTGAATAACCAAAAGCAAAGAACTTGCTAGTATTCTTTGTTTTCTTTTTCAAGTCTAAAAGAGGAGTGAAAACTAATCTTTAATCCAACCGGTGGAATCAAAGATTAAGTATTTATAATTATTGTTCTTAATCCAACTAGTAGAGAAATAACTATACACTAGAATATTTAAAGAACAAAGGAGATGAGAAGAGAGAAGAAGAAAACGTTTTTCTTTTCTCTTGGCTAGTGGCTGATTTTTCAGAGTGGAGGGTTAGGGATTTTGTCTTCAATCTTCTCTTTGTATAGTGGCTACTAAAATTAGGTCAAACCTAATATTAGCCCCACATGTTAATTTGTTTGTTTGGAAAGTCTAACTTTCCTAACAAACCTAATCACATCAATCCAAAATCTCATGTCCCACTTATCCTTATGGCCGAAATATGGCCATCAATTTTCGGCCCCCTCTCTCCTCCATATACGTGAACCTATCCCATAAATTCAATTTTGTTATCTTATGTCAATTAAATAAGAAAAAATATTTTTTCTATTTAATTTAATACTTTTAATATTCGAAGTTGTTTCTACTAATGAGCCATTTAAATTGGGCTTGGACTTCATCAAACACATAAATTAATCCAATTATTTAATTAGCCCAAGTTCAATTAATTGATCTAATTAATTAATTAATTCACTCCAAATTAGATTCTCAATCTTATTGGGTCCAATTAAATAATCCTATTATTTAATTAGATAATTAACTCAATTATTTTGAATTAATTTAATCCTTAATTAATTAATTATATCCAACTCTTTAGATAAATTTTAGAATAGAGATTATTCATTCCAAATTATGTGTGACCATTTAGGTTAACTATTAAGCTAGTAGTAGGCTTGCAACATTTGCAACTTATGAATAATAATTATTCTGATTAATTAATCTCATTAATTAATCCGATTGGAATTAACTCTTTAAACCCAAGAACCACACTATCCATGAAAATAACTAGCAAGAAATCATGGAAAGCTAGTTTTAGGTGAAATAGAAAGTGATCATATTATATTTACAAATACCATGTACGTAAGGTCATTCCATCAATTAATATCCTGATTGAGTTTAGGGTATGGATAAAAGTCGAAACCCTAATTGACTCAGTAACTATGATTCCATTTCAAGTTCTAATAACTCTTGATGAATTATCATAATTCCTTTTCTGACATTCATCATACTTTGGTAAAGGATTTCAAAGTTACGAATTATGAAAACATAGGAGATTCACTTGTTCTACTAGACAAGTGATGGATCTTTTGTTGGCCATTCGTTAACTTCCATACATGTAGATGCAATACCCAACTTAATCCTTTTGTGATAGTCAGGCAATTAGAGAACAAATCAAAGTAAGACATGACATGTACAAGAATTAATATGGTGCCTCAAGTCAAAAGACTAATCACGCACTATCGTAACATAGAGATTCTTAATTCAATAAATAAATTTTCCCATTAAGAATTTCTGGCAAGTCATTTCAGTGTACTTGATATCGAACAAGCACCCACGTACAGACACTTACATCACTACGCTAATGTCTATAGAACAAGACATCATCTTCATGCGAGCATGTATCGTATGAGTGAGTCTATTGGGCTATTTAATGTCCCACCTCAAAAAGCCTTTGACTCATAACTTATTTAAGACCAAAGCCTAAGAGGCATGTTTCATGATCGTTGTCATATGCGTGACCATATCATGTAGCTAAATATGGTTTAAGGACTTTATCTAATGTACATAAAAAAATACAAGACATAAGATAAAGAAATTGCCATTTTTATTAATATGATTCCCAACGAGACTGTTATAGAAAAGAGAACAGTATAATACCGCCAATCTAATTGGGGCATCGGGCATCTTACTCTAAGAGATATATCCTTTGATTGCTTGACAATTATAAGGGGGTTATGTTGGATGCTGCATCTTCATGTATGGAGGTTAATGAGTAGTTGACAAAGGATCCATCACCTATCTAGAAGAATAAGTGAAACTCTTATGTATTCCATGGTTCTTGACTCATAATTCTTTGGCTAAAGCAGGATGAATATTAGAAAAGAGTTTTCTAATGATTCATCAATAGTCAATGTGACTAGAAAATGAATCATAGTTATTGAATCAATTAAGGTTTCGACTTTAATCCGTACTTTAGACTTAATCGGGAGATTAGATGATGGAAAGACCTTACATGCATGGCACTCGTAACTGAAATAGGTTTGTTCACTATTTTACTTAAGATTAGGAGTAATGATACACTTGTTAGGTGTTTCTTTTAACTGGTGAGGTTTTTAAAATTAAAGAGTTGATTTGAAGTGGATTAATTAATTGAATTAATTAATTAAAATCATTATTATTCATAAATTACAATTATTACAAGCCCACAATTAGTTTAGTTATGAACCTAAGGGTTCACACACAAATTGGGATAGAGCATTTCTAATTTAGAAATATTACTAAAGTAGTAACTATGGATCGAAAGCTGGATGCTTACCTTATGAAAAAGAATATAATTTAATGAGTTAGATCCAATTAATTAATTGAAATTAATTAATTAGGACTTAATTTTATTGAAAAAGTTGAAATTAATTATTCAATTGAGTAATTAAATTATTCAATTTACCTAACAAAATTAAGAGACCCAATTGGAGTTAAATAATTAATTGACTAGATCAATTAATTGGTAAAACCATAAATTAATTTAATAATTAAATTAAATTCCTTAATTAAATAATTGAATTGTTTAATCAGATCTAATATGAATAGGTGGCTAGATAGAACCAAATTAATTGAGTAGATCAATTAATTAGATTTAGGCCAAATTTAATTAATTAGGTTAAATGAAGTCCTAGCCCAAATCATAGTGGCATATTAGGAAAGGCCCACTTGATTAGTTGTAAGAATTTAGATGAATAAGAAAATAATATTTCCTTATGGACATATCCTAAAACACCTTTGGAATGTATGATAGGATTTTGCCAGACACCCCTTAATTGTGTTGGATGATTTGGGAAGAGTTGGACTTAACTAAAATACCAATCCAACACATGGGATAATTCGTTTTAACAAGATTAAATAGAGAGAGAAAAGGTTTCTTTCTCCTAACTCTTTTATCATCCAAATAAAACAAGAATGAATTGATAGACGAATATAAAATGGATAATAGTGTGTTGATTACTTAATTTTTGCTAATGAGCAAAATGTGCACAAGTATAACGATTGCTTATTTTTGCTAATGATCAAAACGTGCACAAAGTGTGCTGATTCTTATTTTAGCTAATGAGTAAAAGAGAAAAAAATGTGAAAGTGCAAGTGTGTTGGGAGCAACTCGGCCATGAGAGAAAAGTGAGAAAACAAAAATTCTCCAAGTTTTTCTTTATATATTCTTTTCTTCCTTTAATCAAGAGTTCTATCTCTTCTAAGAATCAATACTCACCATACAACACTCCAAACACTAGATTGGTGAAGGAATTATAATCACCAGTGAGGTTCTAATTCCATGTTTTTGCCCAAAGTGTGGACTTCGATAAAAAGGTGACACTTGGATCCTTGCGAACCATTTTGATCGAGGGCCTAACAAATTGATTTCTTCTATCCCTTCATCAAACAGAGTACTTCGATAGGTATAAATTCAAAACTCTTTTATGTGTTTACATCGAAGTAATTAAAATGCAAAATCAAAATCACTTCGAAACTAAGGGTGTTTCTATATGTGATATAGCATGCTTTATTTTTGAATTGCTTTATTTTTGAATTGAATTGATTTTAATTTCCACTGCGCACACCCTGTGGGTATAGTGAACCTAATAGAGAATCCCTCAATTTTTCAGCCACTTAATGTTATTTGGAATGGCTGAAAATTATCCCTAATTTTCATCCCCTTCTCCATATTTTCCTTGTGTTGAGATTAATTTGTTAGCGAGTCAAACTCTTTCAAAATAACCAACTCGATCAATTTCCTCTCTTTCTTTGATATGACCAATTTTAGAGACTTCCATACAAAATTATCCCACAATCTATATGCCACAAAACTTGCTAGTGTTCTTATTTTTCTTTCTAGTCTAAAGTATGGAGTATGCATTAATCATTAATCCAATCGGTGAACTTGGATAATATTTATTAATACAACTAGTGTATTAAAGAACCTATTCTCTTACACTTGGAATTTTAAAATGTAGAAGAATAAACATATAAAACAAGCAAGATAACAAACAAGATAGAATCGATTTTCTCTATATATATATTCGGCCCCGTGTATGTATGAGTGAGTTGTGAGGATTTTTCATTTCATGCCAATTATATGGAGGCTAGTGTAGTTAGGTTTTCCCCAACTCAAGAACCCACTAACAACATGTGCTTGAATTGGTCTTTCAGAAAGTCTTACCTTCCAAAATGGCCTAACACCCACATATGCTTAAATCGGTCTTTCGGAAAGTCTTACCTTCCTAAATGACCAAGTCAACTAAATTCAAAATCCTCCCTATCACTAATAGTAATGGCTGAATATTAGGTTTCAAAAGCCTTCAAAATTCGGCCACTAGATTTTCTACTTGTATTGAATTAATCCAATAAATTCAATACTGATATGTTATATCAACAAGATAATCCAATTATCTTATTTAATTTATATCTTCTAATACTCCAAGCAGGTTTCTACCAACAAGCCTTATTTACTTGAGCTTGTACTTCACTAAGCATATTAATTAATTCACTTAGTTAATTAGCCCCAAGTCTAATTAATTGATCTAATCAATTGATTAATTTACTAATTGAATAATTAATTCAATCAATTGTATTAATTTAATCCCCAATTAATTAATCTCCATAATTATGTGTATCCAACTCTTTGGATTAATTTTAGACTACTAGTTATCCATTCCAATTTGTATGTGACCCTTTAGGTTCATTACATAGCTAGTAGTGGACTTGCAATATTTACAATTTATGAATAATAATTATTCTAATTAATGAATCCTATTAATTAATCCACTTAGAATTAACTCTTTAGTTTGAAGAACCCCACTATCCATTAAAACATCTGGCAAGTAATCATGGCAAACTAATCTTAGAAGAAATAGTGAGTAAAACTATTTCTGTTGCAAGTACCATACACATATTGTCCTTTCGTAATCTAATCTCCTGAAAGAATCTAGGGTAGGGATTACGAGTCTAAACTTATTTGATTCAATAATTATAATTCCATATCAAGTTCTATTGACTCTTGATAAAATAATATTCATCCTGCCTTAGCCAAGGTCTTCAAGTCATAAACTATGAAAAGAGAGGAGATTTACTTGTCATTGACAAGTGATGAATTCTATGTTGGCCATTCATAAACCTCAATGCACACCAGTACAACATCTAACATATTCCCTTTGTGATTGTCAAGCAATCGAAAGATATATCAAAATGTTGCAGGGTATACATAAGGCCACCATGGTGCCTTAAGTTCGAGGACTAGCCTTGTACTATCGCCACATGAAAATTATTATTTCTACAGGTAAAGCTTCCAACAAAGAATTTCCTACAGGCTTGTTCAGTATACTTGTTCTCTAACATGCATCCGCATACATGCACTTGTGTCTCTATGCTAATGTCAATGGAATGCAACATCCTCATCTTACGAGCATGCATCGTATGCACGTCTTACTAGGCTATTCAATATCCTATCTCAAAAATCTCTTGACTTGGAACTCATTTAAGACCAAAGCTTTAGAGACATGTTCCATGATCGCCATCATATACGTGACCATGCCCTATAGCTAAATATGGTCTAAGGACTTTATCTAATATGTAGACAATAAATGCAAGGCATAAGATAAAGAAAATGCCTTTATTATAATATAATTTTCAATAAGATTTTTTTACAATATAAGAGTAAAAGATCCCCAATCTAATTGGTGCACCGGGTACTACTCTAACAATCTCCCACTTTCCCTAGGTCTAATTGCCCATGTACTTCAGGCCCATCTTCTCAAGATGTCCGTTGAATAGTTGTTGTGCTAAGGGTTTAGCTAGTGGGTCTACTATATTTTCTACTGAAGTAACTCGATCCACATTGACAACGTATCTACCAATGATCTCTTGGATCAGGTGGTATCGGTCTTTTCATGTGCTTGGACTTTTGATGAGATCTTGACTCTTTTGTTGTGCAGTACCCCCGTTGTTATCACAGTATGTCAATATCGGACCAACAATGGATGGGACTACACCCAACCCTTAGATGAAGTTCCTTATCCAAAAAACTTCTTTTGCCGCATTACATGCAATAATATATTTAGCTTCAGTGGCAGAATCTATGGCCATCTCCTACTTGGAACTCTTCCAACTAACTGCATCACCATTTAAGGTGAACATGTATTCGGACATTAACTTTGAATCGTCTATATTAGATTGAAAACTAGAATCAGTATACTTTTCTAGTTTTAGTTCTCCAAAGCCATATACTATAAATATATCCTTAGTCCTTCTCAAGTACTTTAGGATCATTTTCACAGCCTTCCAGTGTTCGTCACTTGGATTAGACTGATATCTACTCGTAACACTCAAAGCATATACGGCATCAGGCCTTGTACCCAACATACCATACATAATACTTTCTATGGCAGATGCGTAAGGTATGCAGGTTATCCTTTCCCTCTCCTTAGGAGTCTTAGGAGACATTGTGCTCGAGAGAGAACTGTCACGACTCATTGGCAAGAATCCATGCTTGGATTTCTCCATGATAAACCTCTTTAGCATTTTATCTATGTACGTAGATTGGGATAGTCCAATTGTCCTTTTTTACCTATCTTTATAGATATTTATTCCAAAAATAAAGGATGTTTCTCCCAAATCTTTCAAACAGAACTGATTAGACAACCAAGTGTTAGTTCACTGCATCATCCCTACATCATTTCCAATGAGTAGGATGCCATCAACATATAACACAATAAATGTCACTGCGCTGCCACTTACCTTTTTATAGACACAGGGTTCATTCGGGTTCTTGTGGAAATCAAATGATTTGATTGCCTCATCATTTGGGAAGCCTGCTTGAGTCCATAAATGGATCTCTAGAGTTTGCAAACTTTTTGCTCACTTCCTTTAGATATGAAGCCTTCTGGCTTCCTAATATAGATTTTTTTCTTAATATTTATATTAAGGAAAGCGGTCTTCACATCCATCTGCTATATCTCGTAGTCATAATACTTTGATATGGCTAGTAGTATCCGAATGGATTTAAGCATCGTTACTAGCAAAAAAGTTTCCTCATAATCAATTACTTGCTTTTGAGTATAACCGTTTGCAACCAGTCGTGCTTTGTAGGTCGCTACCTCTCTATTTACTCCAAGCTTCTGATTGTTCTCTAACAAAAAACCATACCTCTCAGGTGGCTTTGAGATCCTATGGGATCTCCTAGGAGAATGTTTGTTTGAAGGCCCAGCCTTAGCTGGTTGGCTAGTTACTGCGTCCATAAGGAGGCTTTGTGATTCTTGAATTTCTTCAAGTTCCACGACATCAACATTTCTATCTAATAGAAAACTCATCTTCTAAAAATATGGCATTCCTCGAAACAAACACCTTTTATTCCAAGGGATTTCTTTAGATACCCAACAAATCTACATAAAATTGGATCTTATATCCAATTTATCTTCCACTTGCTACTTTGAGTAAGCAGCGCACCCCCATACCTTAAGGTATTTGTAAGAGGGTGGCTTCCCACACCATATCTCATACGGTATTTTTGATATTGACTTTGATGGCACTCTATTTAATAGATGTGCTGACGTTTCTGGAGTATAGCCCTAGAATGAAACAAGAAGTCCAATAAAACTCATCATCGATCAAACCATGTCCAATAAGGTTTAATTTTTACACTCCGCAACTCCATTGAGTTGGGGAATTTCAGGAGGGTCTACTGAGAGATAATCCCACTCTTTTTTAGATAATCAAGAAACTCTGTGCCTAAGTATTCACCTTTTCAATTTGATCAAAGAGCATGGGTACTTAACCCAGTTTGTTTCTCCACCTCACATCTGAATTCTTTGAACTTTTCTAAGGCTTCAGATTTGTACCTTGATAAGTGCGTATTTTTATATTTACTTGTATCAATTCTTATATGTCTTTTTTGCTTTGTTCTTGTTTATAATAGGTTTTTATTAATTTTTTGTGTGTGATAGGAGTTTGAGAATGAAAAGATCAAAAATGAGCCAAAACGAAGTTGAAAGAAGCATTCTTGGGCCAAATTGACACAGTTCCACTGCGACAGTGTTTGTATTTTGGGCATAAAAGTCTGATCCAGAGCTCAATTGACCTGATTATTGTCTAATTGGAAAGATAAGCGATGTATCTACAACTTTCATGTTTTAAAATTTTTCCAATTCAATTGATTTCAAAGAGTAAAAGTCGATTAAAGAGTCAAACATGCACTGAAACTTCCAGATATGGCAGTATTTGTATATCTATCATAACACTCTCCAAAAATACGATATTTATCTTATACAAGTGGATAACGATAGCTAAGAGATAGGATGAAATTCTTATGAAGACATCAAAGGCCAATTAAGCTTATAAGGAGGTCAAAAATTAGTTAAAAAAGGATACACAGTGTGAGACAGCCGTTTTGGAGAAGAAGAAAACAGTTGCATCGGCACCTAGGCGTCCTATTAGGCGCCGTGCTTACTGCCCTATTCAAGAAATATGGCGCCTAGGTGCCATATTATAGCACCTAGGCACTATCCATATGACAAAACTGATGCTTTTGGTTGGAATGGTGGCAAGTGGCAATCCTTTACACCTTTTGACACATGTTTGTGATATGTATACACTAGATACATATATCATACCACACACCTTCCTCACTTTACAACAAATGCACAACACACCTTCCTCACTTTACACCAAATGCACAACACATCTTACACACTTTACACCAAATCACATCACCATCTCACAATCTATAAAAGGGCACTATCATCTCAACACAAACATCAATTTTCAGATTCACTCACTCTCTACATTCATTCACATTTTGAAAGCACTCTTGGGATTTTTGGAGCTTCAAAGAAGAAAAAGTGGAAGAGGCTTGGAGAAGGAGACATCCATAATCTATCATCAACCTCAACTATCTTCTTCAACCAATAAGTTTTTTGGATTCCCAATGTTGCTATTTTTATTCTCTTGTCATTTCTTATCATGTTAGGCTAAACTTCTTTATTGGTTGAGGTTGATTTCAAAGCCCTAGACATGAGTTTTTATAATTGAATGTTTGATATTATTGATCAATTTTCCAATTGAGGTTGTTTATGTTTTTCTATACTTAATATCTTATGGGTATTTTCTTACTTTGTTTGGGTGCGCAACCAAATCGGGTTGAGAATTCCTACAACTAGATTAGAGATTTTAGATCCGTAATTATCTTGAATTTCTAATCATATGTAGTAAATTGTAATTAATGATTATGGGATATTTTTGTTAATTGCAATGGAAAATATAACCTAAGTTAAATGACCCGAGCTTATGTGGTTGTTGCTTAGATCAATCTATCTTTTTTATTTTAATGCATCCATTGGATTAAATCTAGAGAGCTTGTTCTAGGTTGTTTGGTGGGTAGAGAATTAGATAGAGAGCTTGTTCTATCTAACGAGTAACTAAGGAAAGATTGGGGTAGTAGAGCTTGTTATTACCTACGGTTGATAATTTCATTGTCAAATTGTTCATAATATTGATATGAAATTAGAACTCATTGTCTAGTGGTGGCGAATGAAACCTCAACCTACTTTAATCGATTGTTGATTGTTGTTTTGATTTTGATTGATTTATATTTTAATTAGTTTTAATTTCTATGACTTAGTTAATTAACTTAATCCCCCCCAAACATTTGTTGTTTATTTCTAGAGTTTGCTTGTTGAAGTCTTGGTTTTAAGTTAAAATTCTTAGTTAGTTGAGTCGATAGTAAATCAATTAGCCTTGATCCTCGTGGGATCGACTCTTACTTGCTCTGTACTCATTAAACATTTATTGAAGTAAGATTTAAATTTGGTAGGCCTACGACAACCGATCAAATTTTTGGCGCCGTTGCCGGGGATCAAGCGTCTAATTGATTCATTATCATTTTTAGTTTTTGTTTTACTTTATTTAGTTTAATTTATTTATTTTCAATAATTCATCACCCACAATGATTTACAATCGCCACCTTTCTCCAACACTTATAATGAAGGATGGAATGATCACACAAATTTGAGATACGGGAACCAACAACGACAACAACCCACTCCATTTTAAATGCCAAACAACCACTAGATTTTCTCCAATCGAATGTGCAACTACCTTTCCAATCTCCACAACAATCAGACGCATGCTTGGAGGATCTTGTGAAAGCACTTGCTATCAACAATATGCAATTTCAACAAACCACACAAACTCATCTCCAATATATTGAGAATCAAGTAGCGCAAATAGCCACTAGCTTAAACCGATTGGAAATTCAAGAATGGGGTAAGTTACATTCCCAATCCATGGAGAATCCTAAAGAAGATGAAAGTGCCATGACTCTTGAAATCGAGAAGCAATTGGAGTCTTCTAGCTTGCTAAAAAAAGAAGTATCCAAGGAGGATGGGAATGGTGAGACAAGCACTACTATTTATTCATCAAATGACTCTCACTTTTCTACTCATCTACCACTCATAGTCAAAGAGAATCCAAAGTCGGTAACCACTTCTAAGCCTCTCTCTCATACTTGTATAGCACATCCATTTTTTCCTAGCAGGTTAGCAAAGTCAAAGAAAGAAGAGTTTGAAAAGAAAATTCATGAAATTTTTCAAAAAGTGGAGGTAAACATCCTTTTCTTGATGCCATCAAGCAATTGCCCCGGTATGCAAAATTTCTCAAGGAGGTATGCACCAACAAATGGAAGATGAGAGAGGATGAAAAAACACCTACAATAGAGCAAAAACCAATCTTGAACCATCTCAAATATGTCTACTTGAGTGAGAAAGAAACATATTAGTTCGAATTGTTGAAGACCTCACTCAAGTACTAGAAGACAAACTTTTTCGGGTGCTTAGAAATCATAAGACGGTGATTGAATGGACGATGGCAATGTCAGCATATGTTGATTAGTGAAAAAGGTGGCAATATCGGGTTGAGGATGTTAAACTAAGCGCTTATTGGGAGGCAACCCAAGGATGGAAAAGAAGGCATTGAGAGCTTACAATCACATATTTGATTTCTCTAACTCTCATTCTCTTTTCTTTCTATCCATTTTATTTTATGTAGTTCTTTTATTTTACTTTGATTGTGTTTAATCCATCCCTATTGCATTTAATTCTTTATTTTAGTAGCTTAGGCTTACATTGAGGACAATGTAAGAATTAAGTGTGGGGGGAAGGATTTAGGCTTACAATTTTTTATTTTTAATTTTTGAGTCTTAAGTCTTCTTCCAATTTCTATGATGAGAATTGAGCATGAATGACATGGTTTGTTTGACGATAGGTGTTGTTTTAGACCTTGATGTTATTCTTTGGTTGATTTATTTTTTGTGATGATCATACTCAACTCCTTTTGCACAAATAGCTATGTTCTTTGGTATGAAAACAAACATGTCAAAATAGGTAGTTCTTATACCCTCACTTAATTATCACTTAGGTTTCGATATGTGGAAGTTGAATATTAGAACTCTTTCGGAGGTCTATCGAGGCGAACAACTGATTGAGCATTACTTGAAAAATAATTAAGGCACTAGGCTTTCTATCACCATGGCCAAATCAACTTGTTCCCCTTATGATGTTCCAAGAAGAACATCTCCCATAGTGAGCCACTTTGAGCCTTTTATTGAATAAGGTATTTCATTGATAACCATATCTTCTTACCTAGCCTAAATACATTATTATCCTACCCTTGTTCTAAAAATTAATTGGAACTTGAGAGACACTTCAATGATAAGGTGAGCTTGCAAAAGAAACTTGGGTTGAAATAGAAGATAAGTGTGGGGGAGCTAAAAAAAAAATAAAAAATAAAAAAAGGAAAGAAAGAAGGAAGAAAGTTGCAAAATAAAAAAAATATTATTGTGAGTTGCAACTACAAATGGGATAATGCAAAGTTGATGAGAATGATAAAAAATGGTCCAACACAATGATATTAGGCCCCAATATTGAAACTTGTGGATTGTGAGAATCATTCCTTGATGAAATTTATGTCTCTCATTTCATGAAGTTTTTAGAATTTTTGTTGCATCCTATCCATTTCTTTCTTATGCCACATACTACCCTTTGGCCCCATTACAACCATTGTTTAAGACCTTTTGATCTCATGTGGTGCATTCGGTGTAGTGGAGATATGCGCTAAAGTAAGAGCCTATGATGTTCGACTCTTTCATTAGAAACCAAGTGATAGCTTTTGTGAGGTTGTATGGGAATTCACTTATTTGAATCATGTATGGTTTCATCATTATTGACAATGGCTATTCACACACACACACACTTGAGTATGATTATTGTGGAAATTTATTGACTTTTGAATGACTAAGGGTTAAATTCAACACTTGTTTGATTTCATTATCATATTACTTTGTTGCTTCCTGAGAATTAATTGTTGGAAGTTAGAGGTCATAGGTGTTTGTGGGTATCACCACTGGAAGCCCTCACGAGACTACAACTCATCTTCTATGGTCCACTTAGGAGTTTAAAGGCTTGTTGCATATGTTAAATGCAATCGTGATTTCCTACGAAAATGGATTAGCTTAGTTTGTGTCTTGTTTTAGGTTTGCTCGAGGACGAGCAAAGGTTAAGTGTAGGGGAATTTGATAAGTGCATATTTTTATATTTACTTGTATCAATTCTTATATGTCTTATTTGCTTTGTTCTTGTTTATAATAGTTTTTTATTAATGTTTTGTGTGTGATAGGAGTTTGAGAATGAAAAGATCGAAAATGAGCCAAAACGAAGTTGAAAGAAGCATTCTTGGGCCAAATTGACACAGTTCCACTGTGGCAGTGTTTGTATTTTGGGCATAAAAGTATGATCCCGAGCTCAATTGACCTGATTATTATCTTATTAGAAAGATAAGAGATGTATCTACAACTTTCATGTTTGCAAAAGTTTCCAATTCAATTATTTCAAACAGTAAAATTCAGTTAAAGGGTCAAACATGTAGTGAAACTTCCAGATATGGCAGTCTTTATATATCTATCATAACTCTCTCCAACAATATGATATTGATCTGATTCAAGTGGATAAAGATAGATAAGAGATAGGGCTACAATTCGTATGAAGACATCAAAGGCCAATTGAGCTTATAAGGAGACCAAAACTCAGTTGAAAGAGGATACATAGTGTCAGACAGCCATTTTGGAGAAGAAGAAAACAGTAGCATCGGCGCCTAAGCGCCGTGCTTACTGCCCGATTCGAGAAATATGGCACCTAGGTGCCATATTACAGTGCCTAGGCGCTATCCATGTGACAAAACTGATGCTTTTGGTTGGAATGGTGGCAAGTGGCAATCCTTTACACCTTTTGCATATGTTTGTGATATGTATACACTAGATACATATATCATACCACACACCTTCCTCACTTTACACTAAATGCACAACACACCTTCCTCACTTTACACCAAATGCACAACACACCTTCCTCACTTTACACCAAATGCACAACACATCTTACACACTTTACACCAAATCACATCACCATCTCACAATCTATAAAAGGGCACTATCATCTCAACACAAACATCAATTTTCAGATTCACTCACTCTCTACATTCATTCACATTTTGAAAGCACTCTTGGGGTTTTTCGAGCTTCAAGGAAGAAAAAGTGGAAGAGTCTTGGAGGAGGAGACATCCATAATCTATCATCAACCTCAACTATCTTCTTCAACCAATAAGTTTCTTTGATTCCCAATGTTGCTAATTTTTATTCTCTTGTCATTTCTTATCATGTTAGGCTAAACTTCTTTATTGGTTGAGGTTGATTTCAAAGCCCTAGACATGAGTTTTTGTAATTGAATGTTTCATATTATTGATCAATTTTCCAATTGAGGTTGTTTATGTTTTTCTATATTTAATGTCTTATGGGTATTTTCTTACTTTGTTTGGGTGCGCAACCAAATCGGGTTTGAGAATTCCCTACAACTAGATTAGAGATTTTAGATCCGTAATTATCTTGAATTTCTAATCATATGTAGTAAATTGTAATTAATGATTATGGAATATTTTTGTTAATTGCAATGGAAAATATAACCTATGTTAAATGACCCGAGTTTATGTGGTTGTTGCTTAGATCAATCTATCTTTCTTATTTTAATGCATCCATTGGATTAAATCTAGAGAGCTTGTTCTAGGTTGTTTGGTGGATAGAGAATTAGATAGAGAGCTTGTTCTATCTAACGAGTAACTAAGGAAAGATTGGGGTAGTAGAGCTTGTTATTACCTACGGTTGATAATTTCATTGGCAAATTGTTCATAATATTGATATGAAATTAGAACTCATTGTCTAGTGGTGGTGAATGAAACCTCAACCTACTTTAATCAATTGTTGATTGTTGTTTTGATTTTGATTGATTTATATTTTAATTAGTTTTAATTTCTGTGACTTAGTTAATTAACTCAATCCCCCCAAACATTTGTTGTTTATTTCTAGAGTTTGCTTGTTGAAGTCTTGGTTTTAAATTAAAATTCTTAGTTAGTTGAGTCGATAGTAAATCAATTAGCCTTGATCCTCGTGGGATCGACTCTTACTTGATCTATACTCATTAAACATTTATTGAAGTAAGGTTTAAATTTGGTAGGCCTAACCTCATAAGGTAGACATAATCATACCTAGAATAATCGTCAGTAAAAGTCATATAGTAGTGATAGTTTCCATGAGTACTAACACTTAGTGGCCCACATACATCTAAATGGATCAAATCCAATAGATATTTGACTCACTCTACTTGTCCAACAAATGGTGATTTAGTCATTTTTCCTTTGAGACATAACTCACTTGTTGGCATTCCTTGCTCTTTCAAAAGATTGAGCAATTGGACCAACTTATGAATTTATTTCTCATGGAATGTCCTAACTTAGCATGCCATAAGAGTTGGGAAATATGATTATCTTTTTTTCTTTTATTTTGTTGACATGAAAAAAGGAGTAATGGGGATTAATATAATATAAACAAATTTATTAATATACCACATAAGTTAGTTTTATACCAACAATTCATATACCTTTTGATTAACATTTGGTTTGTTTTCAAGTGTTTGTGTTACTTTTTATGCATTTAATGTGAAATCTTGTAGGTAATGGCAATAAGAGAAGAAAATGGAAAGAAATCAAAAACTTGGTTGAAATGTTGAAGAATTCGAGTTGTGGTGCCACTGATGGCAGTTTTGGTATTTCAATCATAACTCTGAGGAAAAATTTCATATAAACTTTATTCTTGATCCATTGGAAATCCAAGATATAGATCTACAACTTCTATGTTTACCACAAAATCAAATTCGGTCGATTTAAATGAGAAAAACTGACTTCAAGAGTCAGCACTGGGCTGCAATTTTCTGGATGACACATCTTGGTATTTCCAGCATAACTCTCTCCAAAGAAGTCATATTTAGTTGATTCAAGTTCCAATGGAAAGCCAACACACAGGGATACAATTCATATGAATACACAAATTCTAGTTTGGCCTCTAAAGTGGTGAAAAATCGGTTGAAAGAGGCTACAAGCGCTGCAGAAACCGATTCTGGACAGCAAGTGCAGCGCCTAGGCGCTGTACCACTGTCTTGGACAGACAAGGCAGCACCTAGGCGCTGTCGGGCAGACAAGTAAGGTCAAAATGGGCATTTTGCCCTCTTTAGGGCATTTCCCATCTATTTTGAGGGATTCCAAAAGCCTCCAAATCAGTTTTTGGAAGGGGAGAAGAGTGAGGAGAAGCCAAGAAGCAAAGGAGAACAAGGAGACTTGGAGAGAAGAAGGTCATTCTTAGAGACAAGCCATTCTTGGAGACAAGGAAAGCTTCAACTATTACTTCCACTTCACAAATTGGTGAACAATTTCCATGTTCTTTCTTATGTATTTCTTGAAGTTATATTCATACATGAGGAACTAAACTTTTCTTTCTAGAGGATGATGTAACCTTATTTGAACCTATGTTTTGAATTCCAAATAATATTAGTTCAAGTTATTCATCTTGTTTGTGTTATCTTGTTTAGTATTTCATCTTGATTAATTGGCCACTAATTGAGATTGTTTGACGTATGAGATTCGACACTCGAGAGAGGGAAGATTATACATGATCATAGGGATAACACAACCTAGGAATCATAGAGTTGAGAAGCTTATGAAACCTTTGAAGTTTTGAAGAAGAATTCATTGAACTTTTGTAGAGTTTTATTCTTGAATTTTTATAGAGATATCGAAATTCATGTTAGAACTTATAGTCAATTCGGCACTCGAGAGAGGGAATTGATGAGCTTAGGAATTCTTAACTTACATGTGTTGTTAACTTGAATTGGTATATTTTGGAAGGAAGAACATAGGTGATAATTAGGTGAGTCATTCCTCTAGAATTTCTTGCTCATAAGGTGTTTGTTGAATTGCTTCTAAAAACTCCATTCTTGTCTATGCATTTTTATCTTACTTTACTTTGTTTACCAATCATCACTCGATTTTCTAGATAAAATTAGGACTATTTGAACTACGGTACTTAATGCAATTTTTTATTACAATCCTTGTGGATACGATACTCAACTCATCATTATATTAAAACTTGACACCGTACACTTGCGGTTTGCATAATTTTCACGAACAAGTTTTTGGCGCCGTTGCCGGGGATTGTTTTATCATAATTGCATTAATATTGTTATGACTTAGTCTTGATTTTAGTTTAGATTGTTTTTACTTTTCTTCCCATATTTTGATGTTGTTTTGCCTTACATTGGATTATACGTATTTGTATGCGTAAGACTAGGAGTCTTGACTTGGGTTATTTTGATCCAGAAATTGAGCGACTCTTCGAGCTATTAGAGCAGCGAAAAGAGTTGACGATCAAACCATGGCGGATAACACCAACAATGTTAATGTGAACGCCAATCTTCCATTGCAACAACCACCACCACAACGAGCTATTCGGGACTATTTTCAACCAACCATGAACCAAAACTACTCCGGATAGCTCGACAACCGATCAATGCCAATAATTTTGAACTTAAACCAGCTCTCATTAGCATGGTGCAACAAAACAATTTGGAGGAAGTGCGGTGGAGGATCCAAATGCGCACTTAGCTATGTTTTTGGAGATTTGTGACACCATCAAAATGAATGGAGTGCCCGATGATGCCATTAGACTTCGCTTATTTCCATTCTCTCTCCGAGATAAAGCTAGGCTATGGTTACAATCTTTTGCACCATGTAGCATACCGAGTTGGAATGACTTGACACAAAAATTCCTTGCTAAGTACTTTCCACCAAGCAAGACACTTCAACTCAAGAGTGAGATAGCTCAATTCCGTCAACAAGATTTTGAGCCACTATATGAAGCTTGGGAGAGGTTTAAAGATTTTCTAAGAAGGTGTCCTCAACATGGTTATGAGGATTGGCAGCAGGTACAATACTTCTACAATGGTTTGAATGGGCAAACTCGAACCATAATAGATGCTGCCGCAGGTGGGACTTTGATGTCTAAGACTGCAAATGAAGCCCATATTTTGCTGGAGGAGATGGCTACTAATATATTGCCTGGTGTTCTTGAGGTAGATTCATTTACACAATTAGCTGCACAAGTTTCTGCTCTTTCTAACCAAATTGCAGCTTGGACTTCTAATGGAGTTTCTCAAGGAATGGACTCCATGGCATCCACCAGCACTTCATTTATGGACACCAAAGGTAATGAGCAGGTAAACTTTGTCAATAATCGTAATTTCAATTTCAGGGGAAATCAACTACCTACTCACTACCATCCGGGGCTTAGAAATCATGAGAATTTTTTCTATGCCAATAATCGAAATGTGCTTCAACCCCCACGGTTTACAACAATCCACCACATCCAAACCCTCAAGTAGGTGAGAAAAAGGCATCTGTGGAGGATTTGATCAGCACTTTCATTGGTGAGACAAGAGCCCGATTGAATAAAGATGAAGCGAAGATAGACAACATTGAGACTCAATTGGGGCACCTAGCTTCAAGTTTAGGAGCTCAAATGAAATCAATGGAGACTCAAATTGGACAGCTTGCTACTGAAATTAATGCTAAAAAACATAAAGGAAACTTTCCAAGTGATACGGAAATGAATCCAAGGGAGCATTGCAAAGCTATCCAACTTCGAAGTGGAACCAAAATCAAGGGCCGGAAATGCAAAGTTCTAAAGTTGATGAGCCAATGGCAAGCACCTCAAGTGAAAGTCCTATAGTGGAACAACCAAATGAAGAAGAAATGCAATCAAATGAACAAACAGGGGCTGAAAGCTAAAATCTACTCCTAACTTTGAAACTTCTAAATTTAATGTTCCCATTCCTTTTCCACAAAGATTTCAAAAGAAAAAGATTGATTCACAATTTGCAAAATTTCTGGAAATCTTCAAGAAAATTCATATTAATATTCCTTTTGCAGATGCTCTTGAGCAAATGCCCAACTACGCCAAGTTCATGAAAGATGTGATGTCAAGAAAAAGGCGATTGGTGGAGTTTGAAACCGTAAATCTCACAGAGAGTGTAGTGCCATTTTACAGAAAAAGCTTCCTCAAAAATTGAAGGATCCAGGGAGTTTTACTATTCCTTGTACCATAGGAGGATCTTTCTTTGATAAAGCATTATGTGATCTTGGAGCAAGTATTAATTTGATGCCACTTTCTATTTTCAGGAAATTAGGAATTGGAGAAGTCAAGCCATCCACTATCACCTTGCAATTGGCGGATAGGTCTCTCACTTATCCAAGAGGAGTTGTTGAAGATGTATTGGTAAAAGTGGATAAATTCATATTTCCTGCAGATTTTGTGGTGTTAGATATGGAGGAAGACCAAGAAATTCCTTTAATTACCATTCCTTGCTACGGGGCGTGCTTTGATTGATGTGCAACGCGGTGAATTAACTCTAAGAGTTAATGAGGATGAAGTGATGTTTAACATTTATCGTGCATTGAAGTTTCAAGAGGAACCACATACTTGTAATAGGATTGAAATGTTAGAAACTTGCTTGCATGATCATTTCCTCAAACAAATTCCTATCGAACCCTTAGAGAGATGCATTGTTCATTCCATAATGCAAGGTAATGACCATGAGATTGATAATGATGATTTAATGCATTACTTGCTCTTTCTTGAATCAGGAGAGGTGGAGTTGAAAAAGGATAAAGGCAAGGAAGCAATAGGAGATACCACAATCAAGGAACAAACAATATCACCGGAGTTGAAAGCACTTCCCGAGCATTTGCGGTATGAATTTCTAGGTGCTAACAACACGTATCCGGTAATTATTTCTGCATCCCTATCTCCTTTAGAGGTTGAGAAATTGCTTCGTGTTTTAAGAGAGCATAAATCTGCTATTTCAGATTTAAAAGGTATTAGTCCTTCAATTGTCATGCATAAAATCTTAATGGAAGAATCTTACAAACCATCTATTGAACATCAACGTAGACTAAATCCTACAATGAAAGAGGTTGTAAGAAATGAAGTCTTGAAATGGTTGAATGCTGGAATTATTTATGCAATTTCTGATAGTTCTTGGGTGAGTCCAGTTCATGTAGTTCCAAAAAAGGGTGGCATGACCATAATTCAAAATGATAACAATGAATTAATACCAACAAGGACGGTCACAGGTTGGCGAGTGTGTATTGATTATAGAAAACTCAACAAAGCTACTCGTAAAGACCATTTTCCCCTCCCATTTATTGATCAAATGTTAGACCGACTTGCAGGGTATCAATACTATTATTTTCTCGATGGTTATTCGGGGTACAATCAAATTGTCATAGCACCCGAAGACCAAGAGAAAACAACATTCACATGCCCTTATGGTACTTTTGCTTTTCGAAGAATGCCATTTGGATTATGTAATGCCCCAGCCACATTTCAAAGATGCATGATGGCAATTTTTCATGATATGGTGGAGAACATAATGGAAATTTTTATGGATGATTTTTCAGTATTTGGTTCCTCATTTGATTTATGTCTACATAATCTTTCTCTTGTTTTGCAGAGATGTGAGGAGACTAACCTTGTTTTAAATTGGAAAAAATGCCATTTTATGGTAAAAAAGGTATTGTTTTAGGTCACCGAGTGTCCTCCGAAGGACTTGAGGTAGACCGAGCAAAAATTATTGCTATTGAAAAACTTCCACCACCAATCAATGTGAAAGCTATTCGTAGTTTTTTGGGACATGCCGGGTTTTATAGAAGATTCATTAAAGATTTTTCAAAAATTGTAAAACCTTTGTGCAACCTTTTGGAAAAAGATAAACCATTTGACTTTAATGTTGATTGCTTACAGGCCTTTGATCACATCAAGAAAGCTCTCATTTCAGCTCCTATTATGGTGGTACCGGATTGGACCCAACCATTTGAACTTATGTGTGATGCTAGTGATTATGCGGTTGGAGCAGTGTTAGGACAAAGAAAAGATAAAATTTTCAGGGCCATTTACTATGCAAGCCGAACACTTGATGATGCTCAACAAAATTACACCACCACTGAAAAAGAATTGTTAGCCGTTGTGTTTGCATTTGATAAATTTTGTGCTTATCTTGTAGGTACCAAGGTGATAGTGTATACCGATCATGCTGCTATTAGGTACCTCTTTGCCAAAAAGATGCAAAACCAAGGCTAATCCGGTGGATACTCCTTCTTCAAGAATTTGATATTGAAATCAAAGATAAGAAGGGAAGTGAAAATGTGGTGGCGGATCACTTATCGAGGTTGGAGCATAAAAATGAAAACTTTGAAGGACCAATTAAAGAATTTTTCCCAGATGAGTTTATTTTGGCAATCAAAGATAATTTACCTTGGTATGCAGATTTTGTGAATTATCTTGCAGGTGGATTATTACCCCCGGACCTTACATATCATCAAAAAAGAAAAAATTCTTACATGATGTGAAATCATATCTATGGGATGATCCTTTGCTCTTCAAAAGGTGTTCAGATTCTGTGATTCGGAGATGCATTCCAATGGAGGAAACAAATGAAATTCTTAAGCACTGTCATTCATCCCCTTGTGGTGGTCATTTCGGACCTACAAGGACAGCTTCTAAGGTATTGCAATCTGGTTTTTATTGGCCATCTTTGTTTAAGGATTGTTATGCTTTTGTGCAGACATGTGACCGGTGTCAAAGGACTGGAACAATTAGTAGACGCCATGAGCTTCCTTTGACTAACATGATGGAAGTTGAACTCTTTGATGTTTGGGGGATTGACTTCATGGGACCATTTCCTCCATCAAATGGTCGATCATACATTTTGCTTGTTGTGGATTATGTCTCCAAGTGGATAGAAGCAATTGCCTCACCTACTAATGATGCCAAGGTAGTGCTTAAATTCTTGCACAAACATATTTTCACTCGTTTTGGCACACCTAGAGCAATTGTAAGTGATGAAGGTTCTCATTTTTGCAATAAAATGTTTAATAACCTTTTGGCTAAGTATGGTGTGAGACACAAGGTAGCTCTTGGATATCATCCTCAATCAAATGGACAAGCCAAAATCTCAAACGGGAAGTGAAGCAAATCCTTGAGAAAACGGTAAGCATTAATCGAAAGGATTGGGCACATAAACTTGATGATGCATTGTGGGCATACCGCACAGCATATAAAACTCCTATAGGTATGTCTCCTTATCGATTAGTTTATGGAAAAGCTTGTCACCTCCCCGTTGAGTTAGAACATAGAGCATATTGGGCTGTGCAATAATTAAATTTTGATACAAAGGCAATAGGAGAAAAAAGGTTGTTGCAACTCAATGAAATGGAGGAATTTAGGCTTGATGCTTATGAAAATGCTAAAATCTATAAAGAAAAAACAAAACAATGGCATGATAAATGATCTTGAGAAGGGAATTTCAACCGGACAACTTGTGTTGCTTTTCAATTCAAGATTAAAACTTTTTTCGGAAAAATTAAAATCTAGATGGTCCGGCCCCTTTATTGTCAACAAGACATTTCCATTTGGGGCGGTTGAGCTCAAAGGTAAGGATGGCATATTATTTCGTGTCAATGGACAGAGGTTGAAACATTATTATGGCAATGAAATTTGGAAGATGTCTAATCTTCCACTTGGGGAAGCAATCTAGGTATCCAGTTTCGGTCTAGCTAAAGACTTTAAATAAAGCGCTTCTTGGGAGGCAACCCAAGCTTTTTTTTTCTTGCTTTGTGAGTGTTGTTATTCTTGAGTTGTTTCATATCATGATGATTTCTCCTTGATATTTTACTCATTTTTGCAGGTTAAAGGCTAAACACCACCCATTTTCAGGAAAGTCCCCTTGTTTTACAATTTTTTAATCATTGAGGACAATGCTTATATTAAGTTTGGGGGGAGTTCAAGTGTTTAGGGTTATTGCTTGTTGCTTGAAAAGTTTACTGATAAACTATGTGCATACTTGAAAAAAAAAGTAAATATTAGAATTTGTACGTTTGTTTACGTGTCTAAACATCAAATTTTGGTTTTAGTTACTTTATGAGGTCTTGTGAATCTTGATGCACTAAGTAGTTTGTTGAGTTACATTTAATTATTTAGAGACAGTTTATAAGGTCTAATTATTTTCTAAATGATCCCACCAATCTCTAGAACTTGTTTGATCACTAGTCGAGGCGAAATCCTAGGTGGCATAACATTAGAGAAATGATTTAGGCCATTTTTGGACCGTTTGAGCCTTTGAAGCCAACCTATACTTGAATTATTCCCTAGTGTCCCCTCTTGAGCTTATTGAATCAATTCTTTGGACACCCTATACACATTATCGAGCTAAAAAAAAACAAAATATCCAATATTCTACCCTTTTTCATCTCATTTACACAATCATTCTTGAATGAATTGTTGTATTCAAAAAAAAAAGAAAAAAAAAAGAAGAAGAAGAAGATGAAGCACAAGTAAAAAGAAGAAAAGATTGAAAAAGGATGAAAAGGAAGAGATTATGAATTGAGGTGTATGATTTGAACTCCCTAAAATAAATAAACCCCCGTTGCATGCAACAAAAGAAATAAGTTTGGGGGTAATCTAAGATCAAAAAGAAGAAAAATGGGATGTTCAATAAAGAAAAATGAAGGAATTGATGAAGAAGTTGGTGCTTATTCAAAAAGGTTCTAGCATGATTGTGTAAAATGGGCAATTTTTAGCTACAATTTTCCATATTTTCCCACCATTACCCAAGCCTCACAATACAAGCTTTGGAAGTCCTTTTGATCTTTGATGCTATGATCTACCTACATTAGTGGAGACTAGTGTGAAAAACAAGCCTATGGAGTTTGGTATGCACTTCAAAAGTGGATCAAATATGAGTAGTTGGCTTTATAAACCTATCCGGATGATAAATGAAAGTTGATAAACTACTACTTTCACACACACACACACAAGACCATGAAGTTAAGTGAAACCAATATGCATGTTAACATGTAAACTTGGTATATTTTTTCTAATATTTTGAGATGAGAGGTTAGAAAAATCTTTCTTGACTTTGGTAACCTGATTCATAGGGAGATTGTCATGAGAATTTCATGTTTGATGCTTGAGGACAAGCAAATCTTCAAGTTTGGGGTATTTGATAAGTTAGTTTTATACCAAAATTCATATACCTTTTGATTAACATTTGGTTTGTTTTCAAGTGTTTGTGTTACTTTTTATGCATTTAGTGTGAAATCTTGTAGGTAATGGCAATAAGAGAAAAATGGAAAGAAATCAAAAACTTGGTTGAAATGTTGAAGAATTCGAGTTGTGGTGCCACTGATGGCAGTTTTGGTATTTCAATCATAACTCTGAGGAAACATTTCATATAAACTTTATTCTTGATCCATTGAAAATCCAAGATATAGATCTACAACTTCTATGTTTACCACAAAATCAAATTCGGTCGATTTAAATGAGAAAAACTGACTTCAAGAGTCAGCACTGGGCTGCAATTTTTTGGGATGACACATCTTGGTATTTCCAGCATAACTCTCTCCAAAGAAGTCATATTTAGTTGATTCAAGTTCCAATGGAAAGCCAACACACAGGGCTACAATTCATATGAAGACACAAAATTCTAGTTTGGCTCTAAAGTGGTGAAAAATCGATTGAAAGAGGCTACAAGTGCTGCAGAAGCCGATTCTGGACAGCAAGTGCAGCGCCTAGGCGCTGTACCCACTGTCTTGGACAGACAAGGCAGCGCCTAGGCGTTGCTAACCAGCACCTAGGCGCTGCCAGGCGGACAAGTAAGGTCAAAATGGCATTTTGCCCTCTTTAGGGCAATTCCCAGCTATTTTGAGGGATTCCAAAAGCCTCCAAATCAGTTTTTGGAAGGGGAGAAGAGTGAGGAGAAGCCAAGAAGCAAAGGAGAACAAGGAGACTTGGAGAGAAGAAGGTCATTCTTAGAGACAAGCCATTCTTGGAGACAAGGAAAGCTTCAACTATTACTTCCACATCACAAATTGGTGAACAATTTCCATGTTCTTTCTTATGTATTTCTTGAAGTTATATTCATACATGAGGAACTAAACTTTTCTTTCTAGAGGATGATGTAACCTTATTTGAACCTATGTTTTGAATTCCAAATAATATTAGTTCAAGTTATTCATCTTGTTTGTGTTATCTTGTTTAGTATTTCATCTTGATTAATTGGCCACTAATTGAGATTGTTTGACGTATGAGATTCGACACTCGAGAGAGGGAAGATTATACATGATCATAGGGATAACACAACCTAGGAATCATAGAGTTGAGAAGCTTATGAAACCTTTGAAGTTTTGAAGAAGAATTCATTGAACTTTTGTAGAGTTTTATTCTTGAATTTTTATAGAGATATCAAAATTCATGTTAGAACTTATAGTCAATTCGGCACTCGAGAGAGGGAATTGATGAGCTTAGGAATTCTTAACTTACACTATTTGAACTACGGTACTTAAAAGCAAATTTTTTATTAAATCCTTGTGGATACGATACTCAATTCATCATTATTTAAAACTTGACAAACCGTCCACTTGCTAGTTTGCATAATTTTCATGAACAACCAAAGGTAATAAGAACCGAATCTTTAAAAATGGAACAACTTTCATATTTTAATGAAAAATTAAAACCTTCTCCATCTAAAATAATAGTGAGATTAATGTTCTTCACTATCTCTGGAACATAAAGACAATTATTTAAAAAAACTAAAACTACTCGATTTCCTAAAGCTAAGTTGACACTTCCTATGGCCAAATGCAGCAACCTTTTGCTCCATTCCCCAACCACAGAGCTGTCTCTCCTCTAATTAGCTTCCTACTTCTTGCCATCACCTATAAATCATTGCAAACGTGAGACCTACAGCTGGTATCCAATACCCAAGAAACATTGTTAACTGATAAGTTAACTTCAACAAAATAAATACCTGAACTCTTCAGGTTTGCAAGGTACTCCTTGCAGTTTCTTTTCCAATGCCTAGGTTTGCTGCAGTAGTGACACTTGCCATCGGTCTTGTTGGAACTCTTGTAGACGCCACCTGTTAGCTTTATGCCTTTGAATTTTGTGGAAAGCTTTCCTTTCCCTTCTTTATCTAGGGCTTTGTAGCTTTTGAGTCGGATGAGGATCCAACAAGCATGACCACTTCAACATGTTAACCAGCTCAGCTAGGCTAGTTTCCATTTTATGCTTGTTGAAGTTGACAATGAAGTTGTCAAATGATGGAGGCAAAGACTACATGATGAGATCCAAATAGAGTTTGTTATCCATAACGACTCTAAGTGACTCGAGACTTTCAATCAGGCCTATCATCTTCAATCCATGGTCATGGACTGAAGAGCCTTCCGTCATAGGGGTCCTAAAAAGCTCTTTTGAAATCTGATATATCATCTGCCTAGCATGTTCACCTTACAACTCTTGTAAGTGAACATAATATCATGCGCACGCGCATGTACCTCATGTTGCCTCTACAACTCGTTTGACATTGATGTCATCATATAGCATCGCGCTTGCAGATCATCATCAACTAGCTTGTGATAATCCGCAAGCTCATCCTCACTGGCATCTTTCATCGTGGCCGACGATGAGATCATATCTAGTATGTAATCCCTCTTTCCAGATTGTAGAACAATCCAAAGGTTTCTCAACCAATCAACATAGTTGGGACTGGTTAATTTATTAGCTTCCAAAATTGATGCAAGTGGGTTTTTAGCCATTTATAGACAATCAACAAACATAAACGAGGCAGAAAATTAGCATACTTTCAAAATCATATACATTTATAATAAGGTCTTAAGTAATAATTGTCTCCCACTATTTCTTTCAAATTCCATCACCCCTAATGGCAATTCGGGAAATCTTATTTCCTAATAGCCTTGAGGCCCAATCAATATATCGTATGCCCCAATTTTATGAGTGCATAAAACATATTGAAAAGTAGTGAACTATTAACAATTGTATCTCCATACAACCCTCAAGATATTTTACCTCACTACTTCCCATATACCCCAATTTTATGAGCTCATATGGTACTAAGTGTCAAACAAGACCTATCAAACCTCAATATAGATGGAGCATCAAAACATTCCACGACTCATGGTCAATGTAGAGATGAGTCCATCCCATGGGCATCACCATGCTTAGTAGAGATCATAGCTTTCCATTACAGAGTCATTCCACGACTCATAGCTAATGACAAAGTAAGGTAGCATCGTCATGTCAACTACTTTTGATGGTAGGCATGGATTATTAAGTCCAACTCAATTTTATCCATATTTGCTTGAAATCGGAATTTAAAAGTTTTTTTACTTGATTTTTCAGTTCAAGTGTGGTATTTATTTTAATCAAGACCTCATCATTTTTAATCTTGACTTATTTAATAAATTGACAAACAAATCAATTAAATAAACCCTACGCATGCATCTAATACATACATAATCCAAATGATAATGGGTCATTCCTATGCGATCTATTTGAGCGAAAAATACATCTAGGTCAATCTAAAGGTAATAGAATGGAAATAGAAACTAATTTCTATTACATGAATATATCCCATACATTCATGAGTCTTCCCTTGATTCTTTGTCTTGGTAATTCTTCTTGTCCACCAAAAGGCAAAAAAAAACCTCACCCTATTCTACTCTCATTCAAAATGTAAAGTACATATAAGAAAAGAATAAGAGACTTACAGGCCCCATTTTAAATACCCAAATATAAATAAATCCAATCACATTGGTCCAAATGGCTTCATACATCACATGAATTTATTAAAGCATGTAAATTTACCATCCTTTTAAATTGTAATTTCATGACTTGGGATAAAATCTTTGATTTTTCAAGACAAACCCTTTTTTCATTTTTTTTAAATTAAACACTCTAATTACCCAGCGCTGCCTGCGTGCGCCCGTGTGCAACCTGACATCATGCCATGTATAATTTCTCCTTCTGATCGAATCAAATAAAATCATACATGTTCTGTTTAACAATTAAATTAATTACAAAATAATTTTATCCCAATTATAATAAATCAATCAGCATTACAATAAATTAATAAGAATTTAATAATTAAATACAGAAGCATAAATTAAATTCAATTGGAATTGCATAAACTATGGGTCTGATACTACTGTTGGGTTCGCATGATCTAGGGGTATGCGTAGTGAAAAAATAAAACTTTAAAACATCATACCATAACAATTATAGCAATACCCCAAATCCGATGCGATTTCTAACGATCTCATAATTTTCAATGGTTGTAATAAAATAATTAAAGTTTTGATTTATACCTTTCTATGCACTCTGGTTGTCATAAGGTATGAAGCAAACAATTACTAACCCTTTTTTTGAATTTGGTTCACAGGGATCCAAACGTCTCCCCTCTAAAGTAGTCCACACTTTGAGTAAGAATACAAAATCAAAAATTTCGCTAGCAATTCTGATTTCTTTTCTAATCTAGTTGATGGAGTGTGTATAGAAAATATTAATTCTTATTATGAACTTATGATAAAAGAATTAACACTTAAAGATGGAATTTGTGGAGAAAAGGGATAGATGAAGAAAATAATTTTCTTCTATTTATATCTATATGGCCGAAAATTATAGGATGATAATTCATCCTTAAATTTTCGGCCATAGTGTATTTATAGGGGATAAAAAATTTCAAGAGTCATACTCTTGGTATTTTGTATCTCCTTTTGATTGGTTGGAAAATATTTTGGTTGATCCAAACTTCTTCCAATTTTATCTCTTTCATATCTTCCAAAGATATTCAAAATTATCTAATAATTCTAAACTGTTGACTTTCCATCATTTTTCAACTACCTTCATAGGCCTCTCTTAATAGACTTTTGTGAATTGGACTTGGACTTAAAAATAAATCACATAATTAATCTAATTAATTATCAAACCCAAATTAATTAATTCCATCTAACCCATCTAATCAAATTAGACCTAATTAAATAATCCAATTATTTAATTAAGTAAATTAATTTAATAATTACATTAATTTATGGACTACATAATTAATTTGATCCAATCAAATATTTATTTCACTCTAATTGGGCTTCTTGATATTATTAGATCTAATTAAATAATTCAGTTATTTAATTGAATAATTAATTCAACTCCTTGAATTAATTTAAGAGATTAATTAATTGGATCTAACTCTTTAGATCAATTCCTAAATTAGAAATGTCCCATCTCAAATTCTGTGTAACCCTTTAGGTTCACAACTAAGCTAGCAGTGGGTTTGCAATATTTATAACTTATGAATAATAATTATTATTTTAATTAATTAATTTGATTAATTAGTCCGCTTAATTTCAAGAACCTTACAAGTCATGGGAAACACCTAACAAATGTATCATGACTACCTAGACTTAGGTGAAATAGCAAGTGAATCAATAGTCAAAATCTTAATTGCTCAATAATTATGATTCCATTTCAAGTTTCAATGACGGATCATTAGAAAACCCACGTCTAACATTCATCCTGCCTTGGCCATGGACTTTTGAGTTTTGAACTATGAAAATATAGGAGATTCACTTGTTTTACCAGACAAGTGACAGATCCTTTATTGACCACTCATTAACCTTCATACATATCAATACAATATCTAATGTATCCCATTTATGATTGTTAGGCAATCAGAAGATATTTCAAAATAAAACACGACATGCATAAGACTACCATGGTGTCTCAAGTCAAAAGACTAATCGTATACTATCGTAACATAGAATTTCTTAATTCGATAAACAAGTTTCCAATTAAGAAATTCCAGTGGGCCTGTTCAGTGTACTTGTTCCCTAACAAGCACCCACATACATACACTAGCATCACTACGCCAATGTCCATGGAGCGAGACATCCTCCTTATGTGAGCATGCATTGTATGCGTGAGTCTATTAGGCTATTCGACGTCACATCTCAAAAAGCATTTGACTTGGACCTAATTTAAGACCAAAGTCATACAGGCATATTCCATGATCATCATCAAATACGTTACCATGCCCCATAGCTTAGTTCGGTCTAGGGACTTTATCCAATTACATGAAGCAATTAAAGGTAAGAAATTTTCCTTTATATTAATATGATTCGAAAAAGATTATTTTTACGAATACAAAAGTATAAAGGATGTTCAATCTAATTGGCACAACTTCCTTTGTTGCATCCGATGCAGCAATATATTCAACCTCAGTGGTTGAGTTTACAGTCGTTTCTTGTTTGGAACTTTTCCAGCTGATCACACCAACATTCAAGGCAAATATATATCCAGACATGAACTTTGTGTCATCTATATCAGACTAGAAACTAGAGTGTGTATAGCCCTCCAGTTTCAATTCTCCATTATTGTATATGATTGGCTCATAAATTGTGATATTTTTTACACCTCCATTAGCACAATTGCACATGTTTTTGCTTTATAGTTTATACAATTTTACCTTATTTTGTGATAATTATGTGTAGGTACAAAGTTGGAGGAAATGGGTTTGAAAAAAAAAGAAAAAAAAAAGGTCCGAGCTACATCCCTAAATAAGCAGTATGTTTGGAGTCGTGGCTCCACTGTGCATAACAGAAAAATATTTTCCAATGGGATTTTGATGACAAATTACGAAAAAAGACTCATTTTGGCTTCTTTCTTGTTTTCCACACCTTAGATATAGTGCATACACCACACACACCATGTGACCCTCTATTAGGTATACTATACACACATAATTACATCACACAACTAAGAGATACATACATGCTTACATATATTTTCTGGAACAACGCACAAAATACACAATCTACAACATACAATTAAGAACTCACATATATTTTACACTTAAATTCTCACACACTTTTTCTCTCCATCCAAAACACACACTTCTCCATATTTACTCACACACCACACCTAGAACACCCATTACCCATTCGCCAAGGAGCTTGGGGATTTGTAGACAAGAAGGGGAGGAGCTTCATTTAGGCAATGAAGATTTTGAAGAAGAAGAGAAGAATCACTTAGTGGTTGTAATCTTTTACTTTAATTTCTTCTTTTTTTTAGTTTTGAGAAATTTGTAAGGATCAGGATGATGTTGACAAACACTTGGTACTTGTTTAATTTTATTATGAGCTAAACTATTTTTGTCAAGGCTTGGAAATCTATTTTAATGGACTTATAAGTTGATGTTTATATTATGATTGGAATGTTATTTTTATTGTGATGAGCATATGCTATGTGTTTAATACTTCTTGAGGGTTGACAAATTTCAAGTTGATTCTAATTATTGCAATTAGCCAGTGGTAAAGTTATAGTAAGAGACCGGGTAGTATATGCCATGGACCGACCCTTTATATGTGGTAGTCATAGACTTCACTGTTGAAAGCTAGTGGAATTCACAAGCAGTAGGATAGCCCGTAGCTAGAGATGGCACCGGTGGCCTACTAGGGGTAGATTTGCTTAATCTTGAGAGAGAGCACCAATTACAATAGGAAGACCCACCATCACATAACCCACATCATTTCAAATTAAAATTAAGCTAGGTTCATAACAACATAGGATGGCTAACAATGCCTTGACTCTCCCTAGTATTGCATAAATCCCTCAATCTCTTTGGACTTTAGTTATTTTTGTTTGACTTGATAGTTTTTACATTTTAATCAATCACCACAATATCGTTCGGTTAAATATAGCTTAGGTAATCTACACTTATGTACTTACACACACTCTCTTTGGAAATGATACTCTACTCACTCTTTATTACTTGTTGACTCCTTGTACTTGTAGGTTTTGCAACCACCACTTTGGGGTCACCAAGTTTTTTGGCGCCACCAAGTTTTTGGTGTCGTTGTCAGGGAATGTGTTTATGTGTGATATCAAAGTTGATTGTCTAGTTGTAGTTTGACCATTTTATTGTTTTATTTTTTTTATTTTTTTTTTGTTTTCTTTTATGAACAAACTACTTTGAGAGTTCTTATTTTTCATTATAGGTGTTGTTGGTGCATGACCCGATCATCTACGCAGAATCTTATGCCATGCAACTTGAAAATAGAGAGAACTCTTTGATTATTGACAAAAAAATCAAGAGAGGAAAGAATGGTCAACAACGAGAGAGATATGGAGAATAGATCATTGTTGGATGATGTTAAACCTTCAATCAACGGGACCAATTCAAGTATTAGGAGGCCGACAATTCAAGTAAAAACCTATGAGATTAAATCAAAATCATTCAAATGACCCTAATACCCACATTGCAAACTTTTTGGAGATTTGTGATAATTGTAAGCACAATGGAGTGACCGATAATGCTATTAGATTGAGATTGTATCCATTTTCATTAAGAGATGAAGCTAAGAGTTAGCTTAATTCATTGCTCGCTGGATCAATTACTACATGGGATGTCATGACAAAGCATTCCTTGCCAAGTACTTTCCACCATCCAAAACCACCAAAATGAGGAACAACATTACTACATATGTGTAATTTAAGTTGGAGTCCTTGAATGAAGGTTGGGAGAGGTTTAAAAATTTGTTGAGAAGGTTCCCACACCATGGTTTACCTACATGGCTTCAAGTGAAAACATTCTATAATGGTTTGTCACCTACTAACCTGGCTATGATAGACACAGTGGTGGGAGGCACAATCATGAGGAAAAATCTAGAGACATATAAATTGCTGGAGGAAATGGAGTCTAATAGTTACTAATGGCAAATCGATAGAAGTTTAGAAAAGAAGGCAGTGAAAGTGTACACTATTGATGCATACTCTACCTTTTCGGCTCAAATTAAAGCATTGAACAAGAAGGTTGACAACATGAGTGCTTCGACAATGAAGATGCAAACCGTCGCACATGAGTTATGTGGAGGTGGACACTATAGCACAAAATGTCAAGTGGGAAACCCATTTTCATCCTCATCTGAGCAAGCTAACTATGTTGTGAATTTCAATAGACAAACAAACAATCAAATAAGGTACATCTCAAGCCAATCAAAATATGGCGAGACCTCCACCACCCAGTTACCCACCCGAGAGAAGAAACCAATTTTGAAAGAGCTTGTGGCCAAATTCATTTCTAATACTGAAGAAAGAATCCAAAATTTTGAGGTAACCTTGTGGAACTTGGAAACTTAAGTTGGTTAAATTGCAAGCACGGTTTCGGGGCATGCTCAAGTGACATTACCAAGTGACACGGATAACATCCTAAGGATCATTTTAAGGCCATCACCTTAAAGAGTGGAAAAGAGGTTGATTGAAGGTGAAGGAAGTTAAATCTCAAAAAGAGGAGTCAATTCCCAATGACGAGCAAGATGAACACCAACAGTGCATCGACATCAAAGCCTAGCACCTCTTCCAAATGGGTCATCCTTAATGAAGCAGTAAGTGTTCCTCTCCATTTTTCTATGGCATAGAAAAAGCAAAAGTTAAATGTGTAATTCTCTAAATTTCTTGAAGTCTTTGAATAGTTGCATATTAATATACCATTTGTTTATGCTTTATCTTAAATGCCTACTTATGCTAAATTCTTGAAAGAAATCTTGTCTAACAAAAGGAAATTGGAGGAACATGAGACGGTGAACTTGACCAAGGAATGCTCGACGATTGTGTAAAATAAGCTTCCTCCTAAACTTAAAAACCCTAGGAGTTTCTCTATCCCTTGCACATTAGTCCAATTTCATTTTCTAAAGTCTTATGTGATTTGGGTGCTAGCATTAATCTCATGCTAGTGACTATTTTTAAGAAACTTAGACTTGGAAAGCCAAAGCACATAATGGTATCATCGAAACTTGTTGATCGGTCCTTCAAGTATCCCAGAGACATCATTGAGGATGTACTTATCAAGGTAGAAAGATTTATATTTTTAGTTGATTTCCTGATTTTGGACATGCCTCTCATTCTAGGTAGGCCCTTCCAAGCAATAGATAAGGCATTAATTATAATGCCCCGTTCTCTCCTACATAGCCAATAATAAGCACATTACACGAATATGCATCTAATCAATGTGCATTATCGAATTATGGCATACAAATAGCATGATTGCACGAACATGAATAATGTTATTATATGCTCTAGTTATACTTTAACATGCATTAGTACATGAAATATGAGATCAAACTTTTGTTTCTTGATTTAACATATTGCTTAATTGCCTTTTTGTAGTGAAAAACTCGATATCTCAGTTAAAAAAGATTGATGTGTTGAATAGTCATGAAATGAATTATTCATATTACTCCATACTTGTTACATTCTAAAGTGATTATTTGCCTAAATATTTGCTTTAAATATGTTACATTTGGCTAAGAAATAAAAGTATGCAAAATGGTGCAATTTGATTAGTTGGTTGACTAGGTTGCATGAAATTATTCTAAACCACATTACACCAGATTTATTAAACATAAGGTATAGTGTGATAGTTCCATCCAGGGAAGAAATAGATTCCAACCAAATGTTAAGGGCTTGTTCTGTTTAGATTAGTGATAGGACACTTTATGCGAATCTCATTATTTTACCAATGCCAAATTTTGAGGTTATTATGGGTATGGATTGGCTTACCAAATATTATGCAACAATTGATTGTAACAAGAAGATTGTAATTTTTCAGCCACTTAGGGAAGAACAGTTTGTGGTATCAGAGCGGATGTTTAGTCATTCTTGTAGATAGAAAAAGGCTTATGAATTCGAGTTCTTTATCTTATAGTAAAAAGGGGAACTTTTATTAAAATCATAACTCTAGTATTGATGAAAAGTTAACATTTCTTGACTTAATTGTATTAACTTATTTAGGTTCTACAGTTAGGTTAAGAGGTGTAACATTAACTAATGTTCAACTATGGAGGTTGATACTTAGAGTAGGAGATGATCAAGTAATTTTTAATATGTTCAAAGCAATGAAAGATTTAAATGATGACCATAGATGCTATAAAATTGATGCACTTAACTATTTAGCTCTTGAATTCTTGCAAGAGAATAGGTTCAAAGATGAGGTGGAGGTGTATGTAGTTGTTGCTAAGGAAGAGGAGGAGGATGATGAAGGAATATGGGCTGTTGTGGCAAGTTTGAAGGCCAAACCCCCTTTCAAAAGAATAACTTAACCATGTTTTGAAGTATTGGAGAGGCCTCCCTCTACACAACAAAAGCCATCTATTAAGGAGTCTCCTATTCTTGAACTTAAACCACTTCCCCCTCATTTGAAGTGTGCTTATATTGATGATTCATATTCTTTGCCAGTAATAGCCTTTGGATAGAAGATAGCTGACATCAAGGGAATTAGCCCCTTAATTTTCATGCACAAAATCTTAATGGAGAAGAGCTGTAAGCCCATGGTGCAGCCACAAAGAAGATTAAATATAATGATGCAAGAGGTAGTAAAGGCCGAAACCATCAAGCTTCTTGATACAAATATTATTTATCCCATCTCTAATAGTACATGGGTGAGTCCTGTACAATGTGTGCCTAAAAAAAGGTATGACCGTTATTTATAATGACCAAAATGAATTGATACGAACTAGGATGGTCATAGGGGTGGAGAGTGTGAATAGACTATAGAAGATTGAATGATTCTACTATAAAAGACCACTTTTCCCTTTCCTTTATTGATCAAGTATTGGAGACGCATGCGGGTTTTGAATTTTTTATTGCTTTCTTGATGGATATTCGGGTTACAACCAATTGCTATAGCTCCCAAAGATCAAGAGAAAACTACTTTCACTTGTCCTTATGGTATATTTTTATTGAGGAGAATTCTATTTGATTTGTGTAATGCACCCGCAACATTTCAAATATGCATGATGGCTCTCTTTCATGATATGGTTGAAAAGTTTTGAGAGATTTTACGGATGATTTTTCCATTTTTGGACCATTATTTGATGATTGCTTGTCAAATCTTGATTCAGTTTTACCTAGGTGTGAGAAAACCAACCTTGTCTTGAATTAGGTGAAATGCTATTTCATGGTCAAGAAAGGTATAGTCCTTGGTCAGAAGATCTCACATAGAGGAATTGAGGTGGATAGGGCTAAGGTGGAGGTGATTGAGAAGTTACCTCATCCCTAATCAGTAAAAGGATTGAGAAGTTTCTTAGGTCACACCAGTTTCTACTATCAGTTTATCAAGAACTTTTCACAAACTACTAAACCTCTATCATGTTTGGAAGTGAAATATGCATAATTTAACTTTGATGATGATTGTTTGCAGGTGTTTCAAACTTTGAAGGAGAAGCTAATCACTGCACCTATCATGGTGACACCCGATTGGAGCCTACCATTTTAGTTTATGTACTATGCGAATGACGTAGCTATTAGTGCAGTCCTTGGGAAAAAGGAAAACAAGGTATTGCAAACCGTTTACTATGTTAGTCATACTTTGAATGAAGCACAACAAAAGTATTCCACAACAGGAAAAGAATTTCTAGCGATAGTATTTGCATTTGATAAGTTTCATTCATACTTTGTTTTGGCAAAAGTGATTGTGTACACGGACCACTCCATACTCAAATACCTTTTTGCTAAGAAAGATGCAAAACCAAGGTTAATTAGATAGGTTGTTTTGTTGCAAGAATATGACCTTAAGATTAGAGACAATAAGGGTATGGAAAATATTTTTTCGGATTACTTGTCTAGGATAGAGAGTCCTATTATTGAGCAACGATGATGTTGAAAAAATTACTAAAAGTTTTCTGAATGAACAATTGTATGCTATTTCTTCCCCTCACTTTGCACAAATTGCAAATTATAATATGTTCGGTATCCTATCCCTTGATCTTTTGTTTCGTCAAAAGGAAAAAAAATTATTCGATGTTAAACATTACATGTGGGAGGATCTGTTTTGTTCAAAGTTTGTACAGATAATGTGGTGAGGTGATGTGTGCCATAAGAAGAGATGCTATATATATTGTACCATTGCCACGACCGAGAGGTAGGTGGTCACTTTGGTCCCACAAAAATAGCGACAAAGGTACTCCAATCCAGTTTCTAACACTATATAAAGATGCTTATAATTGTGTTGCTTATTGTGAAAGGTGTTAATGAATTGGAAACATCACTAGGTAAAATGAAATACCTTTGAATAATATTCTTAAATTTGAGCTTTTTGATGTGTGGGAACTTGAGTTCATGGGTCCTTTTCCTAGCTCTTGCTCCAATAGATTTATACTTGTTGTGGATTATGTGTCTAAATAGGTTAAAGCCAAAGCATTTTACACTAATGATGCTAGGGTAGTGGTCTAATTTCTAAAGAAATACATTTTGGCTCAATTTGGCACACCTAGGGAAATTATTAGTAATGGTGGCTCTCACTTTTGCAACAAACACTTTGAAAAACTTTTAAGTAAGTATGGAGTCACCCATAGAATTGCTACCCCATATCACCCCCAAACAAATGGACAAGTAGAAGTGCCTTAATGGGAAAATCAAACAAAATTCAAAAAAATTGATGAGCTTGACTAGGAAAGATTGGGCATTGCGACTTGATGATGCTTTTGTGGGCTTATGGACTATATATAAAAATTCAGATGTCACCATATAGGTTGGTCTTTGGTAAAGCATGTCATCTCCCCGTTGAACTCAATCATCGTGCATATTGGGCTACTAAAGTTTTGAACTTTGATATCTAAGCGATAGGGAAAAATAGGTTGTTGTAATTGAATGAGTTAGAGGAGTTCTGGGGGTAAGCATACGAGAATGCTAAACTCTACAAGGAAAAGACTAAATGATGGCATGACAAGAACATTGTGGAGAAGGAGTTTGTTAAAGGGGATCTTGTGCTCTTATAAAACTCCAGATTGAAACTCTTCCTGAATAAGTTGAAGCCATGGTGGTCCGAACCTTTTACCAACACCAAGGTCTTTCCTTTAGGAGTTATGGAGGTGTACACTCCGAAGACGAGCACTTTCAAAGTGAACGGACAAATGTTGAAACCGTATTTGGGGGGTGGTGTTGATGGAACCATTTCCATAATTGCTCTTGCCCACTCCCCATGAGAGGTTTCAAGTGAAGCTACTCATTCCCTTTGTATCTTCATTAGTTTTTAGTTGTTGTTGTGTTTGTCAATTTTTTAGTACTTCGTGTAAAGTCCATGTGCTTTCAAGTTCTCTTTTTCTTGGATAGGTAGATGTCTCATTGATGATATGTGTGGATCTTCCCTGGGCGCCAAGGGAATCATCTACTGGAAAGTGGAGTTTCCTATTTCTCCGCACCTCTTATGTGCTTTAATTCTTTAAACGTTGAGGAAAATGTTAATTTTACAGTTGGGGTAGGATTTGTATTTTGTATGTTTGAGCTTTATGTGATAAATTGAGCCAATTTTTTTGTTTATGTTGAAGCTTTTTGTGTCAATTACATATTGTAATACCCAAGCCTCATACTACTCACTTACCTAATATGATTCATTCACTACATGCTACTTATATGCTAATTTGTATTAACATCTACATCGCATCTTTTATAGCATTCTTAATCATTATACATCCAATGTTATCACTTGATGTTAGTGGTTGAGATCCTACAACCTAATTAAGTGATTCTATATTTAGATAAGATAAAGAATAGATTGATCAATATAATGGATATTCATAGGTTGTATGTTATAATTTTAGAAGTGTGAGGAAACCAACCTTGTCTTGAATTAGGCGAAATGCTATTTCATGGTCAAGAAAGGTATAGTCCTTGGTCACAAGATCTCACATAGAGGAATTGAGGTGGATAGGGCTAAGGTGGAGGTAATTGAGAAGTTACCTCATCCCTAATCAGTAAAAGGATTGAGAAGTTTCTTAGGTCACACCAGTTTCTACTATCGGTTTATCAAGAACTTTTCACAAACTACTAAACCTCTATCATGTTTGGAAGTGAAATATGCATAATTTAACTTTGATGATGATTGTTTGCAGGTGTTTCAAACTTTGAAGGAGAAGCTAATCACTGCACCTATCATGGTGGCACCCGATTGGAGCCTACCATTTTAGTTTATGTACTATGCGAATGACGTAGCTGTTGGTGCAGTCCTTGGGAAAAAGGAAAACAAGGTATTGCAAAACGTTTACTATGTTAGTCATACTTTGAATGAAGCCCAACAAAAGTATTCCACAACAGGAAAAGAATTTCTAGCGATAGTATTTGCATTTGATAAGTTTCATTCATACCTTGTTTTGGCAAAAGTGATTGTGTACACGGACCACTCCATACTCAAATACCTTTTTGCTAAGAAAGATGCAAAACCAAGGTTAATTAGATAGGTTGTTTTGTTGCAAGAATATGACCTTAAGATTAGAGACAATAAGGGTATGGAAAATATTTTTTCGGATTACTTGTCTAGGATAGAGAGTCCTATTATTGAGCAACGATGATGTTGAAAAAATTACTAAAAGTTTTCTGAATGAACAATTGTATGCTATTTCTTTCCCTCAGTTTGCACAAATTGCAAATTATAATATGTTCGGTATCCTATCCCTTGATCTTTTGTTTCGTCAAAAGGAAAAAAAATTATCCGATGTTAAATATTACATGTGGGAGGATCTGTTTTGTTCAAAGTTTGTACAGATAATGTGGTGAGGCGATGTGTGCCATAAGAAGAGATGCTATATATATTGTACCATTGCCACGACCGAGAGGTAGGTGGTCACTTTGGTCCAACAAAAATAGCGACAAAGGTACTCCAATCCAGTTTCTAACACTATATAAGGATGCTTATAATTGTGTTGCTTATTGTGAAAGGTGTTAATGAATTGGAAACATCACTAGGTAAAATGAAATACCTTTGAATAATATTCTTAAATTTGAGCTTTTTGATGTGTGGGAACTTGAGTTCATGGGTCCTTTTCCTAGCTCTTGCTCCAATAGATTTATACTTGTTGTGGATTATGTGTCTAAATAGGTTAAAGCCAAAGCATTTTACACTAATGATGCTAGGGTAGTGGTCTAATTTCTAAAGAAATACATTTTGGCTCAATTTGGCACACCTAGGGAAATTATTAGTAATGGTGGCTCTCACTTTTGCAACAAACACTTTGAAAAACTTTTAAGTAAGTATGGAGTCACCCATAGAATTGCTACCCCATATCACCCCAAACAAATGGACAAGTAGAAGTGCCTTAATGGGAAAATCAAACAAAATTCAAAAAAAATGATGAGCTTGACTAGGAAAGATTGGGCATTGCGACTTGATGATGCTTTTGTGGGCTTATGGACTATATATAAAAATTCAGATGTCACCATATAGGTTGGTCTTTGGTAAAGCATGTCATCTCCCCGTTGAACTCAATCATCGTGCATATTGGGCTACTAAAGTTTTGAACTTTGATATCTAAGCGATAGGGAAAAATAGGTTGTTGTAATTGAATGAGTTAGAGGAGTTCTGGGGGTAAGCATACGAGAATGCTAAACTCTACAAGGAAAAGACTAAATGATGGCATGACAAGAACATTGTGGAGAAGGAGTTTGTTAAAGGGGATCTTGTGCTCTTATAAAACTCCAGATTGAAACTCTTCCTGAATAAGTTGAAGCCATGGTGGTCCGAACCTTTTACCATCACCAAGGTCTTTCCTTTAGGAGTTATGGAGGTGTACACTCCGAAGACGAGCACTTTCAAAGTGAACGGACAAAGGTTGAAACCGTATTTGGGGGGTGGTGTTGATGGAACCATTTCTATAATTGCTCTTGCCCACTCCCCATGAGAGGTTTCAAGTGAAGCTACTCATTCCCTTTGTATCTTCATTAGTTTTTAGTTGTTGTTGTGTTTGTCAATGTTTTAGTACTTCGTGTAAAGTCCATGTGCTTTCAAGTTCTCTTTTTCTTGGATAGGTAGATGTCTCATTGATGATATGTGTGGATCTTCCCTGGGCGCCAAGGGAATCATCTACTGGAAAGTGGAGTTTCCTATTTCTCCGCACCTCTTATGTGCTTTAATTCTTTAAACGTTGAGAAAAATGTTAATTTTACAGTTGGGGTAGGATTTGTATTTTGTGTGTTTGAGCTTTATGTGATTAATTGAGCCAATTTTTTTGTTTATGTTGAAGTTTTGTGTGTCAATTACATATTGTAATACCCAAGCCTCATACTACTCACTTACCTAATATGATTCATTCACTACATGCTACTTATATGCTAATTTGTATTAACATCTACATCGCATCTTTTATAGCATTCTTAATCATTATACATCCAATGTTATCACTTGATGTTAGTGGTTGAGATCCTACAACCTAATTAAGTGATTCTATATTTAGATAAGATAAAGAATAGATTGATCAATATAATGGATATTCATAGGTTGTATGTTATAATTTTATAAGTGTTAAAGGTGTCACTAGTAAGCTTATATGATTCAATTCGATTTGATCGAGGTATTTTAAAGGTATACACCCATATATTAACATACTTAGGATATCGAACATGATAAAATGTGATTTAAGTATCATAATACAAGGTTCATATGTGCATGTGATTTTAGAAAATGAAAACTAAACAATCATTTAAGAATCGGATGTCGATCGATTTGGAGATTGAATGAACAGTTAAGAAATTAGGGCATAATGTATTATCCGATCATATGGAGAGTAAAGTAGGTTGTACATAGATAAATAAGTAATGAGAAACACTAGATTAGGGCTGTATAAGGTGTGAAAAATATCAGATTTGAACTACAACTTTACACCTCAACCTTGCCACCTCAAGCTTTCACTCAACCTTTCTTCATTTCTACCCTTGAGCCACGAGAAAAAACTATTTTCTGAGCTATTTCACTTCCCAAACCTTCATATTGAATGTTATAAATTACTCTCAAGTAATTCCAAGTAAAGAAAAAAAAGTGAAGGAAGCAAAGGGAAGTAAGGAGGAGCAAGTTGAATTTAAAATATGTGCATCGGTGAGCTTTAATTCATGTTTTTGATTTAAGTTCTTGAATTGTTTGAGGGTTTATAATTTTTAAAGCTTATATTATTGATTATAATCATGTTAGGATGTTATTTGTGGTCTTTTAGTTCACAAAATAAGGATTTTTAGTTGCAAAATCATAATAAAAATCATTAGGGATAGAAACTGTATACTTGCTGATTTTTTATATTTATACTTTATATATGTATAATAAATTTATTAAAACCTGTGTATTTCACCATATATGTGTTTATATGTGAGTCCACGTGATGTATGTAAGTTTAGAGAGGTTATAAATTATAATATAGTGTGATAATTAAAGAGGTGCTCAAAACTGTCTTCTTTGAAATTCAGATTCTGTCCTATATGAATGGTGCTGGTTTTACATCAATAAATCCATTAGTTTTGGTAGTAATTTGACCTGGTTGCCTCTTTATATTGTGTTATCTAAGTATGTTGACAATTTGGGAGTGATTGAATGTATTTAAGGGTGCCAAAACAATTAATGTCATGAAGTGTGCAAAACTGTCACGGTAGGAAAATAATCTGTTTCAGTATGTTGTGAAGAGAGCAGAACTTGGGAAGCTATATCCATGAGTTTTAGCAATTATATGAGATGGTTACATTTATATACATGTTTTATAAGTGTGGTAAAAATTTGGGAGTGATTGGACATGTTTAGGGATGTCAAAATTATCATGCAACTAAATTGGACAGCAAGTAAATATGAAAATGTGAATTTGTCCCATTTGATAACTTAGCATATTTCAACCTAGACATATTGCTATTGAGTGTTAACAATTAGGTACATGATATTAAAGTTATAATACTTCAATTATATGATGTTTACATGTATCTAAGATGAGAAATTAAGGTATTAGAGGGACTAGATTGGGTTCTAGTTTGCAAAACCTAGATAGCTCGGTGTTTAAGGTCTTAGTATGATATTTTTTGCTTTCAACTTGTCAAATTGGGAATGGTGATTGATGTTGGGTAATATTACAGGCTATTTTACATCTAATATTGGAGGGGAATAATAAATAAATCTAAACTAAGCCACCAACCAAGTGAAAGGTAAGTAAAGATCCATTTGCAACTACAATGCATGAACATAGTATGTCTTGAAGCATTTATACCTAATGTGTTGATGATATTAACTTTGACTGAAGAGTCCTATGATTCTTGAAACATGTTGAGAGCAAGATGACTTGCATTTCATATTGAACATACCATTCATGAGCATTTACATATGCATGCAAGGTATATGAGTATAGTGGAGGTTCTTGCATGCACGATATGATTTGACATATGGTTTTCAGAAAGAAAATATTTTGGTTGCCCACTACTAGTGTACTGAGGCATGCGAGGCATTCTTATATGATATTTTGGGGCGCCGTGAGTGTTACTTCTCGGACGATCACAGGGGTTGACAAGGGGTGTGCCTCTGGTAGTCACGAGAGGGTGGACCACTTGACTGTGCCCTTATTGAATCCGCCAGTGGGAAGACTTCTGGAGGATCACATTGGGAGATAGGGGGTGGACCTCTAGTGATCCCAGGAAATGGCGCTTGGATTGAGTTAATCTGTCTATGTCCATGTGATTATTGATGTTATTCAGATCTCTATCTGGTGCATAGTAGGTGGGCCAAGGGCTCAATAAATGAAGTGATTTTTATAAAAACTCTTTGATTTATGAGTACTCAATTTGATACATTTATAGCATCATATCTTAGAGTTGAGTTGCATGAGATTTTATATCATATTCTTGTCATGCATGATTTTTACTTATTGAGCGTTAGCTCATGTAGTTCATGCATTATAGGTGATCATGGTGAGATTTGAGACCTCTGGTTTACTGGCTAGCAGTGGAGCTCCTATAGGCTTTTAAAGATCAATGTACTTGGATGACGACCTGTTGGGCTATTTTGTGGGCTGTGTTTTTTATTTTACAATTATTGTATTATATTAGTGACTTTATCCTATATATCACTTTCAAAACTCCTTTGTAATAGGAAGTTTAGGTTTGTGATGGTTTTGATAGACTTGGTTAATATTTAATAACTACATATGTATATACAATGTGAGAGGATATGAAAGCACTTTACTTTTATCAATATTTTGTTGAACTAAGTAGAAAAAAAAAGTTATACACATGCATACATGCACAAATTATGTTGCACAGGTTGTTTATATATATATTTATACATATTGTTGGGAGGTTGTGACACATATCTTGTGTGATGGAAGTTCGAGAGCAAGCATGCTATGTTAACAAACTTATCTTGATTATCGATTGCCTATGATAATACCTAATCTATATGTAACATCTGTGGAGAGAGTTATGCCTTATATACTAAGATATGTCATACCATATAATTTCAGCCCTGTGTTAATTCTTGAACTCGGTTGTTCTTATTGAGATCGATCGAATTGGATTTTGTAGTAAACATAGAAGTTGTAGATATATCTCTTAGATTTCAATTGGATCATGAATCAAGTTGATATGAAATTTGGTTCGAGAGTTATGATTGAAATACTAAAACTGTCATCAATAGCACCATAACTCGAATTCTTCAACAATTCAACCAAGTTTTTGATTTCTTTCCATTTTCTTTTCTTATTGTCATTACCTAAAACATTTCAAACTAAATGCATAAAAATTAATTAAAACACTCAAAAATAAAATAAATATTAATCAAAAGGCATATGAATTATTGGTATAAAACCAACTTATCAAATACTTGGATAATATTTCTTAATCTAACTAGTGGATTGAAGAACCTATTATCTTACACTTGGAAGTTTGAAATGTAGAAGAATAAACACACAAAACAAGCAAGAATAGAAAGAAGAGAGAATCGATTTTCTCTCTTTATATATTCGACTAAGTGTGTGTGTATATGAGTGAGTTGTGAGGATTTTTCATTTCATGTTATTTATATGCAGGCTAGTATAGTTAGGTTTTCCCAACTCAAGCACCCACTAACAGCATGTGCTTGAATTGGTCTTTTGGAAAGCCTTACCTTCTAAAATGACCAAGTCAACTAAATTTAAATTCCTCCCTATCACTAATAGTGATGGCTGAATTTTAGGCTTCAAATGCCTTCAAAGATTGGCCACTAGCTCTTCTACTTGTATTGAATTTATCTAATAAATTCAATACTGATATCTTATATCAACAAGATAATCCAATTATTTTATTTTATTTATATCTTTTAATATTTCAAGTGGGCTTCTACTAACAAGCTTTATTTACTCATGCTTGTACTTCGCTAAGCATATTAATTAATCAAATTAATTAATTAGCCTAAAATTTAATTAATTGATCCTATAAATTAATTAAGGGGGTGTTTACTTTTAATTATTGGGCTAAATTCATTAACTAGTCCAACACTGTCCTTTACATACTTTCCTTGATAAGGCCTGTATGATATCAAGTGGCCCGATCTTATTTTGAAAATTTTGTTGGATATGAATCCTACATCTTGAGTGGGATCCAATAATCAAGATAGGCCTAAGACCCAAACTTTCAACCGAAATGTCCATTTTATTATTAAAACTTAATGTGAAAATAAAATTTTTGCCCTCCAATAAATTCAAATTTGGAAACCCTTATCCCTAGTTCCTTCATCTCTCTTCAACAAAAGAGAAGACTGTAAAATCAGTAAGCTCCATCCCCAATAGGCCCTCTTTTGCTTTTTTTTTATTTTTCTTCTTTTGTCCCTCCAACCTATTCATGCTATTCTCTCTTGTATGTATATATAACTTCTTAAATCTATGTAATGATGATTCTTTTATCTAAAAATACATGACGACCTTCTGATGCAAATCAGCTTCAGTAGTAAATTAATGATCTTGTCTCTCAATAACTCGAAATCATCTTGAATGTCGCCAATGACACAAATGAGAATGAAACCAATGTGGCCTTTCTTGATGAGGCCTTCATCCACCAAATCATGAAAGAGAATGGGAAAAATCTTGATTTAGGGCTCAATATTTCTAGTAATGGTAATTTGGTCAAATTATTACGTACTCACGCATTAATCCTATAATGTAAACAATATATTACATTTGGTACAAATATATCTTTCTTATAATCCAACAAAGTATGCATAATATTCATTAATAAACTAATCAATATCCAACAACTTATCATATATTTTATCCATCATTTCATACCTCAACAAAAAAAGTAAACAACTCATAATTTACTCCAATTTGGATTCCTAATCTTATTAGGTCCAATTATATAATTTTATTATTTAATTGAATAATTAATTCAATCAATTATATTAATTTAATCCCAATTAATTAATTGTATCCAACTCCTTAGATTAATTTTTGACTACTAGTGATCCGTTCTAATTTGTGGTCAATTGATTGGCAAGCAATAAAAAGATATATTCAAATGTTGTAGTGTATACACAATGCTACCATGGTACCTCCAATCTGAGGACTAGTTGTGTATTATCGCAACATAGAAATTCTTATTTCAACGGGCAAAGCCTCCAACTAAGAATTTTCTTGTGGCTTGTTCAATGTACTTGTTCTCTAACAAGAACCCGTATACATACAATTGCATCTTTACGCTAATGCCAATGAATGCGACATTCATGTCTTACATGTATATATCGTATATGCGAGTCTTACTGGACTATTCAATGTTCTATCTCAAAAAGCCCACGATCTATAACTTATTTAAGACCAAAGCCTTAGAAATATATTCCATAATCGCCATCATATACGCGACCATGGCCCATAGAAAAATATGGTCTAGGAACTTTATCTAAAGTACAAAAAATAAATGCAAAACATAAGATTAGGAATATGCCTTTGTTGGGTTCACGTGATCCCAGGGTATGCACAGTGAAAAATAAATTTTTAAAATAAATCATGCTATAACAGTTATAGTAGTACCCTAAATCTGATGTGATTTTTAATGATCTTGCAATTTTCAAAGATTTAATAAAAATTAAAATAGTTTCTATTTATACCTTTTAATGCACTTCGGTAGTCATAGGGATTGAAGCAATCGATTGCTAGCCCCTTTTCAAATTCCGGTTCACTAGGATCAAAACATCTTTCCTTTAAAGAAGTCCACATATTGAGTAGGAACACGGAATCCGAACTCCACTAGCAATTCGAATTCTTTTACTAACCTAGTTAATGGAGTGGATATGGTTAATATTAATTTTTGTTATCAACTTGTGATAAAATAATTAATACTTAGACAAAAAGATGGAATTTTGGTGGAATAAAGGATGGAAGAAGAAAATAATTTTCTCCTTAATTTTCTATAATTTTTGCCCCTATAATTAAAGTAAGAGGACTCAAAATTTCTAAGAGTCCCACTCTTTGTATTTTTGATCTCCTTTTTAATTGGTTGGAAGATTTTTGGTTGTCTCAAAAATATCCAACTCTATCCTTCATATCATCTAAAGATATTTAGAGTCTCCCAAAAATTTCAAATTCTTGTGTTTCCATCATTTTTCAACAACCCAAGTGGACCTCTCCTAACGGGCCTCATTGAATTAGACTTGGACTTAAAATAAATCCTATAATTAATCTAATTAATTATTTTTGTCCAAAAACTCAATTAATTAATTCCATCTAACCCACCTAATTGAATTAGGCCCAATAAATAATTTAATTATTTAATTGAGTAAATTAATTTATGGACTACACAATTAATTTGATCCATTCAAATAATTATTTCACTCTAATTGGTCTTCCTAATCTTATTAGGTCTAATTAAATAATTTAATTATTTAATTAAATAAATAATTCAACTCGTTGAATTAATTTAAGCTTCAATTAATTAATCTTCATTAATTAATTGAACCTAACTCCTTAGATCAATTCCAAAGTTAGAAATGTTTCATCTCATATTGTGTGTAACCCTTTAGGTTCAAAACTAAGCTAGTAGTGAGTTTGCAATATTTACAACTTATGAATAATAATTATTTCGATTAATTAATCAGCTTGAAATTAACTCCTTAATTTCAAGAATCTCACAAGTTATGGAAATACCTAGCAAGTGTATCATGACTACCTAGATTTAGATGAAATAGCGAGTGAACCTATTTCAATTATGAGTATCATATATATAAGGTCCTTCCATCAACTAATCTCCCAATTAAGTCTAGGGCATAGATTGATAGTCGAAACCATAATTGCTTAATAACTATGATTCTATTTTAAGTTTCAATAACTCATGATGAATCGTTAGAAAACCCCCATCTAACACTCATCCCGCCTTGCTAAGGACATTTGAGTCATGAAATATGAAAACATATGAGATTCACTTGTTCTTCCAAACAAGTGACGGATCATTTGTTAACCACTCATTAACCTCCATACATATCAATGAAACATCCATCGTACCCCTTTTGTGATTGTTAGGCAATCAGAAGATACATCACAATGGAACATGACATGCACAAGGCTATGACGGTGCCGCAAGTCTAAGGACTACTCGTGTATTATCATAACAATGGAAATTCTTATTTTGACAAACAACTTGTTTATTTAAGAATTTTCAGTAGGTTTGTTTAGTGTACTTGTTCACTAACAAGTACCCGTATAGATGCACTAGCGTCACTGTGCCAATGTCCATGGAGTGAGACATCCTTCTCATACGAGCATGCATCTTATACATGAGTCTATTGGACTATTCAAGGTCCCATATCAAAAAATCCTCAACTTGAAACTAATTTAAGACTAAAGCCATATAAGCATATTCTATGATCACCATCAAATGCGTGACCAAGCCCCATCGCTAAGTTTGGTCTAAGGACTTTATCTAATTACAATATGTAATTAAAGATAAATAAATTTGCCAATTTACTTAATATGATTTCAAAAAGATTTTTTTTATAAATATAAAAGTATAAAAGACGCCCAATCTAATTAGTGTGTCGGGTACTACTCTAATAATCTCCCACTTGCCCTATTGCCAATTGCCCATGTACTTCAAGCCTATCTTCTCAAGATGTATGTCGAGTACCTTCTGAACTAGGGATTTGGTTAGTGGGTCTGCTACATTTTTTGCCAAGCAACTCTATCCACTACAACATTGTCTCTACAAATGATCTCTATAATCAGATGGTATCGCCTCATGATGTGCTTGGATCTTTAATGAGATTTTCGCTCTTTTGCTTGCGCAATATCTCTATTGTTATCATAGTATATCAATATAGGATCAACAATAGGCTGAACCATACCCAACTGTTGGATGAAGTTCCTCATCCGCTTTCTTTGTTGTATCACATGTGGCAATTTATTCAACCTCGATGGTAGAATTCACGGTCGTCTCCTGCTTTGAACTCTTCCAGCTAACCACACTACCATTTATGGTGAATATGTATCTAGACATAAACTTTAAGTAGTTTATATCGGACTAAAAACTAGAATCAGTATAGATTTCTTGTTTCAGTTCACCAGAGCCGTATACAAGAAAGATATCCTTAGTTCTTTTCAAGTACTTTACGACCTTCCAGTATTCCTCACCTTGATTGGACTGATATCTTCCCATGACACTCAGAGCATATGCAACATCAGGCCTTTTATACAACATACCATAAATTATACTTCCAATGGCAGAAGCATAAGGTATATAGGTCATCCTGTCTCTCTCCTCAGGAGTTTTAGGAGACATAACCCTTAATTAAGAGAGAAATGCCATAACTCATTAGCAAGATTTTTCCTCCATGCTAAACCTCTTTAGCATTTTATCTATGTACGTAGATTAGAATAGTTCGATCATCCTTCTAGACCTATCTCTACAGATCTTTATTCCAAGTATAAAAGATGATTCTCCCAAATCCTTCAACAAATTCAATTCAAGTCAAGAACTCCTTGATATGAGGATTAACTATCTACAAATTCAAATCAAGTCATAAACTTCTTGATATAAGGATAAACAGTCTCTAAATTCAAATCAATTCAATTGAAAAGATTCTTGATATGAGGATAAACTATCTATAATTCAAATCAATTCAATAGAAGAACTCCTCAATATGAGTTTAAATTATCTCTATATTTCAAATAAGTTCAACTAAAGTGTTGTGACTTGATTCTCTTGATGAAAGAGTTCGAGACTTATTCACTCTAAGACGCATTGTCTATGAACAAGTCTCGAGTTGGCATTTGTTGACAAATTGAATTTGTGTCAAATAAATGGTGATATGTGTAAAATAATGTATTAAATATCAACTTCATATTTTCTACTTTTTGGGATTTTAATCAAATTTCATTCCTAAAATACATAGTTAATTAATTTGATATTATAATATATATTTTATTGACCAATCATATATTGAAAAGTGTTAAATCTCAATTCTTGAAAATCAAAACTTATCTTTTAAGTTATGAAAGTGAATACCAACACAAATCGGTAATTCAAATCACATCTTGTGATAATCAAATCATGAAAGGTCAATCAAATTATGCCACTTCATCAAATGACTTATCCAAGAGCCCATGTCCTACAAGTATAAATGGGGGTCATCTCTAAGGAATTAAATACAAAAACAACATAAGTTATGAAGAAGATGTCCAAACAAGAAAGGTGTTGGAGAAAATTCTCTCAATCCAAGGCGATCAAATTGAAGGATATACATGGTGTTCAAGGCAAAAATCAAGGTATTCATTACTCGAATAATAACATTTAATTCGAGATTAAGTTGTTAAACCCTCGAATTAACATTATTGGAGATTAAATCAATCTTAGAAGAGATCGGAGGGTCAATTCCACCAACAAATATTCAAATCAACATTCTTAAAGTTCTCACGATTGATTTGAGATTAAGGTGCTAAATCTTCGAATTAATATTATTGAAGGACAAAATCAAGTTTGAAGAAGATCAAATCAGTGATTCCACCTCCAAAAGTTCAAATCCCAAAAAAATTTATTCTTGAAGAGAAGAATGAGAGGCTCCATAAGATTGTAACCATTTTATGTTTTTATTTAATAAAAATCTGTTTATACTATTTTTCTTATTTGTTACTCTTTGCAGACAATGAAATTTGTGTTACAGACACAACTACTACCGAAGTTGAGTTGGTTGCTACCTTAACAAGCTTTCAACTTTGTAAAGAACTCAACCTTCAAAAATCTGGTCAAATGTTATTGAGATTATCAAGCAGGAACATATATGGGGCAGCTAGAATTTTCAGCATCTTCACACTCAAATTCGCCAACTGATGAGTACATTGACAATGTCCATCTCTCACATCTTCAAAGAAAGACACCAACGGGTGGATTCTTAGTTAATCTTGCAGTGTCTTCATAGTTTTCAGCAACTTTTCACCAACATATACTTAAAGAGATCAGAGGTTATATTTGAGTAGATAAGTAGAATCTACTTTTTTTTTAGAACTAGATTTAATCTTTACCATAAATGACATAGTAGTACTTGATAAGGAAATTTGATTTCCTTCCATTTTATTTTATTCTTCATTGATATTTATTTCTTTTATCTTGTTTTCTTTCCTTTGTTAGTCAAATATTATTATTGTTAGTTATTCTCTAGGAAATCTTTACATTTATTACTTTACCTTATTCTTGGAACATTATAAGCTATATAAGTGAGTCATTGTTTAATAAAAAGGCTATGCCATATTTTATCTTACCTCTAAATCTCTATATGGTATCACAACTTTATGAGGAACTCTAATTCCCTTTCCCCATATTCACAACACCATAGCTATCACCGACTTCAACTATGTCGTTGACACCAACCATATTAATCTCCCTAAATTCTATTGCCCCATCGAGCGTAGGCCTTATCATGTTATTGTTAATGGTTTCATGCCCAAGGTCATACTGTTACATAATATTTGGTGTTCTGACAATTACATCCCACTCTCTAACCACGACCATAATAGAGTAGTGCCCAATGAGCCAATTGATCGACCATACTTATACTCTTGTGAATCATTCTTATTCATACTAATATAGTTAAAATGGCAATTTTCATCTGAAGAATTAAATAAAATCCTTAGATCACACATAGATATGGACATGGTCGCACATATGTTTGCGATCATGGAATATACCTGTAAAGTTATAGTCTTAAAACACCCCAAGTCAATGATCAATAAGATGGAACATCAATGATCTCGTTGAGACTTGTGCATATGATGCAGGCTTGAAAGAAGGATGCCTCATTCCATGGGCATTGGTGTGGTGACATTAGTGCATGTATGTGGGTGCTTGTTGGGGAACAAGTACACTGAACTACCCTGCTTGGAAATTCCTAATTGGAAATAGTTTATTATCGAATGGGAATTTCTTCATTACGATAGTGCAAGAATTAGTCCTTGGACTTGAGGCACCATGGTAACCTTGTGTCTTACATATCGCACTTTGATGTATTTTCTGATTGCATTATAATCACAAGGGATTTATGTTGGGTGTAACATCTTTATGTATGAAGATTAATGAGGGACCAACAAATGATCTATCACTTATCTTGATGAATAGGTGAATCTTTTATATGTTCCACTATACTTGACTTTAAAATCATTGGCAAAGGTTGGATGGAAATTAGATGTGGGATTTTCTAATTGTTCATCGTCGAGTCAAGCTACTAGGAATGGAAACATAATTACTGAGCTAATGGAGCTTCGACTAATAATCTATACTATAGGCTCAATCGAGAGATAAGATTATGGAAGGATCATACTTGCATGGTATTCATAATTGGAATAGGTTCGCACCTTCACCTAAGTCTAGGAGTCATGATACACTGATAGGTGTTTCCCATAACGTGTAGGTTAATGGGTTAATTATAAGAGGATTAAATAATTAGATTAATTAAATGGAAAATTAATTTTTTCAACTAAGTCACAAAAGTTGTGAGTCCACGACCAGCTTAGAGTGAACCTAAGGGGTTACACACAAAATTTGTACAAGTCCATTTCTAGTCCAAAAATTAATCCAAGTGTTAGATTAGATTAATTATTATGATTAATTAATGGGTCTTAAATTAATTCAAGTATTAAATTAACTTAATTAATTAATTAGATTAATTGATTGGACATAATTAATTAGGGAGCTTGATTGGAATATTTAATTAATTTATTTGATCAATTAATTAAGATGGACCAAATTAATTTATTAGATGAATTAATTTAATTAATTGGGTCAATTAAACTAGGGCCTAATTGATTAATTAAGCCTAGGCCCATTAGGTGTAGGATTGTAAGAAGACCATTAAGAAATTGGATTGAGAATCCAATTCCTAGAGGAAGTTGGATTGGGAATCCAACTCCTAAGAGGTAATTAGGAAAAAAAGTCCTTATGAGATAAGAAAACTTTCTAATAGAGTTGGAGATAAAGAATGAAGAAAGTCCAACATGGAAAGGACTTGAGGTAGCCTTTATTGACAAACTTCTTGGACTTTCAACTATATATATTTTGCTGAAAAATGTGAAGAAACAACCCTCTCTCTCTTGAAGAAAAATATTTTCTTTATCTCCAAAGATTCATCCTTTCTTCCTTCTTTAATCTCCAAAAGTTCGTCAACCTTTTACCTAGTTTAATTCATTTAATTGTTGAATTAAGAATTAAATTAAATAGTTGAAAACTAATTTTTAGTATGTTCTTGTTCCAAACAAAATCATTTTAAAAAAGAATTATCGAATCGAAAACTACTAGTATAGGATTCGATTGCAAGTGGGCATTCAAGGTGTGGATATCGTTAGAGGGATAACATTTGGGATCCTTGAAGCGAATCAGTTTTCAATCAAAGGGGTTTGAATTGATGAACATAGAGATTAATTTGTGTTTGGATAATGATTTTAATCATTTAAATCCCTACATCAATCGAAGTGCAAATCAGGGTAAGGGTTTCTAAAATCATATTACTTTAAGTATCAAAAAACATACAACTGATAATCGTGAAAGGATTTCAGGATTCATTTTTAATTACATGTGATGTTTTTTTTCTCAATTATTAAAAGTTTTGAATTCCATTGTGTACACATTTTCCTAGACCCAGCGAACCGAATAGTATTATTAGAGTTAAGGTTCGTGTGTTTTTTATACTTTTTATTTCATTTATTTAATATATGTGATAAATAAAATATTTATAAGTGATTGATTTTGAATTAATAAATTTATTTGTTTGGGACTAATTTTATTAATCGTTTTAGTTGTTAAATTTTTTTCAGAAATAGACGAATTAAGATATTGGATTTCTTGATCCAAGAATTTCAAGATTTGTGAAATCTTGAATTTCTTAAAATTTGGAAAAAAATAAAAAAACAAAAAATTGATTTATTGATCAAGAAAATTAGTTTTTGATCAAATTTTCAAGATTTCTTGATGAGATCAAGAAATCAATAATTTTTGATAAGATCAAGAAACTAAGAAATTAAAATTTTGTGAAAACCATAAATTCTTGGACAACACAAAAAATAGGGTTGTCGACCACTCAATGTGTGACTTAGATAGGTTGTATACTGACCGGTATTTGGTCGCTAGTCAGCCAGCAGGTCGACAGAATGCCCAACACCGAAACACGACACTGTGGTACCTGTCAAGGCACCCAACATATGGGCGCCCAGCCACCCAATGGGTGGGCTGTCCAGGCACAAAGGCATCCAATGGGTGCCAGACGTGTGGGCACTTAGGCACACGACCTCAAGCAACGTATCGTGTGCATAGCCTGCCACCAAACAGGTGGGGGCTTTGGGTTGTTGTCCCATTCCATCTCATTATGTAATTATTCCATTAAATTTATGGTTTTTCATTTGAACATTAAATGTTAATTTTGATTTTTGAAAAATTATTTTTCTTGAAAAACCAAGAATTGTGATCCCAAATTTGAAAGGAATTGCACATAATGTAATCGGTAAATTTACATGCTTTCATTATAATATAATTATTTATGTTAAGCAGGCTAGTTGGATGATCATGGAGCCTAGGCCAATGTGATTGGTTTAATTTTATGCATGATTTGTTATTTTTTGGTTTCAATCAAAATGAGGCCTATGAGTCTCATCTTTCTCTATTTTTATTTTTTGATAGAGTAGGATGTCCGGCATCCCAATTAGATTGGGTGTATTGTACTCTGTTCATTGTAATCATATTAGTAAAAGGGCACTTTCTTTATCTTATATCATGCATTTACTTTCTGTGCATTAGATAAAATCCTCAGACCTTTAGCTATGGGGCATGGTCGTGCATAAAATGGCGAACATGGAACATGTCTCTAATGTTGTGGTCTTAAATAAGTCCTGAGTCAAGAGCTTTTTGAAATGAGACATCAAATAGCTCAATAAAACTTGCACATATGATTCATGCTCGTACGATGAGGATGTCTCATTCCATAGGCATTAGCATAGTGATGCAAGTGCATGTTTGCATATGCTTGTTACAGAGCAAGTACATTGAACTGACCTGCAAGAAATTCTTAGTTGAAAACTTTTTGGTCAAAATAATAATCTCTATGTTACAATAGTGCATGACTAGTCCTTTTACTTAAGGCGCTATAGTAACCTTGTATGTGTCATGTTTTACTTTAATGCATTCTCTGATTGTCTAACAATCACAAAGGGATTACATTGGATATTGCATCTACACGTATGGAGGTTAATGAGTGGCCAATAAAAGATTTATCACTTGTCTAGTAGAGCAAGTGAATCTCCTATATTTTCATAATTCGTGATTCTGAAATCCTTCATCAAGGTATGATGAATGTTAGAAAAGGGTTTTTGGTGATTCATCAAGAGTTACTAGAAGTTGAAATGGAATTATAGTTATTGAGTCGATTAAGGTTATGACTTTTATCCATACCCAAGACTAAATAAGGTGATTAGTTGACGAAATGAAGGACCTTGCATACATGAGACTCACTTACTATTTCACGTAAGACTAGTTTGCGATGATTACTTGCTAGATGTTTTCATGGCATAGTGAGATTCTTGTAATCAAAAAGTTAATTTCAAGTGGATTAATTAATCAGAATAATTATTATTCATAAGTTGCAAATGTTGCAAGTCTACTACTAGCTTAGTAGTGAACCTAAAGGGTCACGCATAATTCAGAATAAATAACCTCTAGTCTAAAATTAATCCAAAGAGTTAGATATAATTAATTGATTAATTAATTAGATTAATTAATTAAGAATTAAATTAATTCAAATTAGTTAAGTTAATTATCCAATTAAGTAATAGGATTATTTAATTAGACCTACTAAGATTGATAATCCAAACTGGAATGAATTAATTAGTTGATTGGATCAAATAATTGGACTTGGGCTAATTAATAAATTAGATTAATTAATGTGCTTGATGAAGTCGAAGCCCAATTTAAAATAGCTCATTGGTAGAAACCTACTTGGAATATTAGAAGAAATAAATTAAATAAAAAATAGATATCAAGGTTGGATTTGTGGGATAGATTCAACGAATATGGAAGAGGGCAGAGGCTGAAAATTTAAGGCCATCTTAGGCCCAATTTTCGGCTACTTGTGAATGAGGAGGGAAGGGATTTTGAATTCAAATGGATTTAGTTTGTAAGGAAGTTAGACTTTTTAAACAACCAACTAAATATGTGAGGCTAAAATTAGGGATAACCTAATTCTTGTAGCCTCCATATAAATAGAAAAATTGAAGATAAGATCCTCTCCCTGGCACTTTTATTTTTTGCCATCACAACAAGAGAAAAGAAAATTTGTTTTTGCTTTTCTCTTCTCCTCTCTTTTCTTCTCTTCTATATCCAAGTGCACGATATTATTCTTCTTTCAGTTAGTTGGATTAAGAACAATCATAATAGGCACTCAATCTTTAATTCCACCGGTTGGATTAAAGATTAGTGTACACTCCATTTTTTGCTAGAACAGAAAAATAAAAACATTATCAAGTTCTTTTATTTTTGGTTATTCAAGTCTAAGGTGTGGATTGTTTTAGAGGGAGATGTGTGGACTCCTTGGTGAAAGTTTTGCAACCATCTGGCAATTGATTGGCTCAAGCTTTTCATCAAATCAAAGAGTTCGAAAAGGGGTAACGAATCATATTACCCTTTTATTTACATTTTGTTTGTAAAACCTATTAATAACGTTGATCGCTAAGTCACTACGAAATTAGGGGTAATGCAATAAGCATTATTGCATTTTTGTTTTTTTTTAAAATATTTTTTTGCTGCACTACCCCCAGGTTATAGCGAAACCAATACTATCTCCCTCCTATGTACCTCTCCTTGGAAATGTTCCAAGGGTTCTTGTAGTTTTAGCAAACAAAATGAGAGTATAATTAGGCGGTGAGGTTAATCTTTTTGTAATTTGGCGAACATTACAAGAAGATAGAATAAAGATGTTGAAAAGGCAAGGAATTAAGGCCCATGAATATGTGGAATATATTTATATAATAGATGGGCCTTTTTGTATTTTAATTATCACCTAGATTCACCTTGATCCACTTTGGCTCGAGTGGATCACATAGGATTAAAAGCTTGTGATCATCCATTTATTTTAGTATGTATGTGATGCATGCTGCATTTATTTAATGCTTCCTTATGATGGATGATTGTTATCATTAGGATAGTGAACATTAAATAAACAAGATAAGAAAATGATGAGATCGTGCATAATAAATCTAGTATGACCCTCACTTGAAAATGTTTCAAGTTAAAAACCTTAATTGATTCATCCATGCCTTCCATCAAAAGTAGTGACATGCCAATATGCTACCATATTTAGTCTATTGTCCATGAGTCGTGGGATGTGATTGTTATAGTAGGATGCCCAGTGCCCCAATTAGATTAGGTATATTGTACTCTTTTCTTTTGTAAGATAAATTTATTGGGGGAATCATATTAATAAAAAGGCACTTTTTTTATCTTATGTCTTGCATTTTCTTTCTATGCATTAGATAAATTTCTTAGACCAAATTTCGCAATGGGGCATGGTCGCGTATGTGGTGGTGATAATGGAACATGCCTCTAAGGCATCGGTCTTAAATAAGTTCTGAGTCAAGGGTTTTTGAGATAGGACATCAAGTAGCCAAATAAAACTTGTGCATACGATGCATGCTCATAAGATGATGATGCCTCATTCTATAGGCATTAGTATAGTGACGCAAGTGCATGTATGTAGGTGCTTGTTAGATAACCAGTACAATGAACTGACCTGACTTAAATTCTTAATTAGAAAATTTATTTGTCGAATTAGGAATCTCTATGTTATGATAGTGCGCAACTAGTCCTTTTACTTGAGCAACCTTGTACGTGTCATGTCTTACATTTACAAAAGGACCTTATGTGCATGGTATTCGTAATTATAATAGGCTCACTTGTTGTTTCACCTAAGACTAGTTTGTCATGATTACATGATAGATGTTTTCATGGATAGTGTGGTTTTTGAAATTAAAGAGTTAATTAATTGGAATAATTGTTATTTATAAGTTGCAAATGTTGCAAGTCCACTACTAGCTTAGTAGTAAACCTAAAGGGTCTATAATTTGGAATCAATAACCTCTGGTCTAAAATTAATCCAAAGAGTTAAATATAATTAATTAATTAAAGATTAAATTAATTCAAATTAGTTGAGTTAATTATCCAATTAAATAATATGATTATTTAATTGGACCCAATAAGATTTGAAATCCAAATTTGAGTGAATTAATTAATTGAACTTTGGTTAATTAATTAATGTGTTTGATAAAGTCCAAGCCCAACTTAAAAAAAAATAGTTTATTAATAGAAGCCCAACTTGGAATATTAGAAGAAATAAATTAAATAGAAAAAATAATTTTTCTTATTTAATTGATATGAGATATCAGGGTTGAAAATATGGAATAGTTTCAATGAATGTGCAAGAGAGGAGGCTGAAAATTAGAAGCCATTTTTGGCCAAATTTTCGACCACTAAGAGTAGAGGGAGAGGGGATTTGCGCTTGATGTGGATTTGGTTTGTTAGGAAATTTAGAATTTTCAAACAACCAATTCAACATATGAGGCTAATATTATGCTTGACATAATTTTTGTAGCCACCATATAAATAGAAAATTGAAGATGAAAATCCCCAACTTTCACACTCACAATTCGGCCATAGCAAGAAAAGAAAAACATTTTCTTTATTCTCTCTTCTCCTCTCATTTTCTCTTCAATATCCAAGTATATTATTTTTCTTGTACTAGTTGGATTAAAAATAATAACCATAAATACTTAATCTTTGATTCTACCACTTTGATTAAAGATTAGGGTACACTTATTTCTAGGCTTTAAAAAAAATAAAGAACAGTAGCAAGCTTTTGTTTTTGGTTATTCTAGTCCAAGGTGTGGACTTCTTTAGAGGGAGGACGTGTGGACTCCTTAGTGAAGAATTTGTAATGATCCGGTAATTGATTGCCTCAAGCCTTGCAGTAAATTAGAGAGTTTGAAAAGGGTAAAGAATTACATCCCTCTGTTTAATATATATTATGTTTATTAAACTATTAATAACATTGATCGTTAAAATCACTGCAAAGTTGGGGTAATGCAATAAACATTATTGCATGACATTTTAATGTTCTCTACATTTACCCCCTAGGTTATAGCGAATCCAACAGTGGTATCAGAGCCACGATTCGCATTATTAGCAGTTGATGTGATTCATTTTGTATGTTTATTTGATTAACGTGTTTTATGTTACTTTTGTATTTCAATTTTGGATACAATTAATTTTTCTAGTTCCATGTAAAATATTTTAAATTTATTAAAATATTGATGTAAATGCACAACTAGAGCATACGATGCGATTGGACCTCGAGCCCGCGCACACGGCTCTACGCTGCGAGGCAACAGCAGCACTGGCGACTGTTGCCCGTGCATGCTGCTATGTACAGTAGACGTAGACAAGGGTTGTCGCTCATTATATTGCTGCGTGCAGGGGCTTGTTCTGGCCCAATAATACACATGTGAATCGATGGTAGCTTGTTGTTTGGTCGCACGATGTGCTGTCGGGCAGTCCGTTTACATGCAATTTTAATAAATATTCTATTTTGTTAATTTTACTTTAATTGTTAATTATAAATTGTTGAAAAACTATTTTTCATCAAATAAAAGATTATGTCCAAATCTTGAAAATGCAGTGTTAATCAACTTGGTAAATTTATTTGCTTTAAGATTCATGTGATGAATGTTATTACATGTTTTATTTAAGGATGATCATGGGACTATGAACAATGTGATTGGATGTGTTTAATTATCTTTAGGTTTTTTAGGCCTGCGAGCCTCTTATTCTATTTTTATATTGCATTTAAACTATTGCAAAGAGAGTAGAATAGAAAGTGAGGTTCTATTTTAGTTTTGTAAATGGAGGACGTTCGAAGCTTAAAGGCCCATGCTTGTATGGGTTATTGAATGAAAATATAGTAGAATAGGAGATTCAAGGCCAATAATTGTATGGGTACAAAATAAAATGTAATAGAACGATTCTTTATATTTCTACCTTTAGATTAATATTGACCTATTTTATGGCCCTAATGGGTCGCATAGGTTAGCTATGATCATACAATCATTTTTTTGCATAGGATGCATGTCAGATTTTATTTAATATTTTTACTTGCGCACTTATGATAATAAGCAATAAATAACCCACTTAGTAACTTAATTAATGAGGTTTTGGAAAAATTAAAACCATTAAGTTTTTGAAACTTAATGAGAATTTTTTAATTTCAAACAAAAATGGACAAGTTAGGTAGGACATATCTTTCCATGCCTACTATCAAAAGTAGAGACATGACGATGCTACCGTACTTGATCACTAGCTATGAGTTGTGGGGTGGTTTTGTGTTGGAAAGTTGCGATCTCTACCAAGCACAGGATGCTCGGGATGGACTCATCATTCTGTTGGCCATGAGTCGTGGGCACATCTTGATGCTCCATCTACACAAATGCTTAATAGGTGTTGTTTGACACTTAGTACCATATGAGCTCATAAAATTGGGGCATATGGAAAGAGGTGAGGCAAAACAAACTTGAGGGTTGTATAGCGATACAATCGTCAAAGAGTTGAACACTAATAGAAATATTTCATGGGCTCATAAAATTGGGGTGTGATATATTTCTATTGGACCTCAAGCCCACTATAAAATTTGATTTCCTGAAACTTCCATTAGGGGTGATGGAGTTCGAAGAAAATAGTGGGAGACAATTAGTATTAAAAACTTAATATTAAAAGAATATGATTTTCCCATAGTTTACTCATTTTTTACTACATTTAAATTTTGTACATATTTCTACTAAAATGGTAAAGAATCCACTAGGAACAATATTGAGTAAAACAAATGAATTGGGCCAGACTTTGTTGATTAGCTAAGAAACTTTAAGATAATCCTTCAATCAGAGAAGAGGGCATATGTTCTCGACATCATGCCTCTTTTGATTCCATTAAAGGATATTACTTCAGAAGCTTATATAGATTATTTATGTCATATTGATAACAATCTATAGGTTTGATGCTACATGTTGGCATTGATGTTAAATGAGATTCAGAGGCAGAACGAGGATCAATATATTGCTTATGGGATCCTCCTTCACCTGTAAGAGTTGTACGGTGAATGTACTAGGCAGACGATATATCAGATCTCAAAGGAGTTTTTCAGATATCGTATGATTGAGGGCTCTTCAGTCTATTACCATAGATTGAATATGATAGCCCTCATTGAAAAGCTTACATCCCTTGGAGTTGTTATGGAGAACGAACTCTATATAGACCTTCTGATGCAATCTCTACCTCACTCATTTGACACCTTTGTTGTCAACTTTAACATGCACAATATAGATACTAGTCTCTCTGATCTTGTGAAGATGTTAAAGACGATTGAGTCCACCATGAAAAAGGACAAGCCAGTCATGCTTGATGGATCTTCTTCCGGATCAAAGGTTGCAAATCCCAATAGAGAAAAGAGGAAAGGAAAGGGTTCCTTCAAACCCAACAAGTTGAAGACAAAGGGTGGTGTCAAGAAGGTTTCTTCTCAAGCCAATGACAAGTTCCATTACTACAGCGAACGAGGGCACTGGAAAAGAAACTACAAGGAGTATCTTGTAAGCCTAAAGAGTTCAGGTATCTATTTTGTTGAACTTAACTTATCTGTTAATGATGTGTCTTGGGTATTAGATACTAGTTGTGACTCACATACTTGTAATGTAATGATAAGAAGTAGAAAGATATAGAGAGGAGAGGTGATCCTAAGGATGGGAAATAGAGTAAAGGTTACTATATTAGCTATAGGCACCGTTAATCTAGCTTTTGAGAATGGTTCTACTAGTTTTGAACAATTATCTTTATATTCTGGATATTATTAAGAATATTTCTCTATTATAATTTTGGATAGAGAAGGTTTTAGATTTACCTTTGAGAATGGAAATTGTTCTATTTTTAAATATTTTGATTTTATCTATTCTGGTTCTTTACTTATATACTGTTACTACCCATAACTTCATTCTCACAATTCAATAAAAAAAATTAGATAATCATAGTTCCTTGAGCCTATTGCACGCAAGATTGGGGCACATTCTGAGAAATGGATTAATAAGTTGTCACAAATGCTTGACCTAAAGGACGAGCAAGAACTGCCAACATGTGAGTCCTGAATTAAAAGAAAGATGACCAAATCTACTTTTGTTGGAAAAGTGGAGCGAGCTAAACATCTGTTAGATTTAATCCACATAGATGTATGTAGGCCACTAAGTGTTAGTGCCCGAGGAAACTATAACTACTTCTTAACCTTTATGGATGACTTCTCTAGGTATGGTTATGTGTACCTTTAAAGGCACAAGTCTGAAGTCTTTGAAAAGAATTCAGAAGTGTAATAGAGAAACAAACTGGCTTAAGTATGAAGACTCTTCAATTTGATCGAGGAGATGAATAATTAAGCATAGAGTTTTTAGATTATCTAAAAGAGAGTAGGATTCTCTCAGAGTGGACTCCTCCTACTACTCCACAACTTCACAGAGTTGCGAAGTGTAGGAATCGAACCTTGTTAGACATGGTCTAATCTATGATGAGTTTCACTTCATTGCCTCTTTCATTCTGGGGATATACCTTGGAAATGGTGGCATACTTATTAAACAGGGTGACATCTAAAGTTGTGCCCAAAATACCATATAAGATATGGTGTGGTAAAACACCTTCCTATAAAAACCTTAAGATAGGCGGATGTGCTGCTAAGTTAGATATGAGATCCAGCTTATGCAAGTTCATGGGGTATCCAAAAGAGTCTATTGGATACTATTTCTATGATGCCTCAGAACAACAGGTGTTTGTTTCAAAGAATACCTCCTACCTTGAAGAAGAATTTCTATCAGAGAGAAATTCTAAAGAATTTCTATCAGGTGTTTTGGAAACGTTTACAATGTTGTGTACAAGGCCTGATATCACACATTCTCTGAGTGTCATGAGCAGATATCAGTCCAATCTAGGGAAAAAGCACTAGAAAGCCATTAAGATGATCCTTAAGTACTTGAGAAGGACTAAGGATATATTTTTTATATATGGCAAAGGAGAACTATAACTGGAGGAATATACAGACTCTAGTTTTAAGTCCGATATAAATGACTCCAATTCAATATTTGGATACATATTTACCATGAATGGTGGTACGGTCAGTTGGAAAAGTTCCAAGAAAGATACGACCGTGAACTCTACCATTGAGGTTGAATATATTGTTGCATCAGATGCATCAAAAGAAGCTATTTGGATAAGAAACTTCATTCAAGGATTGGGTATAGTTCCATGTATTGTTGATCTAATAATGATTTATTGTCATAAAAATGGGGCCATTGCACAAGCAAAGGAACCAACATCTCATGAAAGATCCAAGCACATAATGAGATAATACCACTTGATCAGAGAGATTATTGGTAGAGGCGACGTCGTTATGAATCAAGCTACTTCAGCAGAAAATATAGCAGACCCATTGACTAAGCCCTTAGTATAAAAGGTATTCCATAGACATCTCGAGAAGATGGGCCTTAGGTACATGGGCAATTAGAGCTAGGGAAAGTGGGAGATTGCTAGAGTATGATATCCAACACCCCAATTAGATTGGGTATATTACACTCTTTTCTTTTGTAAGATAATATTATTGAGAATCATATTAATAAAAAGACACTTTCTTTTTCTTATGTCTTGTATTTTCTTTATGCACATTAGATAAAGTCCTTAGATCAAATTTAACTACGAGGCATGGTCGCGCATATAATAGCAATCATGGAATATGCCTCTAAGGCTTTCGTGTTAAATAAGTTTCGAGTCAAGGCATTTTGTAAATGGGACATCAAAATTGCCCAATAAGACTTCCGTATACAATGCATGCTCATAAGACAGGAATGTCTCATTCCTTAGGCTTAGTGTAGTAATGTAAGTACATGTATGCGGGTGCTTGTTAGAGAACAAGTATACTGAACTGACTTGCAAGAAATTCTTAATTTGAAAATTTATTTGTCAAATTAAGAATCTCAATTTTACGATAGTGCGTGACTAGTCCTTTGACTTGAGGCACTGCAGTAGCCTTGTACGTATCATGTCTTACTTTGATGCATTCTCTGATTGCCTGATAATCATAAAGGGATTACATTGGGTATTACATCCACACGTATGGAGGGAGGTTAATGAGTGGCCAATAAATGATCCATCACTTGTTTGGTACAACAAATGAATCTCCTATATTTTTATAGTTCATGACTCTAAAATCCTTGGTCATGGTATAATGAATGTCAGAAAAGGGTTTTTTGAAAATTTATCAAAAGTCACTGGAACTTGAAATGAAATCATAGTTATTAAATCAATTTAGATTTTGACTTTTATCCATAACCTAAACTCAATCAGGAGATTAGTTGATGGAAGAACCTTACGTGCATAGTATTCATAATTGTAACGGGCTCACTTGCTATTTTACCTAATACTAGTTTGCCATGATTACTTGCTAGATGCTTTCATAGATATTGAGGTTATTGGAATTAAAGAGATAATTTTGAGTGGATTTATTATTATTCATAAATTGCAAACATTGCAAGCCCACTACTAGTTTAGTAGTGAACCTAAACGGTCACACATAATTTGGAATGAATAACCTCTAGTCTAAAATTAATCCAAAGAGTTGGATATAATTAATTGACTAATTAATTAGATTAATTATTAAGAATTAAATTATTTTAAATTAGTTGAGTTAATTATTCAAATAAAAAATTAGATTACTCTCACAGTTCAGCCACAGCAAGAATAGAAAAACATTTTCTTTCTTCTCTCTTCTCCTCTTCTTTTCTCTTCAATATCCAAGTATATTGTTTTTCTTCCACTAGTTGGATTAAGAATAATAACAATAAATACTTAATCTTTGATTCCATCAGTTTAATTAAAGATTAGTGTACACTCCTTTCCAAGCTTGAAAAAGAAAATAAAGAACAGTAGCAAGTTTTTTTATTTTTGGTTATTCTAGTCCATGGAGTGGACTTCTTTAGATGGATGGTGTGTGGCCTCCTTATTGAAGAATTTGGAACAATCCGGAAATTGATTACCTTAAGTCTTGCATTAAATCAAAGAGTTTGAAAAGAGTAACAAATTACATCACTCTATTAATTTATATTCTGTTTATTAAACTGTTAATAACGACGATTGTTAAAATTACTACAAAATCAAGGGTAATGCAATAAATGTTATTGTATGAAATTTAATTTCCCCTGAGTTTGTCCCCTAGGTTATAGGGAACCCAATAGTTCTAAGTGTTGGCAAGTTGTGATCGCTACTAAGTATTATGATGCCTATAGGGTGGGCTCGTCTTATCATTGGCCATGAGTCATAGGACGTTTAGATACTCCATCTAAATAGATGTTTGATGGGTAATGCTTGACATTTAGTACCATATGAGCTCATAAAATTAGGGTGTATGGAAATAGATGAGGCAAAATAACTTGAGGGCTGCATAGAGGATGCAATTGTTAATGTTATTAGCTACCTTTTAGTTTTGTCATATGGACTCATAAAATTGGGGTGTATGGCAAAGCTAATTGGACCTCAAGCC
>CM033118.1:14984454-15090935 GCA_019321725.1 Paulownia fortunei
ACAGACAGCAACAGTGGGTGGAATAGCTGCAGCTGGCAATGTGATGGATTGGGGTGTTAACAATACAAATAATAACCAGTTCCTAAAAGGTTTGCAGTTTTTTATTTTTTATTTTTGGTGGGGTTGGGGGGTTGGGCTCTCATTGCTATAATGAAACCAGTGTTGATGGCTTGCTTCTTGTTAATGATCCCCCTCCACATTGTAGTTTGTTCTGTAGCTTTTATCACGTCTCTAATTTTTTGCTCCTTTCTACTGTTCTTACTCTTGTTATTTTTAAGTTTGCGCTAGTTTTATTTTCTATTTAAGATTAATAAGCATATCTTGTACCCGACACTCTTGCTCTGATTAGTGCTCTGATTAGGGTACTTGATCTTGTCCATCAGTGCTGTTAAATTAGTAACCTCAACAGTAGTCTAAGTGTAAGTGCTAGTGTCTTCATATTTTCATTTTCTTGAACATTTTTTCTTTCTTAAGGAAATTTTCATAGTAATCTCTTCAAGACAGCTCAGCTATGAGTATGATCATGACTCTATCTTTCCTTGATGTTTCCTACTCGAAGTCCGAATCTTTGAATGAAAGTTTAAGACTTACTTGAACGTACACCATCACAGTATTTGCTTGCTTCGGATTCACCATGCTTGACAACCATGGTGACCCAAATTTTCACTCTTTCATATACTAGGGGATTTCACTTGGAAAAGAAAATGTTCCATCCTAACGGATATAGACATTTATGTGTGTGTATATATATACATAAATTTTGCTGGGAAGAGTGGTTGGGGGGCAGGTTGTGGTATAGTTCAAAAAATTTTAGCTCAAGAAATCAAGTAAATTTGCGGCAGTTGTAGCTTAGACTTGTTTTATCATAGTGGTTGTGTGCAAATTTTATACGATTGTGCCACTTGTTTTAGCAAAAGAGATAGTGAATATGAAGGAGACTATTTTGCAGATAAAAATATAATAGTTCAATTTCAAATTGAGGAGAAGAATGAATATCAGATTTATAGTGGCTCAGGCCTTGTGGACCTACATCTAGGACCAAGGATTGTTCCCTTAAGAATTTTCAAGATCAGCAACTGTAGTATCCACTGTTATTCTTTTTCTGAGAGAAAAAAATTTAATGAACAGAGCTATACCAGCAAGTTCAGAAAAGCTTAAGTCACAAAATAAAGTGGTGTCCTGGAAATCCACTAAACATGATTATCTGCATCCTTAAAATGTAAGCTTGACTGTATTAGACTAATATTACAAAGTGTCCCTGAATAGGGAGATCTAACAATTTGATTACCCAATCTATATAATTGAGATACTTAAATGATCTGATAAACAGGGAACTAAAAACTTTTAATTTGGTTAATTTAAAACAAAACAATTTTTCATTCTCGAAAGAGCTCAGAGAATGACTGCCTCTATTTTTGTTTCAAAAGCATAGATACTATTTATACTAGAATGAAACTAATTGTTTGAGGTAAGGTGTGAGAACATAGCTCATGTTATCAGAAAAACTTGTTCTATCAAGATTGGATGTAAATTTGCAGCCAATCACCTTAAAATATTATTTGTGCGTTTTGCTTGTATTCCAATCTGAATAAATATAAATTTTTTACTAAAACCAGATGACCAGATGATATAAGCTAATCTGAGACCGTCAAAGGTGGTAAAAGAGGACAGATCCTTCAAGCATCTGCAAAAGATTGGTCTGCCTGAAACGATTTTAAATATTTGCTGTATAATTCTAGACATATGCTTTGGCAGGTTTGTATGCTTGAAATGGTTTTGGACTAAAGAAACTGACATAACTAAATCTGGATTTTAAAATGAATATAAGATGGTTGAATAGTGATATAAGTTAGAAGTTTAAGGGCCTTAGTTGATGATTCATTTACTTTCGAAAATCCGGCCATTCAACCTAAGAGCTTATTTTCTGGTTCTGACCTTTGAGCATTTGGGTTTGAATTGCAATGTACTTTTTATATTTTAATTTACTTTGATGAGTCTTAAAGCATTAGATTGTTAGCATCTTAGATTAGCATGTGAAGATAAATTGTAGTAAGAGGAAAAGGATGGAAGTAGAAATGAGCAGATTCATGAGTTTTTTAAGGTGATACAATCTGAGAAAGATTGTGACAGAATCATTTTAAGGTGGTTTAGGCAAATAAAGTGGAGGTTTTTATGGTGCAGTAGATAAGAAGGGAACTTAATAAATAGTAAACCTTGAGGAAGTGTCTGAACTGAAATCACTTGGATGTGGTCATTAGAAGGGATTTAAGTTTTTAAAAATGACCCTCACTACAATGGAGGGGAAGAAGAGAATCTATGTGACAGTTTCAAGAGGGCATTAAGATTTCTAATGGTGTATTTTGTTCTCAACTTATAGTTAGTTATACTTTTATTTTCCGCTTCAATGATGATATTATTTTCTGTTTGTTTGTAGTGGATATGGATCCCAAGTCTGTGACCGTCATGAATGCAGCAATCATCCCCCATATTGATCCAATGGATATCGGCTTGGGTTCTATGGAGAAGGGAAATAGTGTGCTTACTGCTAAACCCAGGAAAAAAACCATGACTTCAGTATATCTCAAGTATTTTGAAACAGCCCTAGATGGGAAGAGTCGAAGGTGCAAATTTTGTGGACAAAGCTATTCTATTGCCACTGCGACTGGTTATTTTCTCAACTGCTTTGCTCCCCCTATTTTCTCTTCCCTTTACCCTCGAGTACTTCACTATTTCATTGAGTAATCCAAACTTAAACTATGATATGGACATAATGCATCTGGAGTAAGTCACTGTTGGACACGTGGATGATGAGTAATAGCAAGTTCATTCTGATGTTGAGGCTGCCACTTCAGTTGCCGGAATTTCTAAGTTATGACTGCTTATATTGTGCCTTTGACCCTAATTCAACCAGCACATAAACTTGGTTTGCTAATGGTGCATTTAAACTGGAAAAATTTATTAATTTTTACCGGAAATTTGACTAGTTACTGACAATCTTCCTTCATTTGCTGAAGGTAATTTGGGGAGGCATCTCAGCAACCGACATCCAGGATATGATAAGATGGGGGATTCTTCCAACAGTCCTGCTCCACAGCCTGTGACAGTTGCTAAGAAACCTCAATCTCAAGTTAAGTTGCCTACAATGGAACTTGACCACTTGAACTGGTTGCTCATTAAGTGGCTCCTTGTAGCATCTCTTCCCACTTCTACTTTGGCAGAAAAGTGGCTGACAAACGCATTTAAGTTCCTGAATCCATCAGCTGAGCTTTGGAGTGGGGAAAAGTTCCAAACAGTGCTGCGTGAAGTCTTCAGAAGCATGCAGGAAGCGGTGAGGCTGATTGTGGAGCAAGTTTCTTCGAAGGTTTCTGTCACTCTTGATTTTTGGACGTCCTACGAACAAATCCTGTACATGAGTGTTACATGTCAGTGGATTGATGAAAACTGGTCCTTTCAGAAAGTTCTTCTTGATATTTCTCACATTCCAAGCCCTTGTGGGGGTTCTGAAATCTATTATGTTTTATTGAAAGTCCTCAGGCTGTACAATCTTGAGACCAAAATTCTCGCTATTACTCATGATAGTAGTCCAAATGCCTTGCATGCATGTCATACACTAAAAGGTGATATGGATAGTCAGAAACTGGCTGCCTTTTGCTATATTCCCTGTGCTGCTCATACTCTGAATTCTATCATAAATGATGGGCTAAGAACTACAAAATCAGTGATTTTGAAGATCAGGGAGTTTGTGCTGGAACTGAATTCATCATTGGAAATCTCTGAGGATTTTGTGCAATTTACTACAGCATACCAAGAAGGAAACTGGATGTTCCCACTTGATGCATCAGCTCGGTGGAGTGGGAGCTACCAGATGCTTGATATTGCACGCAAGGTATATGCTCTCATCCCTGCCAAGTCAATGAAAATTAAAGTTAACAGCCTTGTTAAGTTGGATTATCTGAGAATAAACATGAGACCTTACATGTATTTTTGAGTTGACTTAGAGTCCATTCTCATTTTCTTTGCATTTCTAAATGTTCGACTATATTTTTATGTTCAAATTAATATTTGATTATTTAGAAGTAATTCTGACTTTTAGAGCAAGCCCACAGGATGTCTTTTGTGAGATTAGTACTACTGGCTATGCAAAATTTGAGCTACTAATCTAGGGTTGTAGAATTTGCAGAAATGGCCTTCAGTAATTTATTTTTTGGGCCACCCATAAGCCTTTGAAATCTCGAAACCTGTTAGGATTTTCCATGTGCTAAAGCTCAAAAGTTAACTTAATTTGGCCGATGATCATTGATCATAAACAAGAAGTTGTGTCTGGTGCTTTATTAACTGGTGGTGTAGCTCTCTTTGGTTGTAGCTCCAGGTATTTATCACATGCTTTTCACACATACACATGCAAGTATCTTTTATGCTTGGCACTGGATAATGTTGAATATATAATCCTTTAGCCCCAAGAAGGTTGAAATATATAGTCTCTTAGAACCAGCGTCTACATATGGGTACTGAATGGTGGGACCAAAATGACAAAATTCCTAAGGAAAATAAAGTGAAAACAACTATATAAAATATAATCTCTTTAATGATTGATTCTCGTTCAGTGATGTATTTCTTTTGCAGGCTGGTAAATCAATGGAAACTGTTATCAGGAAGTATGAGGAACAACTGGGTAGTCGGTTGCTGCTCAACTCAGCGGAGAAAACTGCAGTTAATATTATGCATAAATATCTAGAACCCTTCTATAAGACCATTAACAACATATGTACAAATAAAGTGCTCACTATCGGTATGCTTCTCTTCTTCATGGATCATATTTCTGACACGATTTTGGCCTGCAAAGACTCCAGGCAAACCCCAGACTGGCTTAAGAGTGCTGCCGAAGACATGTATATCAAAGCTCAAAATTACAGCGACCAAGTTTGCAATGCATTCACATACATGACTGCAGTTCTTGATCCACGGATAAAAGTTGAACTCATTCCTGAATATCTCAACTTAGAAAGCTATTTGGAGGAGGCAAGAAATCATTTCATTAGAAATTATTCCACCTGCTATTTTTCATCTATCAGCAATTCATACAGCACTCAAGAGCCGGAAGACGGAGGAAGTGCTTCTTTTGCAGAGGAAATTGCTCGTAAGAAACGAAGGGCGAGCATGAACTCTGCTACTGATGAGCTTACCCAATATTTGTCTGAGCCTCCAGTTCCAATGCCAACAGATGTTCTGGATTGGTGGAAGGTGAACAGCTCAAGATATCCACGGTTGTCTTTGATGGCTCGAGACTTCTTAGCTGTGCAATCAACTGCTGTGCTGCCTGAAGACATATTCTCTACCAAGGGTGATGAAATTGATAGACAGAGGTTCTCTACACCACAATATGATACACAAGCTTTGCTTTGTGTAAAGTCATGGATGCAAAATGGAATCAAGCTGAAGTACAAATCTACAGAGATTGACTATGAAAGGATGATGGAATTGGCATCAGCTTCAGCAACAGAGAGTAGCAGTAGAAGTTTTGACAAGAAGCAAAAATCATGACTTAGACTTGTAGATGATTGGAGAAATGACAAAGGAGATTCTTAATTTAGGTGAATTCTGTTATGCTGATATATGTAGTTTATACATGCCATTGTAAGTGGAAAACTTGGGGGGTGGGGGTTTGATATAGTTATCTGTCTTTCAATGTAAAATTATTTTCTTGTATCTTGGTGGTTCATGGATTAAGGTAAATTGTATGTACAGGTCGGACTTGATACAAGGGTCATTGCCAATACAGATTAAACATGTTTTTTCTGATATATAAATTCCCTTTTCTTACCATTCTTGACCCTGTCGTTACCCCCAGCCAGTTGCCTCCTTGATTATCTGAATTTGGGCCATTTGGATGTGGTTATACACAGAATGTGGGAAAACCATCAGTTGTGATGAAACAGTACCCATTGATTGCGCGGCTATCATCACACACCATTAGTCTGTGCAGTGGGCTGCTCTGCCAAGATGGACAAGCATTGCTTTAAGGTACTGGAAAATTTATTCACCATCTTTACTCATGGCTAAAGCTGCCAGACCATGCTTGGTGGCCCAAGTGGATTTGACTATTTGAGCCTTGACATTGGTCAATATAAGAGATTCCACTTGAGCTATTCTTGTTCTACCGCTGAAAATGAGTCTGGAAATCGCCTTGGTCCAACTATTGTTCTGCATGGTGCTGCTAATCCGAGGGTGTTTTTCTTGAGACTATCAGCTGCTCCACCCATTTTATACAGGAGTTCAGGTCTGTCGGACAAAAAAAAGAAAGCTAGTATGATGCTACAACTTTAAAATTGCAAATCTAAGTGTAGGTTGTATTAAGTAATAAATTTTTTGTGAGTTTGAGGTCGATCTATAAGCAAGTTGCTTGAAGAATTTAGGATTATAATTCTAAAAAAATGGGATTTATGTGATTCAAAATTATAAGATCAAATATTTATGCACACTTTTGTCAACAACAAATTAAGGTTTCACATTAACAGTCGGTGGGGTAAAACTGTACAATAAGCTAAATGAACCCAAGTATTTGTTGTGCCATTGGAGATACATAAATCAAGAATCACCACAAAACAAGTAGGGTTTAGATCAAAACTCAAAATAATAATACAACATACTTAAACATTTTCTACCATTATAACCATTCATCTTCCTTCGTCAAGAAGTTCACCATTTTTCCACAACAAAATGAAATTTAAAAAGACATAATAAAAGTAGGAAATACTAAAAATAAAAGAGAAACCAGATAATGCATTTCTATTACTACTAGAAAACATACATATTGAAAAACTTAGTCTAAAGAAACCCTCTACCTCCCTCTTTTACAAGCTTATTACATGGCCTATTTATAATACTTGGGATATGCTAGAGGCCAAACAAATAATAGAGAAATTAATCAAGTGGTATGCTATTTGCCAAAAGTTGGTAAGTTGTTACACCAAGTCCTCAAAATTCTCACCTACCGAATTGAATTAAATTTTTAGGCCAGATACAACTAGATTTTGATGATGAGTAAAGAACAAAAGTTGTAAATCTTTCGTGCTGATATATTTTCATGTATCATTTCTCAAATTTGGCTGTCGGATGAGGGAGATATGATCAAATTACAGAACCATGTCTATGAGTCGTCCTTTAATAAAAGCAGCATTTTGTAGCCCCTAATTTAACTATTTTGACACATTTTCTCACCATCGTGTCTTCAACAAACTTATTTATTTACCTCTTTTGTATAGCATATCCAAATTTCAACCCAAAATAAATTTAGCCTTAAGAGATATGATCCAATTGGTCAAATAAGTCAATACTGGGCTGAACTTTAATCCTAATTTTGGTGATCCATTTTGTACAACAACTTGGATGAACTTTCTGCTATAATCAAAACTGAATTGAGCTGAGCTTCCAATAGAAAAGTTGTAGTTCTATCTCTTGCTTTCATATGAAAAAAGATTCAGGTTCATAAGGATTTTGATCATGGACATATGCTCAAAATACAAAACTGTATAAGTCTGGAAACATGTTTCTTTTGATCTTTTTATATTCATTGATTCCCTAATACAAAATATAATAAAATAATAATATTAACAAGAATAAAACAAGAAAAGTATAAGTGATTTGATATAAAAATATATAAAAATATGCACTTATCAAATTCTCCCTCACTTAACCCTTGTTGTCCACGAGCAAGCCTAAAACAAACCTAAACTAATCTACTTTTGTAGGAAATCAAGATTGCATTTAGCATATATAACAAGCCGTTAAATCCCTAGGTGGCCTATAGAGGATGAGTTATAGTCTTGTGAGGGTTTCCAACATTGATACCTATAAACACCTATGATAACTATCTTCCAACTATTTTCTTAGGAAGCAACAAAGCAATATAAAAATGAAATCAAATAAGTATTGAGTTTTAACTCTTAGTCATTCAAAAGTCAATACATTTCTATAATAACCATGCTCAATTGTGTGTGTAGATAATTAATGTCAACAGTGACGAAACTATACATGTTTCAAATAAGTAAATTTTCATAAAACCTTACAAAAATCATTATACAATCTCTAATGGATAAGTTAAACATCATAGGTTCATCATTTGGTGCAAATATCCACTACACTGAAGGCACCACACAAAATTAAAAGGTCTTCAATAAAAGTTATAATGGGGCCAAAGGATAGTGATGTAACTAAGAAATAAAAAGATAGGATGCAACAAAGGTTCTAAAAATTTTATGGAATTAGAGACATAATTATTATGCAACAAAGGATGTAACTCCACGAATTTTGACACTGAGGTCTATTATTATTGAATTAGACCCCTCTTCATCTTTTTTTTTTCATCTTGCAACATCCCATTTTTAGTTGCAACTTGTAATATTTTAGCACTTTATAATTTTTTTTCTTTTTATTTTTATTTTGAAGAGAAACTCCCCCACACTTAGTTTCTATTCCAATCTGAATTTCTTTTGCAAGTTCATGCTATCAAAGGAACGTTTGTTAAACTCCAAATTATTTTTAGAACAAGGGTTGAATAATAGTGTATTTAGACTAGGTAAAAATATATAATTACAAAAAAAATATTTATTTATTGAAAGACTCAAAGTGACTTATTATGGGGATGTTCTCTTGGAACATTACATGGGGAACAAGCTGATTTGGTAATGATATTGGAAAGCCTAATGCCTTATTCATTTTTCTAGTAGTGCACTATTAGTCGTTTGCCTCAACAAACCGAAAGAAAAAGTTCTAATACTCAACCTCTACATGTTGAATATCCAAGTGATGATTAGAGCGAGAGCATAAGAACTTTCTAATTTGACATAATTGTCTTCACACTGAATAACATAACTATTTATGCAAAAAAAAAAATTGAGTATAATTATTGCAAAAATATATTAACCAAATAACAACATCAAAGTCCAAAACAACACCCATCATCAATCAAACCACATTATTCATGCTTAATTTTAATCATTAAAGTTGGAAGAACCTCTACGACTCAACAAATTTTTTTTTTTTTTGTAATTAACAAACTTTTGTTCAAAACTTCACAAACTTGCTATGTTATTCAAAACATAGGGATGTGTTTGTTCATGATATATTTTGCAAACCGCAAGTGTACGGTGTCAAGTTTTAATACAATGGTGAGTTGAATATCGTATCCATAAAGATTGTAATAAAAAATTGCAGCAAGTATTGTAGTTCAAATAGTCCTAATTTTATCTAGAAAATCAAGTGATGATTGGTAAACAAAGCAGAATAAGATAAAAATTGCAAAGATAAAACTAGAGTTCTTAGAAGTAATACAACAAACACCTTATGAATAAGAAATTCTAGAGGAATGACTCAACTAATTATCACCTATGTTCTTCCTTCCAAAACATACTAATTCAAGTCAATAATACATGTAAGTCAAGAATTCCTAACCTCATCAATTCCCTCTCTCGATTGCTGAATTGATTATGAGTTCTAATATGAATTTCAATATCTCTATAAAAACTCAAAAATAAAACTTTACAAAGATTCAATGAATTCTTCTTCAAAACTTCAAAGGTTTCATAAGCTTCTCAACTCTATGATTCCTAGGTTATGTTATCTTTATGATCATGTATAATATTCCCTCTCTCGAGTATCGAATCTCATACATCAAACACTCTCAATTAATAGCCAAATAATCAAATAAGTTGATAAGAATTAAACATGAAATTCTCAATAACAACTCCTCTATGAATTAGGTAACCAAAGTCGAGAAAGATTTTTATTATTTTTTTTACCATCTCATCTCAAAAGATTAGAAAAATATACCAAGGTTACATATTAACATGCATATTGGTTTCACTTAACTTCATGGTTTTATGTGTGTGAGTGTGAAAGTAGTAGTTTATCAAATTTTATTTATCATCCGGATAGGTTCACAAATCCAACTACTCATATTTGATCCACTTTTAAAGTGTTTACCAAACTCCATAGGCTTATTTTTCATACTAGTCTCCACTAATGTAGGTAAATCATAACATCAAAGATCAAAATGACTTCCAAAGTTTGTATTGTGAGGCTTGGGTAATGGTGGGAATATATGAAAAATTGTAGCTAAAATTACCCATTTTACACAATCATACTAGAACCTTTATGAATGAACACCAACTTCTTCATCAATCCCTTCTTTTTTCTTTATTGAACATCCCATTCTTCTTTTTGATCTTGGATTACCCCCAAACTTATTTCTTTTGTTGTATGCAACAGGGGTCTATTTGTTTAAGGGAGTTCAAATCATATACCTCAATTCATAATCTCTTCATTTTCATCATTTTTCAATATTTTATTCTCTTTGTCTTTTGCTTCTTTTTTTAATACAAAAATTCATTCAAGAATGATTGTGTAAATGAGATGAAAAATGGTAGAATATTGGAATTTTTTTTTCATAAAGCTCGATAATGTGTATAGGGTATCCAAAGAATTATTTCAATAGGCTCAAGAGGGGACACTAGGGAATAATTCAAGTAGACGTTAACTTGAAAGGCTCAAATGGTCCAAAAATGGCCTAAATCATTTCCTTAATACCATGCAACCTAGGATTTCGCCTTGACTAGTGATCAAGTAAGTTCTAGAGGTTGGTGGGATCATTTAAAAAATAATTAGACCTTATAAACTATCTCTAAATAATTAAATCTAACTCAATAAACTACTTAGTGCATTAAGATTCACAAAACCTCATAAAGTAAATAAAACCATTTTTTTGATGTTTAGACATGTAAACAAACGTATATATTCTAATATTCATTTTTTTTAACAAGCACATTGTTGATCACTAAACTTGACAATCAATAAACTAAACAAATCAATAAACCAAAACAAGCTACAAATAAGCATTAAATGTCTCAAATAACAAGGCAATTATCCTAAACTCCCCCCAACTTAATATAAGTATTATCCTCAATGATTGAGAGAATTATAAAATTAGAGGACTTTCTTGAAAATGGGTGGTGTTCTGTTGGAATTAAAACCTTATTTTTTTTATTTTTTTTTGTATTTTCAGCATTTAGCTTGCAAAAATGAGTAAAATATCAAGGAACAATCATCATGATATGAAACAACACACTAATAACAAGAAATAAAACAACATACACGAAAACAAGAAAAAAGAGCTTGGGTTGCATCCCACGAAGCACTTTGTTTAAAGTCTTTAGGTAGACTGAAATCGAATACCTTGCTTCCCCAAGTGAAAGATTAGACATCTTTCAAATTTTATTTCCATAATAATGTTTCAATCTTTGACCATTGACACGAAATAATGTGTCATCCTTACCTTTGAGCTCAACTGCCCCAAATGGAAATGTCTTATTGACAATGAAGGGACTCGACCATCTAGATTTCAATTTTTCTAGAAAAAGTTTTAATCTAGAATTGAAAGCAACACAAGTTGTCTGGGTTGAAATTCCATTCTCAAGATCATTTTGTCATGCCATTATTTTATTTTTTCTTTATAGATTTTTGCATTTTCATAGGCATAAAGCCTAAATTCCTCTATTTCATTGAGTTTCAACAAACTTTTTTTTTCAATTACTTTTGTATCAAAATTAAATTGTTGTACAACCCAATATGCTCCATGTTCTAGCTCAACAGGGAGGTGACAAGTTTTTACATAAACTAATCGATAAGGAGACATACCTATAGGAGTTTTGTATGCTGTGCGGTATGCCCACAATGCATCATCAAGCTTATATGCCCAATCATTTCGATTAATGCTTACTGTTTTCTCAAGGATTTATTTCACTTCTCGGTTTAAGATTTCAACTTGTCCATTTGATTGAGGATGGTATCTAAGTGCTACCTCATGTCTTACAACATACTTAGCCAAAAGGTTATTAAATATTTTATTACAAAAATGAGAACCTTCATCACTTACAATTGCTCTAGGTGTGCCAAAATGAGTGAAAATATGTTAGTGAAAGAATTTAAGCAATACCTTGGCATCATTAGTAGGTGTGGCAATTGCTTCTATCTACTTGGAAACATAATCCACAACAAGAAAAATGTATGATTGACCATTTGATGGAGAAAATGGTCTCATGAAGTCAATCCCCTAAACATCAAAAAGTTCAACTTCTATCTTGTTAGTTAAAGGAAGCTCATGGCGTCTAGTAATTGTTCCAACCCTTTGACACTATTCACATATCTATACAAAAGCATAACAATCCTTAAACAAAGTTGGCCAATAAAAACCAGATTGTAATACCTTAGAAGCTATTCTTGTAGGTCCAAAATGACCACCACATGGGGATGAATGATAGTGCTTGAGAATTTCATTTCTTTCCTCCATTGGAATACATCTCCGAATCACAGAATTTGAACACCTTTTGAAGAGCAAGGGATTATCCCATAGATATAATTTCACATCATGTAAGAATTTTTTCTTTTGATGATATGTGAGGTCTAGGGGCAATAATCCACTTGCAAGATAATTCACAAAATCTGCATACCAAGGTAAATTATCTTTGATTGCCAAAATAAACTCATCTGGGAAAAATTCTTTAATTGGCCCTTTAAAGTTCTTATTTTTCTACTCTAACTTTGATAAGTGATCCACCACCACATTTTTACTTCCCTTCTTATCTTTGATTTCAAGATCAAATTCTTGAAGAAGGAGTATCCACCAGAATAGCCTTGGTTTTGCATCTTTTTTGGCAAATAGGTACTACCACCTTGGTACCTACAAGATAAACACGAAATTTAAATGCAAAAACAACGGCTAACAATTCTTTTTCAATGGTGGTGTAATTTTGTTGAGCATCATTAAGTGTTCGGCTTGAATAGTAAATAGGCTTGAAAATTTTATCTTTTCTTTGTCCTAACACTTCTCCAATCGCATAATCACTAGCATCACACATAAGTTCAAATGGTTGGGTCCAATCTGGTACCACCATAATAGGAACTGAAATGAGAGTCTTCTAGATGTGATCAAAGGCCTGTAAGCAATCAACATTAAAGTCAAATGGCTTATCTTTTTCCAAAAGGTTGCACAAAGGTTTTATAATTTTTGAAAAATCTTTAATGAATCTTCTATAAAACCCGACATGTCCCAAAAAACTACGAATAGCTTTCATATTGCTTGGTGGTGGAATTTTTTCAATTGCAACAATTTTTGCTCGGTCTACCTCAAGTCCTTCGCAGGACACTCGGTAACCAAAATAATACCTTCTTTTACCATAAAATGATATTTTTTTCAATTTAAAACAAGGTTAGTCTTCTCATATCTCTGCAAAATAAGAGAAATATTATGTAGACATATATCAAATGAGGAGCCAAATACTGAAAAATCATCCATAAAAATTTCCATTATGTTCTCCACCATATCATGAAAAATTGCCATCATACATCTTTAAAATGTGGCTGGGGCATTACATAATCCAAATGGCATTCTTCGAAAAGCAAAAATACCATAAGGGCATGTGAATGTTGTTTTCTCTTGATTCTTCCATTAAGATTTTATGCATGACAATTGAAGGAATAATACCTTTTAAATCAGAAATTAACCAACTAATAGCAGATTTATGCTCTCTTAAAACATGAAGCAAGTTTCAACCTCTAAAGGATATAAGGATGCTAAAATAATTACAGAATAAGTGTTGTTAGCACCTAGAAATTCATACCGCAAATGCTCGAGAAGTGCTTTCAACTCCGGTGATATTGTTTGTTTCTTGATTGTGGAATCTACTATTGTTTCCTTGCATTGATCCTTCTTTAACTCCACCTCTCCTGATTCAAGAAAGAGCAAGTAATGCATTAAATCATCATTATCAATATCATGGTGATTACCTTGCATTATGGAATGAACAATGCATTGCTATAAAGGTTCGATAGGAATTTGTTTGAGAAAATGATCATGCAAGCAAGTTTCTAACATTTCAATCCTATTACAAGTATGTGGTTCCTCTTAAAACTTCAATGGACGATAAATATTAAACATCACTTCATCCTCATTAACTCTGCATTGCACATCAATCAAAGCATGCCCGGTAGCAAGGAATGGTCGGCCAAAAATTAAAGGAATTTCTTGGTCTTCCTCTATATCTAACACCACAAAATCTGCAGAAAATATGAATTTATCCACTTTACCAATACATCTTCAACAACTCTTCTTGGATAGGTGAGAGACCTATCCGCCAATTGCAAGGTGATAGTGGATGACTTGATTTCTCCAATTCCTAGTTTCCTGAAAATAGAAAGTGGCATTAAATTAATACTTATTCCAAGATCACATAATGCTTTATCAAAGAAAGATCCTCCTATGGTACAAGGAATAGTAAAACTCCCTAGATCCTTCAATTTTTGAGGAAGTTTTTTTTATGTAAAATGGCACTACATTCTTCTGTGAGATTCATAGTTTCAAACTCAACTAATCACCTTTTTCTTGACATCACATCTTTCATGAATTTGGCGTAGTTGGGCATTTGCTCAAGAGCATCTACAAAAGGAATATTAATATGAATTTTCTTGAAGATGTCCAAAATTTTTTCAAATTGTGAATCAATCTTCTACTTTTAAAATCTTTGTGGAAAAAGAATGAGAACATTAAATTTAGAAGTTTCAAAGTTAGGAGTAGATTTTAGCATCTCAGCCCCTGTTTGTTCATTTAATTGCGTTTCTTCTTCCTTTGGTTGTTCATCCGTAGGACCTTGACCAGAAGTGCTTTCCATTGGCTCATCATTGTTAGAACGTTTCATTTCTGACCCATTGATTTTAGTTCCACTTCAAAGTTGGATTGATTTCTGTATCACTTGGAAAGTTTCCTTTATATTTTTTAGCATTAAATTCAGTAGTAAGCTATCCAATTTAAGTTTCTATTGATTTCATTTGAGCTCCTAAACTTGAAGATAGCTACCCTAATTGAGTCTCAATGTTGTCTATCTTTGTTTCATCCCTATTGAATCGGGCTCTTGTCTCGCCAATGAAAGTGCTAATCAAATCCTCCAAAGATGCCTTTTTCTCACCTACTTGAGGGTTGGAATGTGGTGGATTGTTGTAACCCAGTCGGGGTTGAAGCACATTTTGATTGTTGGTGTAGGAAAAATTCTCATGGTTTCTAAGCCCAGGATGGTAGTGAGTCGGTAATTGATTTCCCCTAAAATTAAAATTAAAATTATTAAAAAAATTTACCTGCTTATTACCTTTGGTTTCCATCAATGAAGTGCTAGGGGATGCCATGGAATCCATTCTTTGAGAAGCTCCATTAGATGTCCAAGCTACAAATTTGTTTGAAAGAGCAGAAATTTGTGCAGCTAATTGTGTAAATGAATCTACCTCAAGAACACCGACAACCTTTTTAATGGAAGACCTCTCAGAAGGCCATTGATAGCTATTAGTAGCCATCTCATCCAGCAAAATATGGGCTTCATTTGTGGTCTTAAACATCAAAGTTGCACCTACGGTAACATATATTATAGTTCGAGTTTGCCCGTGCAAACCATTGTAGAAGTATTGTACCTGTTGCCAATCCTCATAACCATGTTGAGGACACCTTCTTAGAAAATCTTTAAACCTCTCCCAAGCTTCATATAGTAGTTCAAAGTCTTGTTGGTAGAATTGAGCTATCTCACTCTTGAGTTGAAGTGTCTTGCTTGGTGGAAAGTACTTAGCAAGGAGTTTTTGTGTCAAGTCATTCCAACTTAGTATGCTATATGGGGCAAAAGATTTTAACCATAGCCTAGCTTTGTCCTGAAGTAAGAATGGAAATAAGCGAAGTCTAATGGCATCATCGGGTACTTCATTCATTTTGATGGTGTTATAAATCTCAAAAAACATGGCTAAGTGTGCATTAGGATCCTCCAATGCGCTTCCACCAAATTGATTTTGCTACACCATGCTAATGAGGGCTGGTTTGAACTCAAAATTATTGGCTTTAATCGGTTGTCGAGCTATGTCGGAGTAATTTTGGTTTATGGTTGGTTGAAAATAGTCCTGGACAGCTCGTTGTGGTGGCGGTTATTGTAATGGAAGATTGGCATTCACATTAGCATTGTTGATGTTATCTGTCATGGCTTGATTGTCAACTTTATTTTGCTGCCCTAATAGCTCGAAGTGTCATCTTGATTTCTATATCAAAATAACCCAAGTCAAGTCTCCTAGTCTTACGCATACAAATACGTATAATACAATGTAAGATAAGATAACAACAAAATATGGGAAGAAAATAAAAATAATCAAAATTAAAATCAAGACTAAGTTATAATAATATCAATGCATTTATGATAAAATAATCCCCGACAATGGCGCCAAAAACTTGTTCATGATATATTTTGCAAACCGCAAGTGCACGGTATCAAGTTTTAATATAACGGTGAGTTGAGTATCGTGTCCAAAAGGAATGTAATAAAAAATAGCAGCAAGTATTATAGTTCAAATAGTCATAATTTTATCTAAAAAATCAAGTGATGATTGGTAAACAAAACAGAATAAGATCAAAATTACAAAGATAAAACTAGAGTTCTTAGAAGTAATATAACAAATGTCTTATGAATAAGAAATTCTAGAAGAACAACTCACCTAATTATCACCTATGTTCCTCTTTCCAAAACATACTAATTCAAGTCAACAATACATATAAGTCAAGAATTCCTAAACTCATTAATTTTCTCTCTTGACTGCTGAATTGATTGTGAGTTCTAATATGAATTTCATAAAACTCTACAAATGTTCAATGAATTCTTCTTCAAAACTTCAAAGGTTTCATAAGCTTCTCAACTCAATGATTCATTGGTTATGTTATCTTTATGATCATGTATAATATTCCCTCTCTTGAGTATCAAATCTCATACATAAAACACTCTCAATTAATGGCCAAATAATCAAGATGCAATACTAAACAAGATAATACAAACAAGATGAGTAACTTGAACTAATAATATTTAGAATTCAAAACATAAAATTAAATACGGTTACATCATCCTCTAGAAAGAAATGTTTAGTTCATCATGTATGAATATAACTTCAAGAAATACATAAGAAAGAGCATGAAAATTGTTCACCAATTTGAGAAGTGGAAGAAATGGTTGAAGCTCTCCTTGTTTCCAAGAATGGCTTTCTTTCTCTTTCAAGAATAGCTTTCTGTCTAGTAGTAAGCTCTCATTGTCCAACAGCCTTCTTCTGTCCAAGAAACTCCTTACATCCATAATACCTTTAGAGGCTCTTTGGGGTCCTTAAAATCAGATGAGAGAAGCCCTAAACTGGGCAAAAAACCCATTTTGCCCTTTTATCCATGTGGCAACACGTAGGCACTGACTGGACAGCCTAGCATAGCTGGGCACTGAACTTTCTATCTTCAGCATCTGCAGTATCTTTGAACCCATTTTTGACTGCATTATAGGCTGAATTGGATCTTGGTGTATCATACTGTGATACTCGAGCCTCTTACTGCTCACATGGCTAGATATAATTCATGCATTACATGTTAATTATGTGTTATTTGCATTGGTATGACATCATATAACTCATTTTATTTTATACGGCATTGTTAACCATTAAACTTAATTTTGAAGCTCTCACACGGTATTGATTATCGAATCCCCTAACCTAAGTGGTTGATTTTGTATTGAGATAAGAAGAAATTTAGGTATCAATATAGTGAATAGTGCTAAGTTACACGTGGTAACCTTAGGAGTTCGAAAGGTGTCACCGAAATATTTATAGAAAGAGAGTTGGTTCGATCATGAATTTTAATATTATATATATATTTAAATCATACAATTGGGACAAATAGACATACAATACTATAATTTAAATGTTATATAACTAGGTTCATAGGCTTGTAACACTATCGATGCACAAACTTATCAATCAGGCAAGAACCGATGATTTTTCGAGTGAAGAACCTAATGAACGAACATAGGAATTAGCTACGACAATGAATGGTGATGAAGATAGGTTGCAACCAAATAAGAATATATAAGACACACAAGATTAGGGCTGCAAGATAAGGGAGAAAATCAGATTATACCATTACATGCCACCTCATGTTTAGACTAATCAAGCTAGCACCTCAACCTATTCTTCACTCTAAAGCTAACAGCCAGGACTTGAACCTTCTTTTGAACCATTTCAGCTTCTAAATACATGTAAAAATATCTCTAAATAGTTCCTAAGTGATTCTAATCGAAAAAGGAGGCAAAACAAGCAAAGGGAAGGAGAAATAACCAAGTTCAAGTAGAAAACTATGCAAAGTGAGCTTAACCTACGGGTTTAGCATGACTTTCAGATTTATTTTGAGGTTTGTTGACTTTTTAAGATTTGAATACTATTTATAAAGGTGTTAGGATGTTATTAGATAGGCTTTGATGCATAAAGAAAGGGTTTGTGGTTGGGAATATTCGATAGAAAACACTTGTGCTAGAAACTATCACCTTGCTGTATTCTTGTGTTTTAGGCTTCAAAAGTGTATGGTATGTTGAATAAAAACTATAATTATCATCATATACATTTTTATATATGAGTTAAGAGTATTGAAATGAATTTTGATCGATTAGAAATTGAATTAGAGAATGATATTGGAGAAACACTCAAACTGCCAAAGTAGCAATCTATTTTGGTGTGCTGTGAAGAAAACTAAATTAGGGGATCTAAATCCATTAGTTTTGGAAAGAATATAACCTGGTTGTCTCTGTTTATATGTTATATAATTTTGGTAAAAATTTGGTAGAGATTGAATGTACGTAAGGGTGCCAAAACTATTAATGTCATGAAGTGTGCAAAACTATCATGGTAGGAAAATAATCTGTTTTAGTATGTTGTGAAGAGAGCTGAACTTGGAAGCTATATCCATAAGTTTTAGAACTTCTATGATATGGTTACATTTATATACATGTTACATAAGTGTGGTAAAAATTTTGGAGTGATTGGATATGTTTAGGGATGTCAAAATTATCATGTAACTAAATTGGACAACAAGTAAATATGAAAATGTGGATCTGTCCCATTTGATAATTTAGTATATTTTAACCTAGACATGTTGCTATTGAGTGTTAAAAATTATGTACATGATATTAGAGTTATGATACTTCAATTATATGATGTTTACATGTATCTAAGATGAGAAATTAAGATATTGGAGGGACTAGATTGGGTTCTAGTTTGTAAAACCTAGATAAATTGGTGTTTAAGGTCTCAGTATGATATTTTATGTTTTTAACTTGCCAAATTGGGAATGGTCCTTGATGTTGGTAATATTACAGGTTATTTTACATCTAAGATTAGAGGAGAACAATAAACAAATCTAGATTAAGCCACCAACTAAGTAAAAGGTAAGTAAAGATTCTTTTGCAACTACAATGTATAGACACAGTAAATATGTGATTTATATGTAATACCATAGATCATATGTGCAAAGCAGAGGACACACATTACTATCATTCATGTCCATTGAGCATACATATATGGGCATTAGCACGTGCATGCATCATATACGAGCATTGTGATAAATCTTGGATTGGACGGCATGATTCTGAAAAAGAAAAATATTTTGTTGACCACTACTAGTGCACTGAAGCATGCATGAATTTGTATGGTTTTATGCATGGATTTGCAGGTTCGCGTGCATGAATTTGCATGTGTATGAGTAGCCATGGATTTGCATGATTATATGATTATTGGCCATTGAATTATGGCGGTGTACAAAACTCTTTTCCGATGCATGGTATAGTAGCGTTGGTCAGGGGCCCAAGAAAGAAATAATTTTGAGATAAATATTTTGATGTATAAAATTGCATTGTGGGCATAGTATTTTGAGATGCATGACTTGATATTGTGGATTATTCTTTGACATGCATAATCTTTACTTGATGAGCATTAGCTCATATAGTTTATGCATTATAGGTGAGTAAGACGACGCTTGAAGCATCTTCTACTGGCTAGGCAGCGGTTGGAGCTCTACAGGTGTCTGAGAGAGTGTATACATGGATGACGACCTGTTGAGCTATTTTGTTCGCTTGTTATATTTTGAATCTGTTGTATTATATTTTTAGACTGGTACTATATTTTGCTTTTAAAACTTTACTGTAAATAAGTATGTAAATATTGGGTCGTTGTGGGTGTTGTGCTTTTATTTAAATACTGATTCTGCTATATACATGATATGTATGAGAAAATATTTTAAACAGGGTTGTGCATGTAAGAAGTGATTTATCTTTTCTTAAAGTGCTATAAAAAGAAAAATATTCCATGCATGCATAGGTTCTATCATGTCAAATTATACAATATATATCTAGTTGTGTAGTAATAGGGGTGTTATAGAGTGGTATCAAAGCCCAGGTCTTGATTCTGTAGACTGTCCATATACATGATCTTAGAACTTGTGGAGCGCAACCACGCCGATAAGTTTTATATTATCATATATTGCATTACATATTTCATGAATTATATTGGCTATATATTGTCAAACTTGTGTAAAAGTTGAAAACTCATGGTGAGAGCAGTGGTGGTACCAGAGCACAAAGGAGTGAGACACCCACTCCGGTTAATGATCGAGATACCATGATTAATCGATTAATAGAGTTGATTGAATGACAGTCCAAATAGATGCAATAATTGATTCAATAGAGGGATAATGGTGAGCAACCATGGGTGGAGGTAACTAACAGCGGGCGAACTATATATATATGGTGGGAGAACGATTTAGAAGGCTGGATCCCCTAGTATTTGAAGATGCTATTGATCCTACCGCTGCAGAGGACTGGTTGAGGATCCTAAAAATTATGTTCCAGTACAACAGGGTGCCAGTAGGGGAGAGGGTAATGTGTGCCACTTTCATGCTTCGCGGTAGTGCAAGCCATTGGTGGACATGATTAGCAGCATAGATGATATTACTACCATGAGCTGGGATAGATTCAAAGAGTTATTTAGAAATAAATATTTCACGGCCCTAGTTTGCATGATGAAGATGAATGAGTTTATACAACTGCGATAAGGAGCAATGACTATTGGGGAATATATTTGTAAATTTGAACAACTGTCCAAGTTTGCTACGCATATGGTCAGTACTGAAACATTGAGAGTACAGAGATTTCTGGAGGGTTTGAGGCTAGAGTTATACCGGGATATGAATATGGCGGGTACTCAAAGGATGATATTTTCATAGGTGGCTGAGAGGGCGCTAGTGGCAGAAGCTGAATTGAGAATCGCTTGTGCACAGGAAGCTTAACAGTAATTTAGACAACAAGGATAGAGATGGACTGTGGGGTAAAAGAGGCCAATCCAAATACAGAAGCTGGGATTTAAATTTCAAGAAGAATAAGGCCAACAATAAGAAGGTTAAAGCCACGAGTTGAACAAGAAAAAACACCGATGCCAGAAGCTGTGTGTCAAAACTGTGGTAATCGACATACTGGAGGCTGCTATATAGATACCAGGATGTGCTTTCGATGCGGAATGTCGGGACATATTGCTAAATTTTTCCCAAGTAAACAAAATCAGACCGGCCAAAGGAATGTACCAGCCAAGGTGTTCACCATGATCAGGGCGGATGCAGAGGTAAATCCATTAGTGGTGATAGGTAAACTTTATATTTCTAGTGTTCCAACACTTGTGTTATTTGATTTTGGAGCCACACGTTCATTTGCATCCACTGAGTACATGAAGAGGCTGGGTAGAATACCAGATGTAGCAAAAATCAGTTATAGCGTAACAGTCCCCTCTGGAGATGCTAGAAAAACCGATCGAATTTTGAGAGCTTGTGCTATACTTGTTGAAGGTAGAGAATTACATGTTGATTTGATTATACTGGATATGAATGATTACGATGTTATTCTGGGCATGGATTGGTTGTCAAAGTATGGGGCTACTATCGACTGTAAGGAAAAGACAGTGACATTTCAACTTTCTGGGAAGGAGTATTTTATATTTGCCAGCATTGTGAAGAATTTTAGATTCCCTATGATTTCAGCAGTGAAGGCACAATGATTACTCGATGATGGTTGTAAAGGGTACTTGGTGAGTGTCATGAACATTGAGGAACAACACCACCAACTCTGAGTGAAATACCAGTGGTGCGAGAATATATTGAAGTATTCCTAATAATCTCCCGAGACTACCACCAAATCATGAAATAGTATTTGTTATTAATATACAACCAGGAACATCTCCAATTTCTAAAACTCCCTACAGAATATCTCCCTTGGAGTTGAAAGAATTGAAAGTACAATTACAGGACTTATTGGACAAGGGATTCATCGGACCGAGCTTTTCACCTTAGGGAGCACCAGTTCTGTTTGTACATAAGAAGAATGGCACCATAAGACTATGCATTGATTATCGAGAGTTGAATAGAGTCATAATTAAGAATAAATATCTGTTACCCTGAATTAATGATTTATTTAACCAGCTTTAAGGTGCCGCAATATTCTCAAAGATTAACTTATGCTCTGGGTACCATCAACTGAAAATAAATAAAGAGGATATCCCCAAGACAACATTTAGTACAAGATATAGGCACTATGAATTTTTGGTGATGCCGTTTGGATTAACTAATGCTCCAGCAACATTCATAGATATGATGAATAGAGTGTTTAAGGAGTTTTTAGATAAATTTGTTATTGTGTTCATTGATGACATTCTAGTTTACTCTAGAACTAAAGAAGAGCATGCCGCACATTTAACACAAGTACTAGAGGTCCTGAAAATGAAGTAGTTATATGCCAAATTCAAGAAATGCGAGTTCTGGTTGGATCGCGTGTTATTTCTGGGACATGTTATATTAGGAGCGGGAATATTAGTAGATCCAAGTAAAGTTGAAGCTATCAAGAACTAGATGCAACCTACTAATCCTTCGGAGGTGCGTAGTTTTCTGGGTTTAGCTGGATATTACCAAAGATTTATGGAGGCATTCTCCATGATTACTATGCCATTGACATAATTAACCAGAAAAGGGGTGACATTTAGATGGACGGATATGTGTGAGCGAAGTTTCCAGGAGCTGAAAAAAAGGTTGACTTCAGCACCTATTCTCTCAATTCCATCAGGTACTAGAGGATTTGTAATTTATAGTGACGCATTGAAGAATGGATTAGGATGTGTACTGATATAGAATGGCAAAGTAATTGCGTATGCATCTAGGCAACTTAAGAGTACAAAAAGAATTATCCCACGCATGACTTGGAACTTGCTGCTGTAGTATTTGTGCTTAAAATATGGAGGTACTATTTATATGGTGAACGGTGCGAGATCTATATTGATCACAAGAGCCTCAAATACTTTTTCACACAGAAAGAGTTGAATATGCGGCAACGGAGATGGCTGAAATTGATAAAAGATTATGATTGTGTGATTAATTACCACCCCGGCAAAGCCAATGTTGTAGCTGATGCATTGAGTCAAAAATCCACAAAAAGTACAATAGCTATGGCTTTAATTCAGAAATCGTAGTTGAATGAGTTGCAAAAAATGAATATAGAGATTTTACAGACAAGAGTAATAGAGGCAAAGTTGGCAGCCTTGATGCTTCAGCCTACACTAATTAATAGGATCAAATTGGAACAACGAGATGATGAATATCTCATCAATATGAGAAAAATGTTGCTGCAGGGAAGTCTCCTGAATTTAAGATGACTCAGAATGATATTTTACAATTTAGAGGGCGGTTTTGTGTTTCAAATATTGATAACATTCGGGAAGACATTTTGAAAGAGGTACATTCAACCCCTTATTCAGTACATCTAGGGGCTACCAAGATGTATAGAGACTTGAAAATGCATTATTGGTGGCCGAGTATGAAAAAGGACATCGCCCAGCATGTGGAGTAATGTTTAACATGTCAGTAGATAAAGACCGAACATCAAAGACCCGCAGGGACTTTGCTACCTCTACTTATTTCAGAATGGAAATGGGAAAGGATCACTACGGATTTCGTAATTAGTTTGTCGAAGACTACTAAGGGTCATGATGCTATTTGGGTTATTGTTGATAAATTGACCAAATCTGCTCATTTTCTTCCCATATGTTCTACCTATTCCACGGATCGTTATGCCCAATTATACGTTCAAGAGATTATCAGACTTCATGGAGTGCCATTGTCTATAGTTTCTGATAGAGATTTAAGATTTTTATCTGCTTTTTGAAGGAGTTTACACAAAGCTTTGGGAACACAGTTATCATTCAGTACAACATATCATCCTCAGACGGATGGGCAATCTGAATGAACAATACAAACATTGGAGGATGTGCTCAGAGCCTGCGTATTAGACTTCCAAGGCCAGTGGAGTAAATTCCTACCTTTAGTGGAGTTTGCATACAACAACAGCTATCAGACTAGTATTGGAATGGCTCCATATGAAGTATTGTATGGCAAAAAGTGTAGGTCTCCAATACACTGGGATGAAGTTGGTGAGAAAATTTTTTTTGGCCCAGATATGATTCGAGAGATGACAAAAGCCATGTTACAGATTCGACAAAGAATGCAAACTGCCTAAAATCAATAGAAAAGTTATGCAGATCGACGAAGAAGGGTGTTGGAGTTTGCGATAGGAGATCAGGTATTTTTAAAAGTAGCATCAATGAAGGGCATCATGCGATTTGGGAAGAAAGGAAAATTGAGTCCTATATATATTGGCCCATTCCGATGATTGAAAGAATTGGTAATGTTTCTTATAGACTGGATCTGCCAACATCTATATCCCAAATACACAATGTATTTCATATGTCTATGCTGAGGAAATATATTGCTAATCCCTCTCACATTTTGAAGAATGAACTAGTGGAATTAAAAGCAGATTTGAGCTATGAAGAAAAGCCTGTACAGATTTTATTACGAGAAGTGAAGCAGCTAAGAAATAAATAGATTCCATTGGTTAAAGTGTTATGGAGAAACCAATTGATAGAAGAGGCCACTTGGGAAAAGGGGGGCAAAATGAGAACTAAGTATCCTGAATTTTTTTGGTAAGTGTAATTTCGAGGATGAAATTTTTATAAGGAGGGAGGATGTGATACCCGAGCCTCTTACTACTCACATGGCCAGATATGATTCATGCATTGCATGTTAATTACGTGTTATTTTCATTGGTATGACATCATATAATTCATTTTATTTTATACGGCGTTGTTAACCATTAAACTTAATTTTGAAGCTCTCGCACGGTATTAATTATCGAATCCCCTAACCTAAGTGGTTGATTTTGTATTGAGATAAGAAAAAATTTAGGTATCAATATAGTGAATAGTGCTAGGTTACACGTGGTAACCTTAGGAGTTCGAAAGGTATCATCGAAAAGTTTATAGAAAGGGAGTCAGTTCGCTTATGAATTTTAATATTATATGTATATTTAAATCATAAAATTGGGATAAATAGACATACAATACTATAATTTAAATGTTATATAACTAGGTTCATAGGCTTGTAACACTATCGATGCACAAACGTATTAATCGGGTAAGAATCGATAATTTTTTGGGTGAAGAACCTGATAAACGGACATAGGAATTAGCAACGGGAATGAATGGTGATGAAGATAGGTTGCAACCAAATAAGAATATGTGAGACACACAAGATTAGGACTGCAAGATAAGGGAGAAAATCAGGTTATACCATTACATGCCACCTCAAGCATATGCTACCTCATGCTTAGACTTATCAAGCTAGCACCTCAACTTATTCTTCACTCGAAAGCTAAGCCATGACTTGAACCTTATTTTGAACCATTTCAGCTTCTAAATACATGAAAAAATATCTCTAAATAGGTCCTAAGTGATTCCAACTGAAAAAGGAGGCAAAACAAGCAAAGGGAAGGAGAAATAACCAAGTTCAAGTAGAAAACTGTGAAAGGTGAGCTTAACCTACGGGTTTGGCATCACTTTTAGATTTATTTTGAGGTTTATTGCCTTATTAAGCTTTGAATATTATTTATAAAGGTGTTAGGATGTTATTAGATAGGCTTTGTTGCATAAAGAAAGGGTTTGTGGTTGGAAATATTTGATAGAAAACACTTGTGCTAGAAACTGTCACCTTACTGTATTCTTGTGTTTATCATCAAAAGTGTATGGTATGTTGAATAAAAACTATAATTATCATCATATACATGTTTATATATGAGTTAAGAGTATTGGAATAAATTTTGATCGATTAGAAATTGAATTAGAGAATGATATTGGAGAAACACTCAAACTGCCAAAGTAGCAGTCTGTTTTGGTGTGCTGTGAAGGAAACTGAATTAGGGGAGCTAAATCCATTAGTTTTGGAAAGAATATAACCTTCTTGTCTTTGTGTATATGTTATATAAGTGTGGTAAAAGGTTGGGAGAGATTGAATATACATAAGGGTGCCAAAACCATTAATGTCATGAAGTGTGCAAAACTGTCACGGTAGGAAAACAATCTGTTTCAGTATATTTTGAAGAGAGCTAAACTTGGGAAGCTATATCCATGAGTTTTAGAAATTCTATGATTTGGTTACATTTATATAAATGTTATATAAGTGTGATAAAAATTTGACAGTGATTGGATATGTTTAGTGGTGTCAAAATTATCATACAACTAAATTGAACAACAAGTAAATATGAAAATGTGAATCTGTCCCATTTGATAACTTAGTATATTTCAACCTAGACATGTTGCTATTGAGTGTTAACAATTAGGTACTTGATATTAGAGTTATAATACTTCAATTATATGATATTTACATGTATCTAAGATGAGAAATTAAGGTATTGGAGGGACTACATTGGGTTCTAGTTTGTAAAACCTAGATAGCTTGGTGTTTAAGGTCTCAGTATGATATTTTATGCTTTCAACTTGCCAAATTGGGAATGGTCCTTGATGTTGGTAATATTACAGGCTATTTTACATCTAAGATTGGAGGGGAACAATAAACAAATCTAGACTAAGCCACCAACCAAGTGAAAGGTAAGTAAAGTTCATTTGCAACTACAATGTATAGACATAGTAAATGTGTGATTTATATGTAATACCATAGATCATATGTGCAAAGTAGAGGACACACATTACTATCATTCATGTCCGTTGAGCATACATGGGCATTAACACGTGCATGCATCGTATACGAGCATTGTGATAAATCTTATATTGCACGACATGATTCTGAAAAAGGAAAATATTTTGCTGACCACTACTAGTGCACCGAAACATGTATGGATTTGCATGGTTTTATGCTTGGATTTGTAGGTTCGCGTGTATGGATTTGCATGTGTATGAGTATGCATGGATTTGCATGCTTATTTGATTATTGACCATTGGATTATGGTGGTGTACAGAGCTCTTTTCTAGTAGCGTTGGTCAGGGGCCCAAGAAAGAAATGATTTTGAGATAAATATTTTGATGCATAAAATTGCATTATGGGCATAGCATTTTGAGATGCATGACTTGATATTGTGGATTATTCTTTGACATGCATAATCTTTACCTGCTGAGCATTAGCTCATATAGTTTATACATTGTAGGTGAGTACGACGATGCTTGAAGCATCTTTTACTGGCTGGGCGGTGGTTGGAGCTCCTGCTGGTGTCTGAGAGAGTGTGTACATGGATGACGACCTGTTGGACTATTTTGTTGGCTTGTTATTTTTTGAATCTGTTGTATTATATTTTTAAATTGGTACTATATTTTGCTTTTAAAACTTTACTGTAAATAAGTATGTAAATATTGGGTCGTTGTGGGTGTTGTGCTTTTATTTAAATACTGATCATGCTATATATATGATATGGGTGAGAAAATATTTTAAATAGGGTTGTGTATGTAAGAAGTGATTTATCTTTTCTTAAAGTGCTACAAAAAAAAAATATTCCATGCATGCACAAGTTCTATCATGTCAAATTATACAATATATATCTAGTTGTGTAGTAATATGGGTGTTACACATACTAAGATCTATGTCTTGACTTTCAATAAGCACTTGAATCAACTAAATATGACATCTGTGGAGATAGTTATGCTTAAAATATAATGATGTGTCATAGCAGAAAATTTCAGCTCAGTGCTGACTCTTGAACTCGATTTTTCTCATTGAGATTGACAGAATTAGATTTTATGGTAAACATAGAAGTTATAGATATATCTCTTGGATTTCTAGTTGTCTAAGCATCAAGTCAAAATCATATTTTAGCGAAGAGTTATAATTGAAATACAAAAACTACCATCAGTAGCACCACAATTCAGATTCTTCAACATTTCGACAAAGTTTTTGGTTTCTTTCCTTTTTTTCTCTTTTTATCATTACCTAAAAAATTTCAAACTAAATGCATAAAAAGTGGCAAAAACACTTGAAAACAAACCAAATGTTAATAAAAAGGTATATGAATTATTGGTATAAAACCAACTTATCAGCGTCTCAAGAGTGTTACACCTTTTAGTCTGCTACCATTTTTTTATGATTTCAACAAACCCTTAAAAAACACGCTTGATATTTTTTCAAATAAAATACTAGAAAAATACACATTGAACACGCAAGTCATGATATCAATTATCCCTCCCCCCAACCTAATTGAGATATTATCTCCAACGTAAAAAATAGATAGGAAAGTAGAGTTTAAAAGATATCACTTGAAGTGTGACTAAAAAAAACAATATAGCTGAAACAACACAAAACACACATTATTACATGAAACCATTAACAACAAGTATCACAGACTGAGAGTCAAATTCAATTTGCGTTACCATTGTTCCTGTCGGACCAATTCATACGGGCTAAGGTTGGATTAGGTTCTGGCATATATGCTATAAGTTGATCGATAAGTTGGTTAGGTGTCCGAGCAGAAATGAGGATTCTTCTCGCAGATGGTGAAATAAAACCTTTTTTGATAGCATGATCTATAAAAGATAACAAACCATCATAAAAACCATTAACATTAAGAATCCCTATAGGTTTTTGGTGAATGTTGAGTTATTCCCAAGAGACAACTTGGAATAATTCCTCTAGTGTACCAAAATTACCAAATAGAATGATGAATGTATCTGCATTGTTTAACATGTTAGGCATTCTATCCTGAATATGTGAGACTTTTAGCTTATTTCCAATGCTCATACTTGTGATATTCTGTACTGTTCAAGATTTTGGGATAACTACCAGAACATTGACTCATCTTATATGAGCAGAAAGCAACAATCCCCTTTAACCCCAAACTGCCTCCCCCATACACTAAATTAATTTTTCTTTTTGCTAAAGTTCTACCAAGGTTATTGGCTGCCCCTATAAACTCAAAATATTTTCTTAGATTGGATCCACAAAAGACACAAATGCTGTTGAATTTGCGAGTTGAAGGAACTTCCATTTTTTTTTGAAAATAAGTTGCGCAAAAATAGACTGAGTAAAGTGCTATTTATTAATGTGTGAACAGGGAATGCATTTATTGCATGTCTTTTTCTTTTGTCAAAAATAACACCTCTTAACCTAACTGCAGAACCTAAATAGGCTACTATAGCTAAGTTAAGAAGTGTTAACTTTTTATCAATACTATAAGGTTTTAATAAAAGTTCCCATGTTTTACTATAAGAGAAAGAACTTGAATTCATTTATTGTTTCATTTCATTGTAGACACACCATATATATAAATCAAAACTGAGTATATCTATTTACAAAATCATAACAGAGCGGCTTATTTAAAAATAAAACAGAGTTTTCAAAATAGACTACAAAATAGCTCAAAATATGGCATATGAACAAATCTCTGTCCGGCCGCTCTAGATACTCAGTCAACCTCTAAACTTGTACACTTCCATCTGTATCATATGAATCTAATGAGCTAAAGGCTTAGTAAGGTGAAACTGATGCAGTAACAAATAGCATACATGCAAGTCACATAAATAATTAAATGCATTATTCAATTTAATAACTTTCATTCATAATTCATTCTTTAGGGCTCTTGAAGTGTGGTACCTAACTAAAAGTGATAAACTGTGGTTTTCAGATGCTGTTCATAATGATTGGCCAATAAGAGAAATACGAGGTTTTTATACTTGATCTTTCAACCTTAGGTATTAACCATATACTGTCTCATTCATTGTACCTTCTTTATACTGATTTTTCAACCTCAAGTATTTGCGATAATTTGTTGGGTCCGCCGGTCCCTTGTCTACCTGGCCATCAATCAAGTACCATACTTCCTTTTCAAAAACCTCATTATATAGTATCATACTTCATGAACCATAAATGCATCAAAACATGAGTAAACTCGATTCTAACTTAAATTAATTATAACCATCAATTAAGCAAACTAATTTCTATTGTTCTCAATCATTCATAGGAACTTCCAAACATAATATAAGCATTACAAGATTAATAGAAATAAGTAAATTAAGCATATTTCACAAGACTATCAATTTTACTAGAAACTAGTTTAACTAGCATGGTTTTAGCTTCAAGTCTATCCCACTTGAGTTTTCATTCATACAAAAACACACTAAAACATGTAACCATCCAAGATACTATAAATTCATCATAAGAAACATTGAAAAATAATATACCTTGATTAAGTTGGAATTAAACTTCAAAATCAATGGTTTTCAAGTTTAAAAGGGTAGAAACTTGTTCTAGTTTGTGTTCTATGGATTCTTATGGATTGAATTCAATTTTTGTGAATATGAGAGTGTAGAAATTTGGAAGAAACTTGGAGAAGAAGGGCTGGTCATTTTTGAGGAGCTTCCACAAGAAAATATGGATAAAATGACTTCTTTGACATTTCAAAGAAAGGTAAGTGGAGGGTGATGATTGGTTGCATCATGCTTATATCTTTTCATGCCAAAAGCCACATTTATGGGTTAGGGAGATGACAAAAATTGATACTTTGGTGTTATAATCAAGTGCAATGTGGTTTAGAATGATTTCATGCAACCTAGTCAACCTACCAATCAAATTAAACCATTTTGCATACTTTTAGTTCTTAGCTAAATATAACATATTTCATGCAAATATTTAGGTAAATAATCACTTTAGAATGTAACAAGTATGGAGCAATATAAATAATTCATTTCATGGCCATTCAACACATCAATCTTCTTTAATCGAGATACTGAGCTTTTCACTACAAAAAGTCACTTAAGTAATATGTTAATAAAAAAATAAAAGTTTGATCTCATATTTCATGTATTAGTGCATGTTAAAGCATAAGTGGAGCATATAGTAACAATTATTCATGTTCGTGCAATCATTCTATTTGTATGCTATAATCCAATAATGCGTATTGATTAGATGCATATTCATGCAAAATGTTTATTATTGGCTATGTAGAAGATAATTGGGCATTACACACAAAATTTAAAAATTACCTACTTACACTTGAATGTACATGTAGTTGTGATTGTGGCTCACATTTTTCTCTGATTTTACGTCCAGTGACGACTTAAACACCTCTATGGGTCGAGGATATGCTTCCCATCTAGTTTTCTTATAAACTTGCAAAAAGGGTCTTTTAATGTCAAATTCCCAAGATTATAAAACTTATATTCATTTAAAAAATGATTTCATAAATGAAGAATTGCATGTTGTACCAATCCACATGAATGCGTCTCAAGAGTTAATATAATGTGATCTAAAGACTCCTTACTCAGTCTATCCATAATGAATTTAAGTTTATGTTTTCAATTTTTAGAAGTTATTCCTAAAGAATGACACTTTGCGTTGCAACTCCATCTAGCACAATTGTGACAAACTTTTATTTTTTCGCCTCTTGTATTTTTGGATATGTGCTTTTACCAAAACTAGGCATATATCTAGTAAGAAAATCTGAAAACTCATGTAAAAACTCACTTGCTCTTACCTTTGCTTTAATTATCCATTTTATGTCCTCCGGGATGCCTTTGTGCATAAGCATCCACAATCTTTCAATCTTAATTTTATAAAATTTTAAAATTCCATTTTTAGAAAGAAAAGAAAATTACTTCTTAGGAGTTAGAAGAATGTCATCCATTTTGAAAAGAATAAGAGAATGAGAAAAGCAGAGAAAATTTGTACAAAGATTTTAGTTGTTTGGGAACTGACAAGTCTGACTTTAATAGCTACGGAGTACCGTTATTTGCCACTTAACTGGGAAAAGAAAAAAATAAAAGAAAAAAAACCTTCAAAATAAATAAAGTCAAAGAAAATAAGTATATATATATACACACTAATCATAACAACGGTTAGAATAAAAAAGAATTTCCTCTTGTGAAAATTGATTTTCTTGAAAAGGTTAACTATTTGTCCATTTACTGTGAATATATTACCATTTCTAGGATTATCAATGTCAGTCACCACATAAAGATATACTTTTTTTACAACAAAAGGACCACTCCACCTTTATCTCAATTTTCCAGAAAATAATTGCAATCAAGAATTGTAATGCAAAACCTTTTATTATCATGAAAATCTTTGATTCTTGCTTTATAAATTTCAGAATTCTCATATGCACCATTTCTCAATTCTTGAAGTTCATTGATTTGCAATTTGCGCAATTTTGAAACTTCATCAAAGTTGAAGTTAAACATTTTGATTACCCAATAAGCTTTATGTTCAAGTTCAATAGGTAAATGACAAGATTTTTCATAAATTATCCTATAAATAGACATGCCTAATGATGTTTTGAAAGCAGTTCTATATGCCCAAAGTGTATCGGTAAGTCTAAGAGACTGATCTTTACGGTTTGGGTTAACTGTCTTTTCTAAAATTTGTCTTATCTTCCTATTTGCAAGTTCAACTTATCTATTTATCTGAGGGTGATAAGGGGTTGCAACTTTATGCATGATTCCATATTTCCTCATTAAAGTTTAAAAAACTTTATTACAAAAATATTTTCACCCATCACTGATAATAGATCGAGGAATTCCAAATTAACTTAAAATATTTTTTTTAAAAAATGTTATCACTATTTTGTGATCATTATTTCAACAAGGAATTGTCTCGATTTATTTTGAAACATAATCTATGGCAACCAATTTATAAGAAAACAAAATGATAATGGAAATGGTCCTATAAAATCAATACCCCAACAGTTAAAGATTTCAATCACTAGGATAGGGTGTAGGGGCATCATATTTTGCTTTGAAAGAGACCCTAACTTTTGACAATTTTCATAACTTTTGCAGAAAGTGTAAGTATCTTTGAAAAGAGTTGGCTAATAAAATCCACATTGAAAGATTTTTGCAGTGGTTTGCTTTGCAGAAAAGTGACCACCACATGCTTTCTGAATGACAAAATTTGACAAAATTATCTATCTCATTATCAGGCACACATCTTCGAAAGATTTGATCAGAATAGTATTTGAATAGGTATGGATCATCCCAATAAAAGTTTTTCACCTCAGTCAAAAACTTCTTTTTGTCGTGAGAGTTCCAATGTGATTACATCTTTCTTATCACAAGAAAATTAACAATGTCAGCAAACCAAGGTAAAATAGAAACATTAACTAATTGTTCATCAAGGAAAATATCATTAATAGGTGTGGTTTGAAATAATTCATCACAAACAAGTCTCGATAAATGATCAGTCATCACATTCTCTACTCCCTTCTTATCTCGAATCGTAATATTAAATTCTTGAAGTAAGAGAATCCACCTAATCAATCTAGGTTTGACATCTTTTTTTGACAAAAGATATTTCAAAATTGCATGATCACTGAAAATAATAATTGGTGAACTAATAAGATAAGATCTAAATTTGTCCAATGCAAAATCTACAACAAGTAATTCTTTTTCAGTTGTTGAATAATTCAATTGAACACTATTTAAAGTTTTACTTACATAGTAAATAACATATGATTTTTATCTTTTCTTTGTCCCAAGATAGCTTCAACAGCAGTCATTAACATCACACATTATTTCAAAAGGTAAAGTCTAATCTAGAGGCTGCATGATTGGAGCAGATGTAAGTATGCTTTTAAGCTTAACAAAAGCATTTTCACAATTTTCAGTTCATTCAAAAATAGTGTCCTTTGTTAGAAGGTTACACAAAGGTTTAGATATTATAATAAAATCTTTGATAAATCTTCTATAAAAATCAGCATATCCTAAAAATGATCTTACCTCCTTCATAATCTTTGGTGTTGACAAATTGGTAATTAACTCAATTTTAGATTTGTCAACCTCAATACCTTTTGATGAAATAATATGTCCAAGAACAATACCAGTTGTTACCATGAAATGATATTTCTCTCAATTATACACAAAATTATTTTCTTCACACCTGAAAAAATATTTTCTAAATTAGATAGGTAATCATCAAATGAATAACCAAAAATAAAAAAATCATCCATGAAAACTTCAAGAAAACGTTCAACCATGTCACTAAAAATACTAGGCATGCATCATTGGAATATAGCTGGTGCATTACATAATCCAAAAGACATCATTCGATATGCAAAGTACCAAAAGGACATGTAAAAGTTGTTATCTTTTGATCTTCAAATGCAATTGCATTTTGATTATACCCAGAATATCCATTTAAAAAGCAATAAAATTCATATCCTGCAACACTTTCTAAAATTTGATCCATGAAAGGTAATGAAAAATGATATTTTCTAGTAACTGAATTGAGTTTCCTATAGTCAAAGCACATTCACCAATCAGTAACAGTCCTAGTTAGAATTAATTCATCATTCTCATTTTTTACTATAGTAACTCCAGATTTCTTAGGTTCAACTTGAGTAAGACTTACCCATTTGCTATCAAAAATAGGATAAATGATTCCATTATCTAAGAGTTTAATGACTTTATTTCTCACTAGTTCTTTCATATTAGGATTTAGACTTTGTTGCATTCCTCTAAATAGATGTTATGTGCGCAAATTAAAGGATTAATACCTTTAATGTCAACAATGGTCTATCCTAAAGCATTCTTATGCATTTTTAGAGTTTCGATCAACTTACCTTCTTGAAATGCATCATGTTTAGAAGAAGAAATTACTAGAAAAGTCTCATTATCACCCAAGAAAGAGTATTTCAAATCAACTGAAAATGGTTTCAAATCAACCACGGGAGCTTTAATACTTGATGGAATAAATTTTACTGTTGATGATGAAAGTTCTTCAAATCTTGGCTTCCAAAATGATTTTCTTGTACTTGAGAAAATTCAAAGAAAGTATTAGCATGTGCATTTTTACAAATACTTTCACTTTTTAAAACAAGTCTCCAAAGAATATGAAAAGTTAGTAGTAGTAAAGTATTCATGAACAAGTTTTTCGATTGAATCCATTTCCTGTTCTTTGACATCTTCAATAGGTTGCTTACAAACATTAAACATATTTAGTTCCAAAGTCATATTTTCAAATGATAACTTTAAAATACCATTCCTATAATTGATCAAAGCATTTGAAGTTGCAAGAAAAAAAATGACCCAAAATGATAGGAATTTGTGTATGTGTTTGTACAATATACTCTGTGTCCAAAATAATGAAATTAACTGGAAAGTAAAATTTATCAATTTGTAATAATACATCTTCTACTAATCCTTTTGGATCTTTAATAAAACGATCAGCTAGTTGGAGTACAACAGAAGTTGTTTTAAGTAATCCCAAATCTAACTATTCATAAACTTAAAAAGGTAAAAAATTTACACTAGCACCAAGATCAAGTAAAGCACACTCTATTTTAGTGTTTCCTATGATACATGAAATGGTTGGACAACCTAGATCTTTGTACTTGGGTGGAGTGAATTGTTGAATGATTGAACTAACGCATTCAGTTAAAAATGCCTTCTTTTGTACATGATATTTTCTTTTGATTGTACACAAATCTTTCAAAATTTGGCATAAGGTGGAACTTGCTTGATTGCATCTAATATCAGCATTTGAGTTTAATTTCTAAGTTACTTGCAATCTTTAAGGAAAGGGTGTTGGAGTTAAATATTTTTCTTTTTCGTCATTTCCACACTTACCTTCATCGTCAAGACTATTTCCATTCTTCATTTTTGAGGTGGATTAGAAACTTTCTTCTTAGGATGAATAGTTTTATCAATAACTTTTCCGTTCTGAAGAGTTATGTCTGAATTAGCCTCGTTGACTAAATTTCATCTGAAGAAGAGACATGAAACTGAGTGGAAGGATTAGGTTGAGGTTGAGCAGGAAATTTACCTTTTTTTATGAGTACGCAATGAAGCTGTCATTGTTGAAAGTGTGCTTTTGATCTCATTGATAGCTTGTGAAGTCTGATTATTGATAGCTTGTGAAATCTGATTATTAATGTTTGTTTGTTTATGCCTAAATGCTTGCAAAGTCTCCTCAAGAGATTTTGTATGTGGAGCTGGATAAGAATGAAAGTTTAGTGGTTTTTGTGAATGTAGCGGTTGGGCACTATTATAATCTCGTCAACTGAAATTGGGATGATTTCTCCATTGTGGATTGTAAATTTCAGAATATGGTGAATAGAATGGTTTTTTGAATGTGTTCATGAAATTTGCTTGTACTGGAATGTTTGGACATTCATTAATGGAGTGCTCCAAAAGTTCACAATTGCTACAAACTTCTTCTTCTTGCACATATTTGATCTTATTTACTTTTTTAAGTTCCATGGCTTCAACTTTTCTTGTTAAACTAGCAATCCTAGCATTTAGATCATCTTCTTGGATAAGGTAATTTTTTTCATTATTACTATTAGCAAGATTAGATCTAATAGAACCTTTGGAAGAATTAACACTATGCCATGATTAAAAGTTTTCTGCTAAATAATCTGGATATTCAAGGGCTTCATTAGGTTCTTTATCAAGAAACTCACCATCACATATTATTTCAACAAATTATTTTATTTCAGGAGTTAAACCTTCGTAAAAGAAACTAATTAAGCACAATTTTTCAAAACCATGATGTAGGCATGAATTCAACAAATCTTTAAATCTTTTCCATCATTAAAAGAAAGCTTCATTAGAATTTTGAGAAAAAAAATTAAATTTGTCTTTTCAAAACATTAGTTTTATGAGTTGGAAATATTTTTAAAAAAAATTCAGCTTGCATTTCTTACCAAGTGTCAATTGACCTAGGTTTTAAATAATTAAGCCAAGTTTTTGCTTTATCTTTTAAAGAGAAAGGAAATAATTTGAGTTTAATAATCTCATTTATGCAAGTTTGATCATCAAAAGTGACACATACTTCAACATACTCATTTGTGCAAGTAAGGGTTTTCAGAGTCTAAACTATGGAAATTAGGAAGTAAAGGGATCATATTTGGCTTGAATCGAAAGTTATTTGCATTGAGAGAAAAAATGAAACAAGAAGGAGAAGAATTTCGAGGAGGTTGTAAGTAATAACGCATCGTACATGGACACTTCATTTTCAGCTATAGTGGAAGTGTGTGGAGGTGATTCAAATAAATTTTCAAATAAAGTTTCAGAATTTTTTCTAACTAAACACCGAGAATTATAACTATGATACCATATAACCATATGTCTATAAAAAAAATAAACAAACTATATTTACAAAGGAAAAATATTAACAAACTTGAATACTTACCTTGCCTTCCTTGGTAGCAATGCCAAAAACTTGCTACGACTTTAAGGTTGCCAACCCAAGTGTAGGTTGTATTAAATAATAAATTTCTTATGAGTCTGAGATCGATCCATAGGGAAGTTGCTTGAAGAATTTAGGATTATAATTCTAAAAAAATAGGATTTATGTGATTCAAAATACATGACAAATTAATATATGCTGTAACTAAAGAAAAAACCAAAGTAATAAAAGTACTAAGAATTAGGGATCCACTCTTGAGTTTTGGATAGATAAATAATTATTTATTATTTTTACCTCTATTAATTGCAACTATTGAAATCCATACATAATGAAGGTTCAATGGCAAGAAATTATCAAATAGCTCATGCAATATAGTAATCATGATATTGTCTTATTATTTGCAAATTATCTTTTAATGTCAATACTTATTTATGGGATCAAACATTTATGCACATTTTTGTTAATAACAAATCAAGAGTGGTTCATATTAGCAGTTGGTGGGGTAAAATTGTATAATATGCTAAATGAACTCAAGTATTTATTGTGTCATTGGAGATACATAAATTAAGAATCACAAAAAATAAGTAGGGTTTAGATCAAAATTTAAAATAATAATACAACATACTTAAATATTTTCTACCCTTATAACCATTCTTCTTCCTCCATCAAGAGGTTCACCCTTTTTCCTCAATAAAATAAAATTTAGAAAGACATAATAAAGTAGAAAAGACTAAAAATAGAAGAGAAACTAGAGAATGCATTTCTATTAGTACTAGAAAACTTACATTACTAGAAAACATACATACTAGAAAACTTAGCCTAAAGAAACCCTCTACCCCCTCTCTTACAACCTTAATATATGGCCTATTTATAGTATTTATAGTATGCTAGAGGCCAAATAAATAATTCAGGAGTTAATCAAGTGGTATGCTAGTTTTCAAGAGTTGGTAAGTTATTACACCAAGTCCTCAAAATTCCCACCTATCGAATTGAATTGCAATGTTAGGTCAGATACAACTAGATTTTGATGATGAGTAAAGAACAAAAGTTATATATATTTTGGTGCTGATATATTTTAATATATCATTTGTCAAATTTGGCTGTTGGATGAAAGAGATATAGTCAAATTACCGAATCATGTCCAAGAGCCATTCTTTAACAGCAGCACCAACACCTTGCAGCCTATATTTTAAACATTTTGACAGATGTTCTCACCATGCTATCTCAACAAAATTGTTTATTTACCTCGTGTATAACATATCCAAATTTCAGCCCAAAATAAATTTGGCCTTAAGAGATATAACCCAACATTTGGATGAACTTTCTGCTATAATCAAACTGAATTGGGTTGAGATTCCAACATAAAAGTTGTAGTTCTATTTCTTGGCTTTCATATGAAATAAGATTCAGGTCCATAGGGCTTTTGATCATGAAGTTATGCTCAAAATACCAAAACTGTATAAGTTTGGAAACATGCTTCTTTTGATATTTTTATATTCATTGATTCCCAAACACAAAATATTAATAAAATAATAATATTAACAAGAATAAAGTAAAAAAAAGTATTAAGAATTTGACATAAAAATAGGTCAAAATATGCACTTATCATATGATTGACTGAATGACTCGATGGAGACCTGTAGAATTATTACTCTCTGCTAGCTTTACTGGAAGATCCCTCTGGTTGTCTATTGGATCCATGTTGTAACTTATCACGTATCATTTTGGCATGACATATCCCTTCCTCAACATAACCTATTTTTCTCTTTATGATTTTGCTCCATAGTTTGATTGGCTTTCTGAATCGATTATTCAATTGTTGTAACATTTATGAGCAAATGTGATGTATATTGTGTTCATGAGAAGCTAAGTAAAATTGTGGACCATTAAATTACACAAGAATATATATTATATAGGGTGAATTATAAAAACTACTCTTGAATTTTAGCCAAATTACAAAAAAAGTCGATTATCTTTTAAAATTAAAAATATCCCTTAAAATTTGTCTCTTTTATAAATACCTATCAATTGGTGTAATTTGTAAAATAAAAATAAATATTAAGAAAGTATTTGTAATTTATATAATTAGGTGGAATTTTTTATAAATAGTGTAAAATTCAAGAGTAATTTTTGTAATTCACCATATTATATATATATATTTATGAATGTATATATCAATGTGTGGTGCATAATTGAAATGAAGTTGATGTAATAAGCTGGACGAGAGAGTTGAATTCCATTTTTTTGGAACATTCAAAAGCAGCAGCTTATTATTACATCATCATATTAGATTTTTTACAAATAGAGCCAACAAGTCTTTTATCCGTATCAACTAAATAAAAGTATATTTGCGAAAGCATTACTAGCATCCCATTTGGTCAAAAAGCACACGGGTTCACCATAACTATAGATAAGATTCAACTGTATAAATTTAATTGATATCCTCCAACAATCCAAAACGTAATAGCAATAAGAGTTTGTCTTGCGGATTGCTACTAACTTGCTTAATAAGTAACAAAATATTTGATTGGAATTTGAGTTCCCAAAAAAAATGAGAGAAGGAATATTGAAAGTTGTATTTGATCCAACTCCACTCTATCCAAATTTACTACAAGAAAAGGTAACATTATTGAAAAACATTTACAGTAATAATGTCAACAATTTGTATTTTACCTTAAAAATATTTTCCTATAAATAGTAAGAAGAATCATTTTTAAGTTGTAATCAGTTAACTATTAATGACACATATATAGTGTGTAATGCCCAATTCTCAATTCTCTCCTACATAGCCAATAACAAGCATTTTGCATGAATATGAATCTAATCAATGTGCATTATTGAATTATGGCATACAAATAGCATGATTGCACGAACATGAATAATTGTTATTATATACTTCAGTTATGCTTTAACATGCATTAGTACATGAAATATGAGATCAAACTTTCATTTCTTGATTTAACATATTCCTTAAGTGCCCTTTTTGTAGTGAAAAGCTCAGTATCTCGGTTAAGGAAGATTGATGTGTTGAATGACCATAAAATGAATTATTTGTATTGCTCCATACTAGTTATATGCTAAAGTGATTAATTGCCTAAATATTTACTTGAAATATATTACATTTGGCTAAGAACTAAAAGTATGCAAAATGGTGCAATTTGATTGGTTGGTTGACTAGGTTGCATTAAACCATTCTAAACCGCATTGCACTTGATTATAACACCAAAACATCAATTTTTGTCATGTCCTTAGCCCATGAATGTGGCTTTTGGCATGAGAAGATACCAAGCATGATGCAACCAATTATCACCCTCCACTTACCTCTCTTTAAAAGGTCAAATAAATCATTTTCATCTATATTTCTTGTGGAAGCACCTCAAAAAATGACCAGCCCTTATTCTCCTAAGTTTCTCCCAAATTTCTACACTCTCATACTCACAAAAATTGAATTCAATCCATAGGAATCCATAGAACACAAGCTAGAACAAGTTCCATCCTTTTAAGCTTGAAAACCGTTGATTTTGAAACTCAAATCCAACTTAATCAAGGTATATTCTTTTTCAATATTTCTTATGATGAATTTGTAGTATCTTGGATGGTTACATGTTTTAGTATGCTTTTGTATGATTGAAAACTTAAGTAAGTTACACTTGAAGCCAAAATCAAGCTAGTTAAGCTAATTTTTAGCAAAATTGATAGTCTCGTGAAATTGTTTAATTTACTTGTTTCTATTGATTTTGTAATGTTTATATTGTGTTTGGAAGTTTTTTTGAATGATTGAAAACAATAGAAATTAGTTTGCTTAATTGAAGGATACAATTAATTTAAGTTAGAATCGAATTTACGTTATGTTAATTTAGATTGTGTGCATGTTTTAGGGGCTGCACTAATAATTATGTTTGAATTATTAGTTATTTAATGGCTGCCTTAATATTTAATGTCTTGAATTAGTAGTAAAATATAGAGTATGCATTATTTTTAAGGTTATGTAATTGATATGAAGTTGTTTACAAAAGATTGAAAAGTGTATATGAACTTTAACTAGAATAGACTAAATGATTTATAAAAAGGATATTAAATGGTACATGATTTGATTATGTTAGACTTTTAACACATCCTATCTTCCAAAGAGATTGGTCTTTTCACTTGCCACAAAGTGGACTTGAGGTAAGTTGAAGCTTTCATTTGCTGTATCACAAGAATCATATAATGTTGTTCATGTTTTAATGTGATTGTTATTATTTGTGAAATGATGTAATGTTTGATGCATTTATGGTTTATGAAGCATGATACTATTAAGGATATAGTGAGGTTTTTGAAAAGAAAGTATGGTACTTGATTGATGGTCGGGTAGACAAGGGACGCGGGAGGGACCGACGGACCCAATAAATGGTTGCAAATACTTGAGGTTGAAAAACCAGTATAGGAAAGCCACAATGAATGAGATAGAATACGGCTAATACCTGAGGTTGAAAGACCAAGTATGGAAACCCTGTATTAGTTCTCTTATTGGCCAATCATTATGAACAGGTTCCGAAAACCATGGTCTATCACTATTAGTTAGGTACCACACTTCAACGGCCCTAAATAATGATTTATGAATGAAAGTTATTAAATAGAATATTGTATTTAATGATTTATGAGATGTGCATATATGTTATTTGTTATTGCATTAGTTTCATCTTATTGAGCCTTTAGCTCATTAGATTCATGTGATGCAGATGGAAATGTACAGGTTTAGAGGTTGACTGAGTCTCTAGAGTGGTCGGACAGAGATTTGTTCATATATCATGCTTCGACCTGTTTTGTAGTTTATTTTGAAAACTCTGTTTTATTTTTAAATAACCTACTCTATTATGGTTTTGTAAACAGATGTACTAAGTTTTGATATTTGTATATGGTGTGTTTAAAACAATTCAAGTTCTTTCTCTTATAGCTAAAAATGGGAACTTGTATTAAAAACCATAACTCTAGTAATGATGAAAAATTAACATTCTTGACTTAACTGTATCAGCTTATTTAGGCTATGCAGTTAGGTTAAGAGATGTTACATAGTGACAACTCAAAGTATGATAGTGACTAGATTATTATTATATGAGTCTTATTAATTATCAATAATGATAATTTATATACAATTATTGTGTCACTAATTGTTTATAGCAATAATTAAATACATAATTCTTATCATTATTTAATTTGTAAATTTATGATTGTAATAAAATAAAAATTCTTGTCACTTAATGTATATGTATATAACTATATATAGCTACCCACAATTTTAACACTATCATTTGACATTTTGACATTAACATTCTTTCTTGCAGTGAACATTTATTACCATTCCTCCTAAAGCTTTCCATCATCCATTTTTGATAAGGCTTGTTTAGGATACGATAATGCGTTCAACAATTTGCCCCTAACTTGTCCCCTAATTGGCTGGACCTTAACTGGTTTAATAGTCTATTGACGTTTTTTTCATATGTATTCTGGGCGTATATTAGTTAGTCCGATTAATATGAATCCAAAGAATGCAACTCAAGACTATTTATACTCCAACATTGTATGTTATTGAATTGAAGTTATTCAACCAAAAAAAATAAAATTGCATGGGAATTGATATTGGTACTCTAAACTACATTATCCAGGTTCCAATACATTACAAACACTTTAAAAAACATCGTTCATTGCTTAAGGAAAACAATTAATAATAGAGGACCTCAACTAATTTTGCTTACTTGTATACTATTTGATATATTTAATTATAGTTTGAATTTTAAAACTGAAAAATATAAATGTCCAGCCCATTAGGCTCAAGTTGATTTAAGAGGTCCTATCAGTACATTTATAAGATTGACATATTTTAATTAAGTTCAAAAATATAAAATCTTAACCTAATAAGGTGTACAAGCCTATGACCCAAAAATACGCAAAAAAGGCTCGTGAGGCCTAAGTCCCAAGTTAAACACCTATGAATACCCACATTCATATCATTTTAAAGATATACGATTTACATTGGACATTTACAACTTTATATCCTTTGTTTATTATTTGTTGTTCAAGTTCTGACTTGAGCATATGAGGGTTACCTCTGGGATAACCCTAAGGACCCTTAACTGTTTGTTTGTGCCGTAGTAGAAACCCATCCACCAATCAATTCCTAGCGAGAAGGACTCACAAGATGACAAATGTCAAAGGTTCGGAGAGGTTGGAATTCGACCACATCATCCCTTTGGAGTCTTTGGAGGCACAAACTTCGAAAGAGAGATCCCATGACCTATGGGCAATAATCCTCATTTGGATTCTTCCATGCTAAACCTCTTTAGCATTTTATCTGTATAAGTGGATTTGGATAGTCCGATCATCCTCTTAGATTTATCGCTATAGATTTTAATTTTCAAAATGTAAGATGCTTTACCTAAATCCTTCATGAAGAACTGAGTAGACAACCAAGCCTACGTTCACAGCAACATCCCTATGTCATTCCCAATGAGTAAGATGTCCTTAATGTAAAGCAGAACAAACGTCACCACTCTCTCGTTAACATTCTTATACAGACAGGGTTTATTTGAATTCTTGAAGAAATCTAATAATTTGATTACCTCATCGAATCAGAGGTTCCAGTTTCAAGAAGCTTGTTTAAGTCTATAAAGGGATCTTTGGAGCTTGCAAATCTTTTATTGCTTCCACTTGATACGAAGCTCTCTTGTTGCCTCATATAGATCTCTTCCTCAATATTCCCATTGAGGAAGATGGTCCTCACATCTATTTGCCATATCTTATAGTTATGATATGCTGATATAACAAGCAATATCCGAATAAATTTTAGCATTGCAACTAGTGAGTAGGTTTTCTCATTAATTCTTTGTCTTTGAGTTTAAGCCTTCACAAGTAGTTGTGCCTTATAGGTTACTATCTATCCATCTACTCCCAGCTTTCGTTTGTAGACCCATTTGTAACTAATGGGTATAATACCCTATGGTGGGTCCACCAAGGTCCATACCTTACTGGAATACATGGAGTCCATCTCAGCTTGCATTGCCTCTTACTATCTTCCCAAGTCAATGTCAAACATCGCTTCTCCTTAATTCCTTAGATCAATATCCAAAGAATGCTCCTCCTTGTGAAAGACTATACCTCTTAAGTGGCTTGCTAGTTCAAACACTACTACCTCTTGTAGGATGCTTTGTGGTTCTTGAATTTGTTCAAGTTATGTGATCTCACCTTTTCTATCTGATAGAAACTCTTTCTCAAGGAGCATGGCATGCCTCGAAATAAACACCTTTTGTTCCAAAGGGTCATAGAAAAAGTATCCAATGAATTTGTTTGGACACTCCACAAACTTACATAAGGTATAAGATGACCTATCATCTAACTTATCTCTTACTAGTTGCATCACATGAGTAAGACAACCCCCATACCCAAAAATATTTGTATAATGGGGCTTTGCCACACTATATCCCATATGGTGTTTTGGACACCACCTTTGATGGCACTTTATTAAATAGACATGCTACCGATTCTAGAGCATAGCCCTAGAATGAAAAAAAATCCTAGTGAAACTCATCATAGACCGAACCATGTCTAACAAGGTTCAGTTCCTATGCTCAGCTACCCCATTCAACTTGTGGAGTGGCTGTAAGAGAATCCTATTCTCTCTTAGATAATAAAGAAATTTTGAGCCTAAGTACTCGCCTCCTCGATTACATTAAAGAATCTAAATACTTTGCCCAATTTATTTCTCCACTTTATTCCTTAAGTCTTAAACTTTTCAAAGGCTTCAGACTTGTATCTCAAAAGATACACATACCCATACCTTGAGTAGTCGTTGGTATTGGTAATAAAATAGTGGTAGTTTCCTCGGGCATTAATACTTAGTTTCCCACATATATCCATATAGATCAAATCCAAAGTATTTGTAGCCCGTTCCACTCATCCATCATATGGTGACTAGGTCATCTTTCTTTTAAGTCAAGATTCACAAGCTGGCATCTCTTGCAAGTCCGTAAGGTCAAGTATGTTAGCTAATTTGTCAATTCTATTATGGGAGATATAACCTAGTCTAGCGTGCCACAAGTATGTGGAAATATGATCATCTAATTTATGTTTGTTACTTTGTGGAATATGCAAGATGGAGTTTTTGGGCTTGACAGTATATAAATCATTTGTTAACACTCCAACATAAACTAAAGAAGAACCAAAATAAATAGAACACGTTCTGTCTTTTATTGAAAAACAATAACCCTATCTATCTAAAATAAGAATAGAGATAATGTTCTCTATTAATACATAAAGATAATTATTTTGAATCATCCTAACTCCATTGCTCAATGCTAAGTATATAACCTTTATGGCCAATGTAACAACTTTTGTCCGATTCCCTAGCCTAAAGGTCAACTTTCCTCTACTTAGCCTCCTTTTCTTTTTGTTATCTCTTGTAACCTTTCTGTAAAGATAGAATCATTATCCGGTATTCAATACCCAAGAAGAATCGTCAATGTTTGATTGACTTCAATAATATATATATAAATATATATATGAGTGAAAACCATTTCTAACTCAAACTAAAACTCTTTCTAACTCATTTAAGCAAGTTTATACTTGCAATTTCTCTTCTTATGCCCCGATATACCGTAATGATGGCATTAACCTATTTTATCCGAATCAATCCCATAGCTTTACCCAAATTTATATTTTGTTTCTATTTGAGAGCTCTTTCTCATTCTTTCTCATAGACCTTGTGTCTTAGAGTAGCTAGAACTAATACTAAAAATGCCTTTAACAATTAGAGTCTCCTATAACATTTATAGAAGGTCATTCTTCAACAATTGAAGAAGGTTCTCTATCTCTTTGTATAATGTGTAGTGGAAGTTATTTCTACAAATTTTTGTTGAACTTGTTTCTACAACTATTGTAAAAACTCTCTTTAGCACATTTATAAACCTCTTAAGTTCAAGAACCATTCTCAAATTTCAAGTGCAATCTAGATAAATTAGAGCTAGTGATATTTATTGTTGTCCAGAATAATTTATTTAAGTGGAACTATTAGCAATAACAATTATCCTAAGCAAGGTAGAAAACTAAGCATACATTCAACAATTTATTCATTTATGATAAGGTCTATAATTATAAATTTCTCCCACTACTTTATTAAAATTCCATTACCCCATATATGGAAATTTAGGAAATCGTATTTCCTAGTGGGCTTGAAATCCAATTAGCTTTATTATACACTCTAAATTTTATGAGCCCGTATAGTAAAATTAAAAGGTAGCTAACTTATTAGCAATTACATCCCCATGCAACCCTCAAACCATTTTGCCTTAGTACTTCCCATACATCCCAACTTTGTAATCCCATACAATACTAAGTGTCAAGTATGACCCATCAAACATCCATGTAAGCAAGACCACTAAAGTATGTCCCATGTCCTATGGCCAACACCCCTCCTATCCTGTGGGCATCTCCATGCTAATAGTGGCCACACCTACTATCGCCACTTAGCACATCCTACGACTCCTGGCTAACAAACTAAGTGTGGCAACATTTCATGCCAACTACTTTTAATGAAAGGCTTGGACAATTAGGCTCAGCCCAATATTTCCTATTTAAACTTTATAAAAACTTACTTAAAAATTCTTAAAATTAAAATAAGTTCAAGTGAGGGTTCTATTTTACCAAGCCCTCATCATTTTATTAAGTTGTTTATTTAATCTTGCACTATTCTAAACTATTTCAAGCATAATCATGGAAAAGTATTAAATAAAACTATGCATGTATCTACATAATGGGATGATCATAGGCCATATCTTATGTGATCCACTCTAGCCAAAGTAGATTTAGGTCAATCTAGGGGTAATAAGCAAAATAATAACAGATCCCATCTATTATATAAATGTATCACTCATACATTCATGGGCCTTCAATCCTTGCTTTTCTCCACCTTACTCCTTATTCTTGTAATGTCAAACAAAACAAAAGGAAGTCCTCACCATCCTAAAACTACTCTCATTACAATTACTATCTTAACAAGAAACTTTAGAATTTATTCCAAGGGGAGGCACGTAGGAGAGAGATAGAATTTTATATATTGAGTCAAAAATAGAGAAAAGACGAGACTCGTAGGCCTCATTTTAATAAAAAAAAATAAAGCATTAAAACCATCACATAGAATTCAAAAGGTCTAGGCACCATGATCATCCTTAACATACATGCTTAATTAAATCATCACATGAAATAAATTTCCACTTTTTAGTTTAGAAATTTAATTCATGTTTTTTAATGAAAAAAAAAACCTTTTTCACAAATTTAAAAATTAACTAATAATTTAAAAAAATTGAAAAATTAAATTTTCAGCACATGACAAGATGACGGGCAATAATCCATCTGATGCCCATTGTATACCAACACGATGCGACTAGTTCTGGGTTAACTCCCTACAGCCACCTCAGGTGCCCAACACCCGATATTATTTTTATCACCCAGTGATGGGCAAATCGCCCATTGCCCATTGCCCAACACTGTTGTTACATCCGACACCCCAGCACACATGATAGAGCAATGCCTGACTAGTCAACCAGTGGTGAGCTTTTATTCACTTTTAATGATAATCTTATTCATAAAGTTTATTATAAAAGGTAATTATTTGTCTTTAATTGAATTATCAGCTAGATAAAGTTCTTAAATCATACATAGCTATGTGGTATGGTCGCGTATATAATGGTCATCATAGAACATACCTCCATGACTTTAATCTTAAACTAGTTATGAGTTAGGGGTTCATTGAGATGGGACTATCCATCGATGAGCCCGATAAATTAGAGCACACGATGCATGCTTAAAAGGAGGATGTCTCATTCCATAGACATTGGCATGGTGATGGTAGTGCGTGTGTGGATGCTTGTTGAAGAACAATTACATTGAACTAACCCATAGAAAATTCCGAATTGAAAATGTTGTTCATCGAATGAGAATTTTCTAGCTACAATAACTAGTCCTTAGACTTGATGAACCATGGTAGCCTTGTGCATGACATCATACACTTTGATATATTACCCCATTATATGACAATCATAAGGGATTTACATTGGGTGTATGATCTTCGTGTATGGAGGTTATGCTAGGTTCGCTTGAACTGTATGGTGTGCGCAGTGGAATTTTAAATTTTAGCAATAATCATTATTGCGTATTAAATTTTAATGATAATATGTAATACAATTATCATTAAAATTTTAACTACGGGGTGTGCGTAGCGGAAATTTTAACGATCTCAAGTTTTTATAAGTTTCTACACAAATGTAAAAAGTGAGTTTCTTGATTTTACCTTTCATTTGTAGTTGGATGTGTAGTAATCAATTGCTATGTACCACTTAATGAAATAGTTCATAAGGGATCTAATTATCTCCCCTCTAAAGTAAGTCCACACATTTGGTCAAGAATAGGAAATTAAAATCATTTCAATTCCTTTACTAATCTAGTATGAAGTGCTTCTGTGAGTATTAATTCTTAATCCAACTTGTGGAGTTAAGAATTCAATACTTTTGTAATCAAAGAAGATACTTTGATTATAAAGGAAGAAGTTATGGGAGAGAAAAAGAGAGTGTAGAGAGAAAAATAATTTTTCTCTACTCTTTCTTATAGTGGCCAAAAAATATAATGTGTTAGAGTAGTGCCCGGAGCACTAATTATAATGAATATCTAAAAGTGTATAATTAATTTGGATTTATATAATTATTTTCCTTTGAAAATGTCATTAGAACTCCCAAGTAAATCATTTTTATATTTTAGGAATAAAATGGGAAATCAACATAAAATGATATTTAAAAGTTTTATCTTCTTTTGTGCAGGTTTTAAAGAAACTAGTGTAACTTTTGATTCCGAAATGATTTTGATTAATTCTTGAGGCTATAGATTGATAAGTCATTAATCTACAAGTTCATGCAGACTTTAGATCCCATACTAAAACATACAAGGATCAAAAATATTGGATTACAAGTGGTTGTACAAAATGGATCACAAAAAATTCAGATCAGAGTTAAGCCGAGTCCTAATCTATTTTACCAATTGGGTCATATATCTTAAACCAAAATTTCTTTTGGGCTGAAATCTGGATATGTCATACACAAGAGGTAGATAAACAAGTTTGATGAGATAGAATATGGAGAAAATATGTCAAAATGGTCAATAAACATGTTATAATGTGCTGTTGATGTTGAAGGATGACTTTCGAATAGGATTTGATAATTTGACTATATCTCCCTCATCTGAAAGCCAAATTTGACAAATGATATATGAAAACATATCAACAAACAAAGATATACAAACTTCTATTCTTTAACTATCATTAAAAGTGGGTTGTATCTATCCTAAAAATTCAATTCACTTAGGTAGTTAAAATTTTAGAGGATTTGATGTAACAACTTACCAACTCTTGACAACTAGCATACCACTTGATTGTTTAACTCCTCCATTATATGTTTGGCTTTTAGCATACTTCAAGCACTATAAATAGACCATGTATTAAGCTTGTAAGAGTGGGGGGGGAGAGGGTTTCTTTAGGCTAAATTTTTTAGAAATAATGTAAGTTTTTTTGTAGTAATATAAGTTTTAGGTAGTCATAGAAATCTCTAGTTTCTCTTCTATTTTTAGTCTTTTCTAATTTTATTATGTCTTTCTAAATTTTAGTTTGGTGAGGAAAAAGAGTAAACCTTTTCATGGAGGAAGAGGAATAGTTATAAAGGTAGATAATGTTTAAGTGTGTTGTATTATTATTTTAATTTTGATATAAACCCTACTTATTTTGTGGTGATTCTTGATTTATTTATCACTAATAACACAACAAATACTTAAGTTCACTTAGCTAGATGTTTGATTTTACTACACCAACTGCTACGTGAAACCTTGATTTGTTGTAGACAAAAATATGCATAAATACTTGATTCAATAAACAATTCTTGGCGTTAAGAGATAATTTATAAATAGTAACACAATATCATGATTACCTTATTGCATGAGCTATTTAATAACATCTTCTCATTGGAAAATTCATTATGTATGAATTCCAATAGTGGTAATTAAAAGAGGTAAAAAAATAAATAATCATTCCTCTATCCAAAATCCAAGAGCAGATCCCTAATCCTCAATACTTTTATTATTTTGATTTTTTTTACTTATAGCATACATTATTTTTTTTTATATTTTAAACCACATAAAGATCATCTTTTTTTTAGAATTATAATCCTAAAATTTTCAAACAACTTCCCTATGGATCCACCTCGCACTTATGAAAAATTTATTAGTTGACATAACTTGCACTTGGGTTTGCAACCTTAAAGTTGCAGCAAGTTTTTGGCGTCGTTGCCAAGGAAGGTAAGGTAAGTTTTCAAATTTGTAATTATTTCTCCTTTGTAAATATTATATGTTTATTTTCTTTATGATTATATGGTTATATGGTATCATAGTCATAATTCTCGGTGTTTAGTTAGAAATAATTCTAAAATTTTGTTTGGAAATTTGTTTGAGTTACCTCCACACACTTCCACAAGGCTAAAAATAAAAGTGTACAAGATGAAAATAAGAAACAACAAGTGCGTACCATGCGCTATTACTTGCAACCTCCTCGAAATTCGCCTCCCTCTTGTTTCATTTTTCCTCTCAATACAAATAACTTTCGATTCAAGCCAGGTATGATCCCTTTACTTCCTAATTTCTATGGTTTAGACTCTGAATGCCCTTACTTGTATCTAAAAGATTTTGATAACGTATGTGCTACTTTTGACGATCAAACTTGTACAAATGAGATTATTAAGCTCAAATTATTTCCTTTTTATTTAAAAGATAAAGCAAAAATTTGGCTTAATTTTTTAAAACTTAGGTCAATTGGCACTTGACAAGAAATACAAGCTGGATTTTTGAAAAAGTTTTTTCCAACTCATAAAACTAATGCTTTGAAAAGACAAATCCAAAACATCTCTCAAAATTCAAATGAAGCTTTCTTTCAAAGTTGGGAAATATTTAAAGATTTGTTGAATTCATACCCACATCTTGGTTTAGAAAAATGGCACTTAATTAGTTTCTTTTATGAAGGTTTAACTCTTGAAACTAAATAATTTGTTGAAATAATGTGTAATGGTGAGTTTCTTGATAAAAAACCTGATGAAGCCCTATAATATCTAGACTATTTGGTAGAAAACTCTCAATCATGCATAGTGTTAATTCTTTCAAAGGTTCTATTAGATCTAATCTTGCTAATAGTAATAAAGAAAAATATTACCTTATCCAAGAAGATGATCTAAATGCTAGGATTGCTAGTTTAACAAGAAAAGTTGAAGCCATGGAACTTAAAAAAGTAAAGAAGATCAAATCTGTGCAAGAAGAAGAAGTTTGTAGAAATTGTGAACTTTTGGAGCACTCCATCAATGAATGTCCAAACATTCCAGTACAAGCAAATTTCATGAACACGTTCAAAAAACCATTCTATTCACCATATTCTGAAATTTACAATCCACAATGGAGAAATCATCCCAATTTTAGTTGGCGAAATGATAATAGTGTCCAACCATTGCATTCACAAAAACCACCAAACTTTCATTCTTATCCAACTCCATAAACAAAATCCCTTAAGGAGACTTTGCAAGCATTTATGCATGAACAAACAAACATCAATAATCAGACTTCACAAGCTATTAATGAGATCAAAAGCACACTTTCAACAATGACAGCTTCATTGCGTGCTCATAAAAAAAGGTAAATTTCCTACTCAACCTCAACCTAATCCTTCCACTTAGTTTCATGTCTCTTCTTTAGGTGAAAATTCAATCGAAGAGGCTAATTCAATCGCAACTTTTCGAAATGGAAAAGTTATTGATAAGACTATTCATCCTAAATAGAAAGTTTCTAATCCACATTCAAAAATGAAGAATAGAAATAGTCTTGACGATGAAGGTAATTTTAATAAAGGTGAGTTTGAAAATGATGAAAAAGAAAAATACTCACCTTTAGCTCATTTTCCTCAAAGATTGCAACCAACTCAGAAATTGAACTCAAATGTTGAAATCTTTAAAGTTTTTAAACAAGTCAAGATTAATATTCTATTATTGGATACAATCAAGCAAGTTCCACCTCATGCCAAATGTTTGAAAGATTTGTGTAAAATCAAAAGAAAAATCATGTACAAAAGAAGACATTTTTAACTAAAAATGTTACTTCAATCATTCAACAATTCACTCCACCTTAGTATAAAAATCCAGGTTGTCCAACCATTTCATGTACCATAGGAAACACTAGAATAAAACATGTTTTGATTGATCTTGGTGCTAGTGTAAATCATCTACCTTTCTCAGTTTATGAATAGTTAAGTTTGGGACAACTTAAAACAACTTTGGTTGTACTCCAACTACCAGACCGTTCAATTAAAGTTCTAAAGAGAGTATTGGAAAATGTGTTAGTATAAATTGATAAGTTTTACTTTCCAATGGATTTTATTATTTTGGACATAGAGCCTGTTGCACATACACATACACAGATTCCAATCATTTTGGGTCATCATTTTCTTGCAACTTCAAATGCTTTGATTAATTATAGGAATGACATTTTGAAGTTATCTTTTGAAAATATGACTTTGGAACTAAATGTATTTAATGTTTGTAAGCAACCTGATGAAGATGTCGAAGTACATGAAGCGGATTCAATCGAGGAACTTATTCCTGAATATTTTACTACCGCTAATTATTCAGATCATTTGGAGACTTGTTTTGAAATTGAAAGTATTTGTAAAAAGACATACCCTAATAGTCTCTTTGAATTGCAGGTACAAGAAAAATATTTTTGGAAACCAATATTTGAAGAACTTTCATCATCAACAATACAACCTATTCCATCAAATATTAAAGCACCGATGATTGATTTGAAACCTTTGTCAATTGATTTGAAATTCTCTTTCTTGGGTGAACATGAGATTTTTCCAGTAATAATTTCTTCCAAACTTGATGTATCCCAAGAAGCTAAGTTGATCGAAACTTTGAAAATGCATAAGAATGCTTTAGGATAGACCATTGCTAACATTAAAGGTATTAGTCCTTTAATTTCCACACATAACATCTATCTAGGGGAATATGCATCTGAAGAGCTGTAACGAAGGCTAAATCTAATATGAAAGAATTAGTGAGAAATGAAGTCATTAAACTCTTAGATAATAGAATCATTTATCCTATTTCTGACAGCAAATTGGTAAGTCTTACTCAAGTTGTACCTAAGAAATCAGCAGTTACTGTAGTCAAGAATGAGAATGATGAATTAATTCCATCTAGGACTCTTACTGGTTGGCGAATGGGTATTAACTATAGAAAACTCAACTCAGTTATTAGAAAGAGTTATGGGACATGAATTTTACTACTGTTTAGATGGATATTTTGGGTATAATCAAATTGCAATTACACTTGAATATCAAGAGAAAATAACTTTTACCTATCCTTTTGGTACTTTTGCATAATGAAGGATGCTTTTTGGATTATGTAATGCACCAGCTACATTTCAATGATGCATCCTTAGTATTTCTAGTGAAATGGCTGAATGTTTTCTTGAAGTTTTAATAGATGATTTTTCTATTTTTGGTAATCCATTTGATGATTGCTTGTCTAATTTATTAAAGATTTTGATTGGGTATGAAGAAAATGAATCCTTGTACTCAATTGGGAAAAATGCCATTTCATGGTAACAACTGGTATTATTCTTGGATACATTATTTCGTTAAAAGGTATTGAAGTAGACAAATTTAAAATTGAGTTAATTATCAATTTACCAATACCAAAGTCTGTGAAGGAGGTAAGATCATTTTTAAGACATGCTAGTTTTTATAGAAGATTTGTCAAAGATTTTAGTATAATATCTAAACATTTGTGTAATCTTCTAACAAAAGACAATATTTTTGAATGGACTGAAAATTGTGAAAATGCTTTGTTAAGCTTAAAACCATGCTTACGTCTGCTCCAATCATACAGCCTCCAGATTGGACTTTATCTTTTAAAATAATTTATGACGCCAGTGACTATGCTGTTAGAGCTGTCTTAGGACAAACAAAAGATAAGAAATCATATGTTATTTACTATGTAGGTAAAACTTCAAATAGTGCTCAATTAAATTATTCAACAACTGAAAAAGAATTACTTGGAGTAGTTTTTGCATTGGACAAATTTAGATCTTATCTTGTTGGCTCACGAGTTGTTATTTTCAGTAATCATGCAACTTTGAAATATCTTTTGTCAAAAAAAGATGTCAAACCTAGACTAATTAGGTGGTTTCACCTACTTCAGGAATTCAACATTACGATTTGAGATAAGAAAGGAGTAGAGAATGTGACTGATCATTTCTCAAGACTTGTTTGTGACGACTTATTTAAAACCATACCTATTAATGACACTTTTCCTAATGAAAAACTGTTTGATATTTCTATTTTACCTTGGTTTGCTGACATTATTAATTTTTTATGATAGGAAATATGTCATCACATTGGACCTCCCAAGACAAAAAGAAGTTTTTGACTGAGGTGAAAAACTTTTATTGGGATGATTCATTGCTATTCAAATATTATCCTAATCAAATCTGTCAAAGATGCATGCCTGACAATGAAATAGGAACTATTATTAAATTTTGTTATTCAGAAGTATGCGTTGGTCACTTTTCGGCAAAGAAAATAACTGTAAAGATTTTATAATGTAGATTTTATTGGCCAACTCTTTTCAAAGACACTTATACTTTCTGCAGAAATTGTGAAAATTATCAAGAGTTATGATCTATTTCAAAGCAAAACATGATGGCTCTACACCCTATCCTAGTGATTGAAATCTTTGACTATTGGGGTATTAACCTCATGGGACCATTTCCATTATCATTTGGTTTTATTTATATATTGGTTGCTATAGATTATGTCTCTAAATGGATCAAGGCAATTCCCTATCAAAAAAATGACCACAAAATTGTGATAAATTTTTTGAAATCGATTTGGAATTCCTCGATCTATTATCAGTGATGGGTAAAATATTTTTGTAACAAAGTTTTTGAAATTTTAATGAGGAAATATGGAATCATATATAAAGTTGCAACTCCTTCTTACCATCAGAGAAATGGACAAGTTGAACTTGCAAATAAGGAGATAAAACCAATTTTGAAAAAAATAATTAACCCAAATCGTAAAGATTGGTCTCTTAGACTTACCGATACACTTTGGGCATATAGAACTGTTTTCAAAACATTATTAGGCATGTCTCCTTATAGGATAGTTTATGAAAAACCTTGTTATTTACTTATTGAACTTGAACATAAAGCTTATTAGGCAATCAAAATGTTTAACTTCAACCATGATGAAACTTCAAAATTGTTCAAATTGCAAATCAATGAACTTTAAGAATTGAAAAATGATGATATGAGAATTCAAAAATTCATAAAGCAAGAATCAAAGATTTTCATGATAATAGAATTTCATGGAAAATATTTGAGTTTGGTCAAAAAGTTTTGCTTTATAATTCTTGATTGTATTTGTTTCCTAGAAAATTGATATCAAGATGGAGTGGTCCTTTTGTTGTAAAAAAAGTATATACTTATGGGGCGATTAAAATTGAGAATTTTATAAATGATAACATATTCAAAGTAAACGGACAAAGATTCAAACAATTTCTAGAAAATAAATTTCTACAAGAGAAAATTCTTTTTTCTTTTTAATCCTAATTATGATTAGTGTGTATATATATTTATTTTCTCTAACTTTATTTATTTTGTAGGCTTTCTTTCTTTTATTTTTTCTCCCGGTTAAGTGGTGGATAATGGTACTTCGTGGCTATTAAAGTCGGACTTATCAATTTTCCAATCAACTAAAATCTGTGTACAAAGTTTCTCTTTCTTTCTCATTCTTTTTTTTCTTGTTCTTTTAAAATCAAATAATATTCTTCTAACTCTCAAAAAGCAATTTTCTTTTCTTTCTAAAAATGAAATTTTATAAATTTATAAAACCAGGATTGAAAGATTAAGAATGCTTATGCACAAGGGTATCCTAGGGGACATACGATGGATAATTGAAGTAAAGGTAAGAATTGCAGGTGAGTTTTCATGCGAGTCTTCAAACTTGCTTACTAGATACATGGCTGGATCTGGTAAAAGCACATCTTTAATAAAATGAAGGGTGAAATAATGTAAGTTTGTCTTAAATGTGCTTGATAGACTTGTAACATAAGGAATGGAATGATTTCTAAAAATCGAGAAAATAAAATTCAATTCATTATGGATTGACTGAGTAAGGAGTCTTTAGATGATAATATATTGACTCTTGAGACTCATTTATGTGGATTAGTGCATCGTGCAATTCTTAATTTATGGAATCACTTTTAAGAAGAATATGAGTGTTATAGTCTTAGGAATCTCATATTAAAAGATCCTATTTTCCAGTTTATAAGAAAATTAAATGGAAAGCATATCCTCGACCTATAGAGGGCATGTAACCTGTTACTGAACATAAAACCAAAGGAAAATGTGAGCCACAATCACAACTACATGTACATTCACGTGTAAGTAGATAATTTTTAAATTTTGTGTGTCCTTATTTTCAACATTTCTGACAAAAAAAAAGGATGTGCAATAAGTGCATTCCCTGTTCACACCTCAATAAATAGCACCGTACTCACTTGATTTTGCATAACTCACCTTCAAAAGAAAAAAAACAGAAATGAAAGAAAATAGAAGAGTCTTCCACTCATAAGTTCAACTATATTTGTGACTTTTGTGGATCCAATCTAGGAAAAAATGGTGAGTTTATAGGGGTAGTCCATAACCTAGGTACAACAATAATAGAAAGAAAAATTCATTTACTGTATGGGGGAGGCAGTATGGGGTTAATAGGGAGTGTTAGTACTTTTGTTCATGTAGGAGGAGCCAAAATTTTAGGAGTTATCTCAAAACCTTTAATAGTATAGAATATCACTGGTATGGCCATCGAAGATAAGCTAAAAATGTCACATATTTAGAACACAATGCCTAACATGTTAAACAATATGGATGCATTCATCAATCTACCTGGTAGTTTTGGTACACTAGAGGAATTGTTCCAAGTTGTCTCTTGGACACAACTAAACATTCACCAGAAACCTGTAGCTATTCTTAATATTAATGGTTTCTATGATGGTTTGTTATTTTTTGTAGATCATGCTGTGGAAAAAAGATTTTATTTCACCATCTATGAGATAAATCCTTATTTTTGCTCCAACATTTGATTAACTGATTGATCAACTTCTCGCATATGTGCCAAAACCTGATCCAGCCTTGGCCTGTGTGGATTGGTCCAACAGGGACAGTGGTCAAAAACACAAAATGAATTTGACTCTTAATCCATGAAATTTATCCTTATTGGTTTTAACTAATAGTGTGTTTTATGATGTTTCACCTTTATTTTTTTTCAATAATCCACATTTCAGATGATATCTTTTAATCTTTACTTTTCAATCTATTTTCGACATTGGGGATAATGTCTCGACTAGGGTGTTTAATGTGTGTTTTTATATCTATTTATTTTTTAAATTCAAGGGTATTTTCATTTGGGTCCATTGAAACCATGAGTAGGGGTGACCAGAGTAAAGGGTAATCTTTTGACACTTTTGAGACGCACCCTATTTTTTTTGCATAACATGGCATATTTGTGATGTTTTTAACTAAAATTTTATGAATTGTCAAAATATAATCGTAATTCTCTTTTTATTACAGTTTAAGTAAAAAAAAATAGTTTTGTGCACATCCTAAGTCTTGTGGAAAGATTAGTTGCGATACATATAATTGAAAATTCTAACCGCATTAAACTGTTTACTTTTTAACATTCACACATCTTTTGTGAATAAGTGGAGAGTTTGAGAGAACAAGCATTCTAAACTTTAATTGATCATTTGAGTTGGTTTCGTTGTAATTTGAAATGCTTAATTATGTCTACCTTGCATGTGGATAAATAAATTGGGTAAACCTGTGTAGTTATCTATTTCTATTGAAATATTTCACTTTATAGCTAGTGATGTACGTATAATTATAAATCCTTATTTTGATATTATGTTATCATGCGAGTCATGTTGTATAAAAAAATACAAAAAAAAGCAAAAAAATACAAAAAATAAAAATAAAAAAAAAAAAAAAAAAAAAAAAATTCACCATTTTGTTTTCAGATTAACTAATGAAATTTCAAGGCATATTTTGGTAAGACAGACTAGGTATTTCAAATTTTGTGACTACCTATCTTATACTCAATTTTAGTTTGAATGATTGTCTCAAATCATTTAAGCTAAATTCCCTGAGTGTTTTAACTGTTTTCCAACTCCATGAGTGAACATCTTACCAACTTATATGGCAAACACTTACCTGTGATGATATAAAGTTGAGGTTTTTTCATAATTGATTTTGAAGTTATACGTATCTTTGTCTGTAGCATAAAAGTTTTGTTTAGTGCACATACACACAACAAACAACAACTTTTGAAAATTCTAAAAAATAAAATCTCAGAGCGCTAATTATGATGAATATTTAAAAGTGTACAATTAAATAGGATTTATATAATTATTTTCACTTTGAAATTGTCATTAGAACTCCCAATTAAAACATTTTTGTGTTTTAGGAATAAAATGGGAAATCAACGTAAAAAAATGAGATTAAAAAGTTTTATCTTCATTTGTGCAGGTTTTAGATAAACTAATGTAACATTTGATTCAAAAATGGTTTTGGGTTAATTCTTGAGCCTATGGATTGATAAATCATTCATCTACAAGTTCATTAGACTTTGGATCCTATACTAAATGTGTAAAGATCAAAAAAGTTGGATTACAAGTGGTTGTACAAAATGGATCGCCACAAACTGTACCAGCCCTTAACCTAACTGTAGAGCCTAAACAAGCTGATACAGTTAAGTCAAGAAATGTTAATTTTTCATCATAACTAAAGTTATGGTTTTGAATAAAAGTTCCCATTTTTAGCTATAAGAGAGATCTTGAATCATTTTAAACACACTATATACATATATCAAAACTGAGTACATCTGTTTACAAAACCATAACAGAGCAGCTTATTTAAAAACAAAACAGAGTTTTCAAAATAAACTACAAAACAGGTCGAAGCATGACCTATGAACAAATCTCTGTCCGGCCACTTTAGAGACTCAGTCAACCTCTAAACCTGTACATTTCCACCTGCATCACATGAATCTAATGAGCTAAAGGCTCACTAAGGTGAAACTGATGCAATAACAAACAGCATACATACAAATCACATAAATGATTAAATGCAATATTCAATTTAATAACTTTCTTTCATAAATCATTCTTTAGGGCCCTTGAAGTGTGGTACCTAATTAAATAGCGATAGACCGTGGTTTTCGGAACCTGTTTCATAATGATTGGCCAATAAGAGAAATAATACGGGGTTTTCATACTTGATCTTTCAACCTTAGGTATTAGCCGTATTCTATCTCATTCATTGTGGCTTTCCTATACTGGTTTTTCAACCTCAAGTATTTGCCACCGTTTGTTGGGTCCTCCGGTCCCTCCCGCGTCCCTTGTCTACCCGACCATCAATCAAGTACCATACTTCTTTTTCAAAAACATCATTATATTCTTAATAGTATCATGCTTCATAAACCATAAATGCATCAAACATTACATCATTTCACAAATAATCAAAATCACATTAAAACATGAACAATATTATATGATTCTTGTGATACAGCAAATAAAAGCTTCAACTTACCTCAAGTCCACTTTGTGCTAAGTGAAAAGACCAATCTCTTTGGAAGATAGGATGTGTTAAAGGCCTAACATAATCAAATCATGTACCATTTAATATCCTTTTTATAAATCATTTAGTCTATTCTAGTTAAAGTTCATATACACTTTTCAATCTTTTGTAAACAACTTCATATCAATTACATAACCTTAAAAACAATGCATACTCCATATTTTACTACTAATTCAAGACATTAAACATTAGGGCAGCCATTAAATAACTAATAATTCAAACATAATTATTAGGGCAGCCCCTAAAATATGAACACAATCCGAATTAAAATGACGTAAACTTGATTCTAACTTAAATTGATTCTAACCTTCAATTAAGCAAACTAATTGCTATTGTTTTCAATCATTTAAAGAAACTTCCAAACACAATATAAGCATTACAAAATCAATAGAAACAAGTAAATTAATCAATTTCACAAGACTATCAATTTTGCTAAAAATTAGCTTAACTAGCTTGGTTTTGGCTTCAAGTGTAACTTACTTAAGTTTTTAATCATACAAAAGCATACTAAAACATGTAAACATCCAAGATACTACAAATTCATCATAAGAAACATTAAAAAAGAATATACCTTGATTAAGTTGGATTTAAGCTTCAAAATCAACGGTTTTCAAGCTTAAAAGGATGGAAACTTGTTCTAGCTTGTGTTATATGGATTCCTATGGATTGAATTCAATTTTTGTGAGTATGAGAGTGTAGAAATTTGGGAGAAACATAGGATAATAAGGGTTGGTCGTTTTTTAGGTGCTTCCACAAGAAATATGGATGAAAATGATTTTTTTGACCTTTCAAAGAGAGGTAAGTGGAGGGTGATGATTGGTTGTATCATGTTTGGTGTCTTCTCATGCCAAAAGCCACGTTCATGGGCTAAGGAGATGACAAAAATTGATGCTTTGGTGTTATAATCAAGTGCAATGCTGTTTAGAATGGTTTTATGCAACCTAGTCAACCAACCAATCAAATTACACCATTGTGCATACTTTTAGTTCTTAGCCAAATGTAACATATTTCAAGTAAATATTTAGGCAATTAATCACTTTAGCATATAACTAGTATGGAGCAATACAAATAATTCATTTCATGGTCATTCAACACATCAATCTTCCTTAACCGAGATACCGAGCTTTTCACTGCAAAAAGGGCACTTAAGGAATATGTTAAATCAAGAAATGAAAGTTTGATCTCATATTTCATGTACTAATGCATATTAAATCATAACTGAAGCATATAATAACAATTATTCATCGTGTAATCATGCTTTTTGTATGCCATAATTCAATAATGCACATTGATCAGATGCATATTCATGCAAAAATGCTTATTATTGGCTATGTAGGAGAGAATTGAGAATTGGGCATTACAATCTGTGATACCCGAGCCTCTTACTACTCACATGGCCAAATATGATTCATACATTACGTGTTAATTTTATATGCTATTTGCATTTCTATTGACATTGCATAATTTATTTCATTTTATACGACATTCTTGAATATTAAACTAAATTATGAAGTTCTTGCATGGTATTAGTTATTGAATTTTATAATCTAAGTAGTTGATTTTATATTAAAATAAGAAGAAAATGAGGTGGATCAATATTAGATATAGATGGGATATATAGGTTATAATTTTGGAAGTGTTAAAAGTGTTACTAGTAAGCTTATATGGTTTAATTTGATTTGATCAAGTTATTTCAAAAGTATATATTTGTAAATTAACATACTTGGGATATTAGACATGATATAATGTGATTTAAGTGTCCTATTACAAGGCCCATATATGCATATGATTTTAGAAATGCAAACTTGATATTTCGTTAAGAATCGGATGTGAATCGGTTTGGAGATCGAATAAACGGACATAGGAAATAACTATGGGAATGAATGGTGACTAAGATAGGTTGCAACCAAATAAAAATAGGTGAGACACACAAGATTAGGGCTGCAAGATAAGGGAGAAAATCATATTTTGCTATTTACTTGCCACCTCATGCTTTCTTATTAAGCTTAAACTAACATCTCAAGCTAACACCTCAAACCCTTCACCCTTAAGCAACGACCAGACCCTCATTTCAGACATTTTCATCTTCCAAACATACACCTTAAGGTCTCCAAGTGATCCAAATTGATTCCAAGTTGAAATAAAAGCAAGAAAAGCAAAGGAGAAGTGATTACCATCAAGTTAACCTCAAAATCTGCATAGGTAACACTTATCTACGGTTTTGCCTTTGGTTTTCAGATTATTATGAATGGTTTTATTGTTTATTAAGCTTTCAATATCTCTTATAAAAGTGTTAGGAAGTTTTTAGTTAGACTTTGGTGCACAAAGAAAGGGTTTTTGATGACAAACACTTAATAGGAAATACTTGTGGCAGAAACTGTCATCTTACTGTTTTCTTGTGTTTTAGGCTTCAAAAGTGTATGGTATGTTGAATAAAACCTATAATTATTACCATTTACATGAATATATATGAGTTAAGAGTATTGGTCAGTTGGAAATTGAAATAGAGAATGATATTGGAGAAACACTCAAATTGCCAAAATAGCAAAATCTGTTTTGGTGTGCTGTGAAGGAGACTGAATTAGGGGAGCTAAATCCATTATTTTTGGTAATAATATGACCTGGTTGTCTCCTTATATATGTTATCTAAGTATGGTGAAAATTTTGGAGTGATTGAATATACTTAAGGGTGCCAAAACCATTAATGTCATGAAGTGTGCAAAACTGTCACGGTAGGAAATAATCTGTTTTAGTATGTTGTGAAGAGCTGAACTTGGGAATCTATATCCATGATTTTTAGCAATTATATGATATGGTTACATTTATATACATGTTATCTAAGTGTGGTAAAAATTTTGGAGTGATTGGATATGCTTAGGGATGTTAAAATTATCATGCAACTAAACTTGACAGCAAGAAAATATGAAAATGTGAATCTGCCACATTTGATCACTTAGCATGTTTCAACCTTTATATGTTGCTATTGAGTGTGAAAATTAGGTACATGCTATTAGAATTATAATACTTCAATTACATGATGTTTTCATGCATTTAAGATGAGAAATTGAGGTATTTGAGGGGCTATATTGGGTTTTAGTTTGTGAAAGCTTGATTGTTAGCTTATAGCTTGGTGTTTAAGGTCTAGTATGAGATTTTGTGCTTTCAACTTGCCAAATTGGGAATGGTGCTTGATGTTGGGTAATATTACAGGCTATTTTACATCTAAGGTTGGAGAGGAATACTAAACAAATTTAGACTAAGCCACTAACCAAGTGAAAGGTAAGTAAAGATTCATTTGCAACTACAATGCATTGACATAGTAGATGTGTGAATTATATGTAATATCATAAATCATATGTGCATAGTATAGGGCTCTCAATTGAGTATACATACATGGGAATTATCATTAGCACGTGCATGCATCATATACTAGCATTGTGATAAATCTTGCATTGCCCGGCATGATTCAGAGAAAGGAAAATGTTTTGTTGACCACTACTAGTGCACCGAAGCATGCATGGATTTGCATGGTTTTATGCATGGATTTGCAGGTTCGCGTGCATGGATTTGCATGCGTATGAGTATGCATGGATTTGCATGCTTATATGATTATTGGTCATTGGATTATAGCGGTATACAAAGCTCTTTTCCGGTGCATGGGATAGTAGCGTTGGTCAGGGGCCCAAGAAAGAAATGATTTTGAGAGAAATATTTTGATGAATAAAATTGCATTGTGAGCATAGCATTTTGAGTTGCATGACTTGATATTGTGGATTATTCTTTGACATGCATAATTTTACCTGCTGAGCGTTAGCTCATATAGTTTATGCATTGTAGGTAAGTCTGGTGATACTTGATACCATGGACTTACTAGGCAAGCTGTTGGGGTTCCTGCAGGTTCTAAGGATCAGTGTACATGGATGACGACCTGTTGGGTTGATTGTTAACTTATTTGATTTTGTAGTCTATTGTATTGGGTTTTGGGATTTGTACAATGTGCTACTTTTATAACTTTTCTGTACACGGGTATATAAATATTATGATTGTTATGGGTCCTCTGCATGTATATATATTAGTCTGTGAGTGGGAAAATGTTTATTATTTATTAATATGTTGTAGAAAAAAAAATAATAATGCATGCACACAGGCTCTATCATGTTAAATTATACTATATATATACTTTTGTAGTAATGGGGGTGTTACACAATCCTTCCTTCCTTATAAAAATTTCGTCCTCGAAATTTGACGTACCAAATAATTCCGGATACTTGCTTTGCATTTCTTCTCTTCTTTCCCATGTGGCCTCTTCTACAGAATGATTCCTCCATAATACTTTAACAAGTCGAATCTTTTTTGTTCTCAACTCTTTTTCCTTCTGATCTAGAATTTGCATTGGTTTCTCTTCATAGGCTAAATCATGAGTCAATTCCAATGGTTCATAACTCAACACATGAGAAGGGTTTGAAATGTACTTTCTCAACATAGACACATGGAAAATATTGTGAACAGTAGATAATGATGGCGGTAAGGCCACTCTATAAGCTTTATCACCAACTCTTTCGAGAATCTCGAATGGGCCGACATACATTGGGCTGAGTTTTCCTTTCTTTCCAAATCTCATAACACCTTTCATGGGAGCTACTTTTAAGAACACATGATCCCCAATGGCAAACTCTAGATCTTTTCTCCGTTTATCTGCATAACTTTTCTGTCTACTCTGCGCAATCTTCATTCTCTCTCGTATCTTCTCCACTACCTTAGTGGTATGTTGAACTATTTCTGGACCAAGTAGGCTTCGTTCTCCAACTTCATCCCAATGAACTGGAGATCTACATTTCCTTCCATACAATGCTTCATAAGGCTCCATTCCAATTGTTGATTGGTAGCTATTATTATAAGTAAACTCCACTAATGAAAGTTTTGCATCCCAACTCCCTTGAAAATCTAGCACACAAGCTCTTAACATATCCTCTAATATCTGAATAACCCTTTCTGATTGCCCGTCACTTTGTGGATGAAATGCTGTACTGAATGCAAGTTTTGTTCCCATGGCACTATGTAAGCTCTTCCAAAATGTAGATGTAAACTTAGGATCTCTGTCAGACACTATTGAAACTGGCACCCCATGTAACCTGACTATCTCTTTAATATATTGTTGAGCATACTGGTCCATATTGTATGCGGATTTCACTGGAAGAAAATGGGCTGATTTAGTTAATCTATCAACAATCACCCATATAGAATTATACCCCTTTTGTGTTCTAGGTAATCCAAGCACAAAGTCCATTGTAATGTGCTTCCATTTCCACTCTGGAATCAACAAAGGCTTCAACAACCCTGGTGGTCTTTGATGTTCAATCTTAACTTGTTGACAAGTTAGACATTCAGCCACAAATTTTGCTATATCTCTCTTCATTTTAGGCCACCAATAATGTTGTTGTAAGTCCTTATACATTTTTGTGCTACCTGGGTGTACTGAGTAAGGAGTAGTGTGAGCTTCTTCTAAAATATCTCCTTTCATGGCCTTATCAAATGGCACACATAGTCTCCCTTTATATCGAATAATCCCATCATCAGTAATAGAGAAGTCTGGCCTCTTTCCAACCTCAATCATTCTTTTCAATCTACCCAAATGCGTGTCCACCTTTTGACCTTCTCTAATTCTATCTTGAAGTACAGGTCTCAACACTAAGGCTGACAACAAACACTTTTTCTCTTTAGGTACAATTTCAAGCTCTAATCTCTGCAAATCTAGTAATATTGACTTTTGTATAACAAAAAGTGAAGACGTGGATTTTTTGCTCAATGCATCTGCAACTACATTCGCTTTACCAGGATGATAGTTGATCACACAATCATAATCCTTCACAAGTTCTAACCATCTTCTTTGTCTCATATTCAACTCTTTTTAGGTAAAGAAGTACTTCAAACTCTTATGATCTGTGTATATCTCACACTTCTCACCATACAAATAATGTTTCCAAATTTTCAAGGCAAAAACCACAGCAGCAAGTTCCAAATCATGGGTTGGATAATTCTTTTCATATTCCTTCAATTGCCTTGAAGCATAGGCAATAACCTTCCCATTTTGCATTAAAACACCACCCAAACCATTTTTTGAAGCGTCACTGTACACCACGAATCCACTAATTTCAGTTGGAATGGTAAGAACAGGAGCTGTAGTCAATTTTTGTTTCAGTTCTTCAAAACTTCTTTCACTAGCATTGGTCCACAAGAACTTCACATTCTTTCTTGTCAACATTGTCATTGGAGTTGCTATCTTTGAAAACCCCTGAACAAATCGTCGATAGTACCCTGCTAATCCCAAGAAACTCCTTACTTCTGATACATTTGTTGGTGTTGCCCACTTAATGACAGCTTCAACCTTGCTCGAATCAACAGAAATACCATCCTTTGATACTACATGACCTAGGAATACCACTTGTTCAAGCCAAAACTCACACTTCTTGAATTTAGCATACAACTGTTTTTCTTTAAGAACTTGCAGCACAATCTTCAAATGTTCCTTGTGCTCTTCTTTATCACGTGAATAAATTAGGATATCATCAATAAACACAATCACAAATTTATCGAGATATTGCTTGAACACCCTATTTATTAGATCCATAAAAGCTGCAGGGGTATTGGTTAAACCGAAAGGCATCACTAGAAATTCATAATGTCCATACCTTGTTCGGAATGCAGTTTTTGGTATGTCTTCTTCCTTGATCTTCAATTGATGATACCCAGAATGCAAATCAATCTTAGAAAATACAGATGCTCCCTGTAATTGATCAAACAAATCATCTATTCTTGGGAGTAGATACTTATTCTTGATTGTTATCTTATTCAACTCTCTATAATCAATGCACAACCGCAATGTACCGTCCTTCTTTTTCACGAACAACACAGATGCTCCCCAAGGAGAATAACTAGGGCGAATAAAACCCTTATCAAGCAATTCTTGCAATTGAACTTTTAACTCTTTCAATTCTATTGGTGCCATTCAGTATGGTGCTTTAGAAATAGAAGTAGTTCCTGGCATAACATCAATCACAAATTTGATCTCTCGATTCGGTGGTAGTCCTAGTAAATCATCTGGAAATACCTCAATAAATTCTTGAACCACATCTACATTTTCTGGCTTTAATTGTGCTTCAACTGAGGTATCCAGAACACTTGCCAAATACCCAACACAACCTTTATTCAACATCTTTTGAGCTTTCAAAGCAGATATAATTGGTAAGGACCGTGAGAATGAGATACCATTAAACATAAACTGTTCTTCCCCAGGTGGCTGAAAAATCACAATCTTCTTATTACAATCAATTGTTGCATGATATTTGGTAAGCCAATCCATACCCAGAATAACCTCAAAATTTGGCATCGGTAAAACAACAAGATCTGCATAGAGAGTCCTATCACTAATCTGAATAGAACAAGCCCTTAACATTTGGTTGGAATCCATTTCTTCCCCAGATGGAACAGTCACACTGTACCTTACTTTTAATAAATCTGGTGTAATGCCCATTTTCTCACAATGCACATGATGCAAATGAATGCGTAGATCCAGAATCTATCAATGCAATTGCAGGTATCCTAGAAATTAAAATAGTACCTGTGACTACGGACGCATCTGCATCAGCTTGTTCTTGTGTCATTGCATACACTTTCCCCTGAACTTTCCCATGTACTGTTGGGCAATCCTTTGCTATATGTCCAGGCTTTTTACACTTAAAGCAACGATTAGTACCATTATAGCATTCCCCAAAATGATTCTTCCCACACTTAGTACATTTAGGCCTTTCAATTATAGAAGAAGTCTGTCCAACTCTAGGACGCTTTTCATTCCCTTGGCTTAATTTTTGCTCTCCTTTCTTCCACTGTTTAGATTTCTTGGAGTGAATACTTGCTTCTTTTGTTGTTGGAATTTCTCAATCTCTTTCTCATCTAAATCAGCCATCAAAGCCTTGTCCACCAGTTCTCTAAACTCTGTTACTAAAGACATTCTCAGATCTCTTCTAATTTCAGGATTAAGGCCCCTCAAGAAATGATCCATCTTCTCATTGTTGTCTCTGGCAATGTATAGTACATACTTGCAACCCTGTTCAAATTTTCTCACATAATCACATACAGACATCCCTCCTTGTTTTAACTCCAAGAATTCCTTTACTCTGAGTGATCTAGCATCCCTGGTGAAATACTTATCATAAAAGATTGTTTTAAACCTCCCCAAGTTAGTTCTTCCATATTCACTGCAAGTTTAGCTCCTTCCCACCAAGTTCTAGCATCCTTCTTCAACAAGAAAATTGCACAGAGTACCTTCTCAGCATCATCAATTCGCATGTAGTCAAAGATAGTGTCCAAAGATTTCACCCATTCCTCTGCAACCATGGGATCAGACCCACCATTAAAATCAACCGGTTCCATCTTTCTAAACTTCTCATATACAGCTTGTGAAGGATCCTATCGAGCTTGTCGTAGAGGAAGGCGCTGATTCTGTTCTTGGGTTCTTTGTTGCAAATCTAGCAATTATTGTATCTATTCACCATGCATTCTAGTTTGCTGTTGAATGAGATCAGTCAAATTATCCACCACACTATGATTACCCTCATGATCATCAATTGTCTTCCTTTTTGGTGCCATAACCTGATATGCATTGCCCAGTCTCATTCCATTCATTAGCCAATAATAAATACATAATCATGACAATAACATGGAATGAAATATAATCAAATAAACATAAAAGCAAATAAACAAGTAGTTGACCGAGTTTCTCAGCTAGGATGTGTTCATATGCCTTCTTCTGTCTATAGGAACGACTAAACCTCCGCTCTAATACCACAAACTGTAACAGCCCTTAACCTAACTGTAGAGCTTAAACAAGCTGATACAGTTAAATCAAGAAATATTAATTTTTCATCATAACTAAAGTTATGGTTTTGAATAAAAGTTCCCATTTTTAGCTATAAGAGAGATCTTGAATCATTTTAAACACACTATATACATATATCAAAACTGAGTACATCTGTTTACAAAACCATAACAGAGCAGCTTATTTAAAAACAAAACAGAGTTTTTAAAATAAACTACAAAACAGGTCGAAGCATGGCATATGAACAAATCTCTGTCCGGCCGCGCTAGAGACTCAGTCAACCTCTAAACCTATACATTTCCACCTGCATCACATGAATCTAATAAGCTAATGGCTCAGTAAGGTAAAACTGATGCAATAACAAACAACATACATACAAATCACATAAATGATTAAATGTAATATTCAATTTAATAACTTTCTTTCATAAATCATTCTTTAGGGCCCTTGAAGTGTGGTACCTAATTAAATAGCGATAGACCGTGGTTTTCAGAACTTGTTTCATAATGATTGGCCAATAAGAGAAATAATACGGGGTTTCCATACTTGATCTTTCAACCTCAGGTATTAGCCGTATTCTATCTCATTCATTGTGGCTTTCCTATACCAATTTTTCAACCTCAAGTATTTGCCACCGTTTGTTGGGTCCGCCGGTCCCTCCCACGTCCCTTGTCTACTCGACCATCAATCAAGTACCATACTTCTTTTTCAAAAACATCATTATATCCTTAATAGTATCATGCTTCATAAATCATAAATGCATCAAACATTACATAATTTCACAAATAATAACAATTACATTAAAACATGAACAATATTATATGATTCTTGTGATACAGCAAATGAAAGCTTCAACTTACCTCAAGTCCACTTTGTGCTAAGTGAAAAGACCAATCTCTTTGGAAGATAGGATGTGTTAAAGGCCTAACATAATCAAATCAGGAACTATTTAATATCCTTTTTATAAATCAATTAGTCTATTCTAGTTAAAGTTCATATACACTTTTCAATCTTTTGTAAACAACTTCATATCAATTACATAACCTTAAAAACAATGCATACTCCATATTTTACTACTAATTCAAGACATTAAACATTAGGGCAGCCATTAAATAACTAATAATTCAAACATAATTATTAGGGCAGCCCCTAAAACATGAACACAATCCGAATTAAAATGACGTAAACTTGATTCTAACTTAAATTGATTCTAACCTTCAATTAAGAAAACTAATTGCTATTGTTTTCAATCATTCAAAGAAACTTCCAAATACAATATAAGCATTACAAAATCAATAGAAACAAGTAAATTAATCAATTTCACAAGACTATCAATTTTGCTAAAAATTAGCTTAACTTGCTTGGTTTTGTCTTCAAGTGTAACTTAAGTTTTCAATCATACAAAAGCATACTAAAACATGTAACCATCCAAGATACTACAAATTCATCATAAGAAACATTGAAAAAGAATATACCTTGATTAAGTTGGATTTAAGCTTCAAAATCAACGGTTTTCAAGCTTAAAAGGATGGAAACTTGTTCTAGCTTGTGTTCTATGGATTCCTATGGATTGAATTCAATTTTTGTGAGTACGAGAGTGTAGAAATTTGGGAGAAACTTAGGAGAATAAGGGCTGGTCATTTTTGAGGTGCTTCCACAAGAAATATGGATGAAAATGATTTTTTTGACCTTTCAAAGAGAGGTAAGTGGAGGGTGATGATTGGTTGCATCATGCTTGGTGTCTTCTCATGCCAAAATCCACGTTCATGGGCTAAGGAGATGACAAAAATTGATGCTTTGGTGTTATAATCAAGTGCAATGCAGTTTAGAATGGTTTTATGCAACCTAGTCAACCAACCAATCAAATTGCACCATTGTGCATACTTTTAGTTCTTAGCCAAATGTAACATATTTCAAGTAAATATTTAGGCAATTAATCACTTTAGCATATAACTAGTATGGAGCAATACAAATAATTCATTTCATGGTCATTCAACACATCAATCATCATATACATGTTCATGTATGAGTTAAGAGTATTGGAATAAATTTTCATCGGTTAGAAATTATAATATGGCATGACAATTAAAGAGATGCTCAGAACTATCTCCAATGAATTTCAAATTCTGTCCTATGTGAAGGGGACTGGTTTTACAGCATTAAATCTATTATTTTGGCAACACTACGACCTGGTTTTCTTTTTGTATATGTTATCTAATTGTGGTGAAATTTGGGAGTGGTTGAATACACTTAAGGGTGCCAAAACCATTAATATCTTGAAGTGCGCAAAACTATCATGGTAGGAAAAATCTGTTTCAGTATACTGTGAAGGGTGCTGAACTTGGGATGCTATATCCGTGCATTTTAGCCATTATATGACATGGTTATATTATTTTTGATGTTAGCTAAGTGTGATAAAAAATTAGGGAGTGAATGAATATGTCTAAGAGTATCAAAATCATCATACAAATTAATGTGGCAGCAAGAAAATATGAAGTTGTGAATCTGTCCCATTTGGTTCATTAACATTTTCCAACATAGATGTGGTTAATTTGATCCTTAAATTGTAGGGGGATGTTATAAGAGTTAAAATACATCAATTAAGTGAGGTTAGTATACATTTAAGATGTGGAACAAAGGTTGTATTTGGTTATAGTTTCTAAGCAGTAAAGTTGTTTAATTAAATTGAGATTCAAGATCTTTATACTGCATTAGGTATAATGAACTTGTTAATTGAGGATGGTGATTGATATCTTGTATTTTTTCAGATTGTTTCACATCTAGGGTTGGGGAGTAATACTTAAGAAATTGAGAAGTGACACACAACCGATCAAAGGTAAGTGAAAATCCATTTGCAACTACAATGCACGAACATAGTATGTTTTGAAGCATTTATATCTCATATGTTGATGATATTTAAATTGATTAGATGACAAGTATAGTATGTACCTTAAGAGTTTTATAATTCTTGAAACATGTTGAGAACAAGATGACTTACATTTCATATTGAGCATACCATTCATGAGCATTTACATGTGCATGCACGATATATGAATATAGTTGAGGTTCTTGCATGCATTATATGATTTGAGACATGATTTTTAGAAAAAATGTTTTGGTTGGCTACTTCTAGTGTATCGAGGCATGCAAGGTATGCTTATGTGATATTTTAGGGTACTGGGAGTGTTACTTCTTGGAGGATTATAAGGGTTCACAGGGGGTGTACCTCTGGTGGTCACAAGAGGGTGAACCACTTGATTATGCCCTTATTGACACCGCTGGTGGGAAAACTTCTGGAGGATCATAGGGGAAGACAAGGGGTGGACCTACAGTGATCCCAAGAGATGGCCCCCGAACTGTGTCAATTTATTTATGGCCATGTAATTATTGATATTGTTCAGAGCTCTATCCGGTGCATAGTAGGTAGACCAAGGGCCCAATGGTGGAAAATGATTTTGAATGAACTATTTTGGTCCAGGAGCTTGCATTCCTGGCATGATTTCATAGAGATGCATCGCATATATGTTAGATTATCTCTTTAGCATGCATGATTTTCACTTACTGAGCATTAACTCATGTAATTCATGCATTGTAGGTAAGCATGGTGATACCTAAGACTCTAAGGCTTATTGGGCTAGTTGTTGGAGCTCCTACAGGCTTTTGAGGATCACTGTATATGGATGACGACAAGCTGGGTTGTGTTGTAGGCATATTCTAATTTTTACAATCATTATTATTATGTAAATTATTATCTATATATAAAGGGTTACAAGATGCAAAATATCCTTACTTCTTCCGAAAGTATAGACTATAATTTTGATTTTTGGGTCTATCGTATTATAACTTTTGGATGTCGTGTCCTATATATCTCTTGCAATTTTATAATACATAAGTTTGAGAATAGTGTGACTGTGATAGGTGTTGTGTTTTTTTATATAAATGGTGATTTTTCTATATACAGGGTTATATGTAAGAAAATACTTTTACTGTTTTTCAAAGTGATACAGTTGACAAAAAAATTATATATATACACATGTAGTGGTGGGGGTGTTACAATTGTGCCCCTAATGCCTTGTGTAAACTCTTTCAGAATATAGACAAAAACCTTGAATATATATTAGAAATAATGGATAGTGGTACACCATGAAGTCTGAAAACGTTCTGTAAATATATCCATACATAACAATCCATGGAATAGGTGGAACAAATTGGAGAAAAGTGAGAAGATTTAGTTAACCTGTCAATGATAACCCAAATAACATCATCGCATATATGTACTAGCCTCACTATGTTAATGTCCATGGAGCGAGACATCTTCCTCATACGAGCATGAATCGTATGTGCAGTCTATTGGGCTATTCGATGTCCCATCTCAAAAAGCTATTGACTCATAACTAATTTAGGACCAAAGCCATAGAGGCATATTCTATGATCACCATCAAATGCGTGATCTATGCTCCGTAACTAAGTTTGATCTGGGGACTTTATCTAATTACAAGAAGCAATTAAAGATAAAGAAATTTACCTTTTATTAATATGATTTGAAAAATATTTATTTTTACAAATATAAGAGTCTAAAAGATGCCCAATCTAATAGGCACGCTTAGCACTACTCTAATAGGGTCTACCAAGGTCCATACCCTATTGGAGTACATGGAGTCCATCTTAGGTTGCATGGCTTCTTTCCATGTTCCTGAGTCGATATTCGACATTACCTCTTCATAAGTCCATGGATCCTCGTTGAAGGGGAGAATCTCCTCATTATTTTCTAACAAAAAACCATACCTCTCATATAGCTTCAAGATCCTATGGGATTACCTAGGAGAATGCGTGTTCGAAGGCCCAGCTCAACTGGTTGGCCTATTACTACGTCTGTAGGGAGGCTCTCTGCTTCTTGAATTTCTTCAAGTTCTACGACTTCGCTATTTCTATCTAATAGAAACTCCTCTTCTAAAAAGCTGGTTTTCCTCAAAACAAACACCTTTTGTCCTGAGGAGTTGTAGAAATAGTATCAAATGGATTCCTTTTGATAACCCACGAATCTACATAAACTGGATCTTATATCTAATTTATCTCCTACTTGCTGCTTTACGTAAGCAGCACACCCCATACCTTAAGGTATTTGTAAGAGGGTGGTTTCCCACACCACATCTCATATGGTGTTTCGGGTACGAAACTTTGATGGCACTCTATTTAATAAATATACTGTCGTTTCTATAGCATAGCCCCAGAATGAAAGAGGAAGTTCAGTGAAACTCATCATTGATCAAACCATGTCTAACAAGGTTTGATTTTTGTGCTCCATAACTCCATTGAGTTGGAGAGTTGTAGGAGTGGTCCACTGAGAGAGAATCCCATTCTCTTTTAGATAATCAAGAAACTCTATGCTCAAGTATTCACCTCCTCGATCTGATTGAAGAGCTTTGATACTTAGCCCAGTTTGTTTCTCCACCTCATATTTGAATTCTTTGAACTTTTCAAAAGTTTCAGATTTGTACCTCATAAGGTAGACAGAACCATACCTAAAATAATCATCGATAAAAGTTATAAAGTAGTGATTGTTTTCACAAGCACTAACACTTAGTGGCCTACATACATTTGAATGGATCAGATCAAATAGATTTTTGGCTCGCTCCACTTGTCTAACAAATAGTGATTTGATCATTTTCTCTTTGAGATATGACTCACATGTTGGCATTCCTTGCTCTTTCGAAAGATTGAGCAATTGGCCAACTTATGATTTTTTTTCTGAGACATATGACCTAATCTACCACACCATAAGAGTTGGGAACTATGATCATCGATTTTTCTTTTATTTTATTGAACATGGAAAAAGAAGTTATGGGGATTAACAAATTATAAACCATGCATAAATATGCCATAGGTAATTAGAACATAATCTTTAAAAATGGATCAACTTCTATGTTTTATTGAAAAAGTAAAACCTTTTCCATCCAAAACAGGAATAGAGATAATATTCTTAACTATCTCTGGAATATAAAAACAAATGTTTAAAACTAAAACTACTCCATTTCCTAAAGCTAAGTTAACACTTCCTCCAGCTAATGCAGCAACCTTTGCTCTATTTCCCATCCGCAGGACTGTCTTTCCTCTACTTAGCTTCCTGCTTCTTGCCATCACCTACAAATCATTGCAAATATGAGACCTACAATTGGTATCCAATACCCAAGAAGCATCATTAACTGATAAGTTAACTTCAACAAAATAAATACCTAAACTTTTCAGGCTCACAAGGTACTCCTTGTAGTTCATCTTCCAATGCCTAGGTTAGCCGCAATAGTGGCAGTTGTCATCGATCTTGTTAGAACTCTACAAGACACCACTTGTTGGCTTCATGCCTTTGGATTTTGAGGAATGCTTTCGTTTCCCCTTTTTTCTCTATTGCTTTTAAGCCTTTGAGTTGGATGAGGATCCAACAAGCTTGACCGGCTTGTTCTTCTTCATAGTGGACTCAATCGTCTTCTATATGTTAACCAGCTCAGCAAAGCTAGTTTCCATTTTATGCATATTGAAATTGACAACAAAGATGTCAAACGATGGAGGCAAAGACTGCAGGATGAGATCCAAATAGAGCTCGTTACCCATAATGACTCAAAGTGACTCGAGCTTTTTAATCAGACCTATCATCTTCAATCCATGATTATGAACTGAAGAGCCCTCTATTATATGGGTTCTAAAAACTCTTTTGAGATCTAATATTTCACCTGCTTAGTATGTTCACCAAAAAGCAAAAAAAAAAAAAACCTCTCCATATTCTACTCTCATTCAAAATGTAAAGTACATATAAGAAAATAATAATAGACTCGTAGGCCCCATTTCAAAAACCTAAAAATAAATAAATCCAATCAAATTGGTCCAAATGGCTCCATGATCATCCCATACATAATAATAAATACATCAGACGAATTTATTAAAGCATATAAATTTACCATTTTTTTAAATTGTAATTCCATGACTTGGGATAAAATCTTAATTTTTCAAGGAAAAAAACCTCTTTTTCAATTTTTAAAGTTAAACATTTTAATTATAAAATCAAAAAATCATATTTTTCAATTCAAAATAACAGCACACATAGCCGGCATGCGCGCCCAGCAGTTGGGCGCCGTTGGCCAACACCGTGCCATGTATGATTTCTCCTTCTAATAAAATCAAATTCAATCATACATGTTTTGTTTAAAAATTAAATTAATTGAAAAATAATTTTATCCAAATCAGAACTACAACAAATTAATCAGAATATAATAATTAAATTCACAGGCAAAAATTGAATCCAATTGGAATTACGTTAACTGTGGTTCTGATACCACTGTTGGGTTTGTGTGATCTCGGGGTATACGCAATGGAAAATTAAAAATTTCAAAAATATCATACCATAACAATTTTAGCAATACCTCGAATCCAATATGATTTTTAACGGTCTCGTAATTTTCAATAGTTGTAATAAAATAATTAAAGTTTTGATTTATACCTTTTTAGCAATTAATTGCTAGCCCCTTTTCTGAATTTGGTTCACAAGGATCCAAATGTCTCTCCTTAAAGTAGTCCACACTTTGAACAAGAATACAAAATTAAAATTTCGCTAGCAATTCTGATTTTTTTTTTAATCTAGTTTATGGAGTGTGTATGAAAATATTAATTCCTATTATCAACTAGTGATAAAAGAATTAATATTTAAAAATAAAAGATGAAATTTATGGAGAAAAATGACGGTTGAAGAAAACAATTTTCCTTCTTCCATTTGAATCGGCGAAAATTAAAGGATGTTTCCATATCCTACAATTTTCGATCATGATAGGGGGCTCAAAATTTCGATAGTCCTACTCTTGGTATTTTGTATTTCCTTTTGATTGGTTGAAAGATATTTTGGTTCATCCAAACTTCTTTCAATTTTATCTTTTTCATATCTTCCAAAAATATTCAAAATTATCCAAGAATTCCAAACTCTTGACTTTCCATCCTTTTTTTTCATGAGCCTTTCCTAATAGGCTTTAGTGAATTGGGCTTAGACTTAAAAATAAATCCTACAATTAATCCAATTAATTATCTTACCTAAATTAGTTAATTCTATGTAGCCTATCTAATCAAATTAGATCCAAGTAAATTAATTTAATAATTAAATTAATTTATAGATTACATAATTAATTTGATCTAATCAAATAAGTGTTTTACTCCAATTGGGCTCCTTAAACTTATTAGGTCTAATTAAATAATATAATTATTTAATTGAATAATTAATTCAACTCCTTGAATTAATTTAAGCCCCTTGTATTCAACCATTTGGATCAATTTCTAAATTAGAAATATTTCATCTCAAATTGTGTGTGACCCTTTAGATTCACAACTAAACTAGCAGTGGGCTTACAACATTTACAAGTTATGAATTATAATAATTATTTTAATTAATTAATCCAATTAATTTGTTCGCTTGAAATTAATTCCTTAATTTCAAGAACCTCACAAGTTATGGGAAACACCTAGCAAGTGTATTATTACTACCTAGACTTAGGTGAAATAGCGAGTGAACTTCTTTCGATTACAAGTATCATACGTATAAGGTCTTTTCATCAACTAATCTCCCAATTGAGTGTAGGGCATGGATCAATAGTCAAAACCCTAATTCCACAATAACTATGATTCTATTTCAAGTTTCAATAACTATTTAATAGGTATGTCGCCGTTTCTAGAGCATAGCTCCATAGTGAAAGATGAAGTCCAGTGAAACTCATCATCGATTGAACCATGTCCAACAAGTTTTGAATTTTATGCTGTGTAACTCCATTGAGTTGGGGAGTTGCATGAAGGGTCCATTGAGAGAGAATCCCATTCTTTTTTAGATAATCGAGAAACTATGTGCTCAAGTATTCACCACCTCGATTAGATTAAAGAGCTTTGATACTTAGCCTAGTTTGTTTCTCCACCTCATATCTGAATTCTTTGAACTTTTCAAAAGTTTTAGATTTGTACCTCATAAGGTAGACATAACCATATCTAGAATAATTATCGATAAAAGTTATAAAGTAGGGATAGTTTCCACAAGCACTAACACTTAGTAGCCCACATAAACTGAATGGATCAAATCTAATAGATTTTTAGCTCACTCCACTTATCCAACAAATGGTGATTTGGTTATTTTCTCTTTGAGACGTGACTTACATGTTGGCATTCCGTGCTCTTTCAAAAGATTAAGAAATTAGTCCAACTTATGAATTTCTTTCTTAGAGATATGACCCAATCTAGCATACCATAAGAGTTGGGAACTTTAATCATCTATTTTTCTTTTATTTTATTGAATATGGAAAAAAGAGTTACGGGATTAATAGAATATAAACTATTCATCTATATGCAGAGGTGAACTGAATCTTTAAAAAGGAACAACTTCCATATTCTATTGAAAAAGTAAAACCTTCTCCATCTAAAATAGGAATATAGATAATGTTCTTAACTATCTCTGGAATATAAAAACAATTGTTTAAAACTAAAACTATTCCATTTCCTAAAGCTAAGTTGACACTTCCTATGGCTAATGCAGCAACTTTTGCTCCATTCCCCAAGTGCAGGACTGTCTCCCCTCTACTTAGCTTCCTGCTTTTTGTCATCACCTATAAATCACTGCAAAGATGAGAGCACAGTTAGTATCCAATACCCAAGAGGCATCGTTAACTGATAAGTTAACTTGAACAAAATAAATACCTAAACTCTTTAGGCTCACAAGGTACTCCTTACAGTTCATCTTCCAATGCCCAGGTTAGCCATAGTAGTGACAGTTGTCATCGGTCTTGTTGGAACTCTTGGAGCACCACATGATGGCTTCATGCCTTTGGATTTTGAGGAACGCTTTCATTTTCCCTTCTTTCTCTTAGGTTTTGCTGCCTTTGAGTTAGATGAGGATTCAATAAGGATGATCGACTTGTCCTTATTCATAGTAGACTCAACTATCTTCAATATGTTAACCATCTCAACAAGGCTAGTTTTCCTTTTATGTATATTGAAGTTGACAACAAAAGTGTCTAATAAGGGAGGCAAAGACTGCAGGATGAGATCCAAATAGAGCTCATTATCCATAACGACTCCACGTGACTCAAGCCTTTCAATCAGGCTTATCATCTTCAATCCATGATCATAGACTAAAGAGCTCTCTGTCATACGGGTTCTAAAAACTCTTTCGATATAGATGACCTGAAGTCCATATCTTGATATATATTCACCCAGAATGGTGGTACGGTTAATTGGAAAAGTTCCAAGCAAGAAATAATGATAGACACAATCATCGAAGCTGAATATATTGCTGCATCAGATGCAGCAAAATAAGTTATTTGGATAAGAAACTTCATTCAAGGACTGGGTGTAGTTCCATCTATTGTTGATCCAGTTATGATTTATTGCGATAAAAAAGAGCCATTGCGCAAGCAAAGGAGCCAAGATCTCATCAAAGATCCAAGCATATTTTGAGATGATATTACTTGATCAGAAAGATCATTGGTAGAGGCGATATCATTGTGGATCAAGTTGCTTTAACATCAAATGTAGCAGACCCCACTCACTAAGATCTTAACACAGAAGGTATTTAACGGATACCTCGAGAAACGAGTCTTAGATACATAGGCAATTGGGGATAGGGCAAGGGGAGATTATTAGAGTAGGTTGTCGAGCGCCCCATTTACATTGGATGTATTGTACTCTTTTTTTTATAAAGACAATCATTGTGGGAATCATATTAATAAAAAAGACACTTTCTTTATCTTATATCTTGCATTTTTCTTTCTGTGCATTAGATAAAGTTCTTAGATCAAATTTAGCTACGGGATATATGTTGGGTTCACTATAATCGCTGGGGCATGCGTAGCGAAAAATTAAATTTTTATAAAAACATAAATTTATCAAATAAAACTATCCCCTTAATTCAAAAGCGATTCTAATGATCGTGCTTATTCAAGTGAATATAAATAAAATAAATATATTAATTCAGATTATACATTTCATGCGCACCGGTTATTGTAGGGAATGAAGTAATTAATTGCTTATCAGAACTCGCAGAGATCCAAATGTCTCCCCTCTATTAGGTCCACAATATGAAAAGGTAACACTAATTAAAAGGATTCACTAGTTTCATTTTAATCATTTAATAATCTAGATACAGAGTAAACTTTGCCTTTTGATCCAATTTATGGATCAAAAACTAACTTTATAAAACAATAAAGATTAATTTTTTAAGTTTTTGATATTTGGATATAAAGAGAATATCAAAAAACTAGTTTTCCTTAAAGAACAAGAAAACCAAGATTTCAAGAAAACACTGTTCTTTTTCTGTCTTTTCTTTTCTTTTCGAGAAAAAAAGAACACTTAACAAAATAATTTTTGTGAAAAATTACATATTATTTTCAATCCTCTCCTTTTAAATAGGGGCTGGAAATTTGCTCTTACTCCAACTTTTGGAGAGTTTGTCAATTTTGAACTACTTTAAAGTTTGATCTTGTAAGAATTTTAAATATTCCAACAACTTTTCTTTTTCTCTCTCCAATGTATGAGACTTAGTTGAGACTCCATTAGTCATCAAACTTGTCTACATACATTCTTGATATTAATTTAAATACTTCAAATATATATATCAAATATATATCTAAAATATATTTATAAAAAATAAATCCCAACAGTTGACTTTTATCCTATAAAAATCGGTCACTTTATTTATTTATTTATAAATATGTTAATTAAATAAATCATATTTTTTTAATTTATTCTCTTCATATTCTAGTGGGGCTTCTTAAGTGGTCCACTTTAATTTGGCTTGGACTTAAAAAGTCCACAAATCAATCCAATTGATTAATTATAATTTACTCCAATTGGGCTTGCTAATCAAATTATGTCCAATTAAATAATCTAATTACTTAATTAAAAAAATTAATTTTATCATTAAATTAAATAGAACCCTTAATTAATTAATTTCCAACCATTGGATAAATTCTAAAATTAGAAATGTTACTTTTCAAAAAGATGTGTGACCCTCTTAGGTTCACTACTAAGCTAGTAGTGGGTTTGCAATATTTGCAACTTATAAATAATAATTATTTTAATTAATTAATTTAATTAATTAATCTGTTTGGAATTAACTCCTTAATTCCAAGAACTTCATTATCCATGAAAATACCTAACAAGTAATCATGACAAACTAGTTTTAGATAAAATAATGAGTAAACCTATTTCAGTTGTGAGTACCATACACGTATAGTCTTTTCGATAACTAATCTCGCAATTGAATCTAGGGCATGGATTGTAAGACGAAACCCTAAATAATTCAATAACTCTGATTCCATTTTAAATTCGAATGATTCTTGATGAATCATGATTCATCTTGCCTTGACCAAGGTCTTTGGATCAGGAACTATAAAAACACAGGAGATTCTCTTATTTAAAAAGATAAGTGTCGAATTCTATGTTGGCTACAGACAAACCTCCATGCACACCAATACAACACCTAACATACCTTCTTTATGATTATCAAGTAATCAAAAGATATATCAAAGTGTTGCAGGATGCACACAAGGCTACCATTGTACCTCAAGTCCAAGGATTAACCGTATACTATCGCAATAGAGAAATTCTTATTTTGACCGGCAAAGCCTTCAGGTTAGAATTTCTTGTGGGCCATGTTCGGTGTTTTCATTCCCTTACAAGTACCCAAATACATGCACTTGCATCTCTACACTAATGCCAATGGAATGTGACATCCTCGTCTCATAAGTATGCATCGTATGTGCGAGTTTTACTGAACTATTTGATGTCCCATCTCAAAAAAAAAACTCTCAACTCGAAATTTATTTAAGACTAAAGCCTTAGAGGCCTGTTCCATGATCGCTATCATTTGCGTAACCATGCCCTATAGCTAAATTTGATTTAAGGACTTTATGTAATGTGTAGAAATAAAAGATGCAAGACATAAGATAAAGAAAATGTCTTTTATTAATATGATTCCCAATAAGATTGTCTTTATAAAAGAAAAAAAATATAATTCACCTAATCAATTGGGGCACTGGGTATCCTAATCTAACAATCTCCCACTTGCCCTAGCTCCAATTGCCCATGTATCTAAGACCCATCTTCTCGAAATACCCGTTGAATACCTTCTATGCTAAGGGCTTAGTAAGCCAGTCTGCTATATTTTTTGCTAAGGCAACTCGATCCACAATGACGCTGCCTCTACTAATAATTTATCTTATCAAGTTATTGTTAGAGTAGGATGCCCAACGCCCCAATTAGATTGGGTGTATTATACTCTTTTGCTTTTGTAAAGACAATCTTATTGGGAATCATATTAATAAAATGGCATTTTCTTTATCTTATGTCTTGCATTTTTTATTTCTGCACATTAGATAAAGTCATTAGACCAAATTTAGCTACGGGGCATGGTCGCGCATATGATGGCGATCATGGAACATGCCTCTAAGGCTTTGGTTTTAAATAAGTTCCGAGTCGAGAGTTTTTTGAGATGGGATATCAAATAGCTCAGTAAGACTCGTACATATAATGCATGCTCGTGAGACGAGAATGTCACATTCCATTGGCATTAGCGTAGAGACGTAAGTGCATATATGTGGGTGCTTGTTAGGGAACAAGTACACCGAATATGGCCCGCAAGAAATTCTTAGTTGGAGGCTTTGCCCGTCGAAATAAGAATTTCTGTGTTGCGATAGTACACGACTAGTCCTTAGACTTGAGGCACGATGGTAGCCTTGTGTGCATCCTACAGCACTTTGATATATCTTCTGATTGCTTGACAATCACAAAGGGGGTATGTTGGGTGTTGCACTGGTGTGCATGGAGGTTTGTCAGTGGCCAACATAGAATTCGACACTTGTTTTTTTTTAAACAAGGGAATCTCCTGTGTTTTCATAGTTCGTGATTCAAAGACCTTGGCCAAGGCAGAATGAATTATGATTCATCAAGAATCATTGGAGCTTGAAATGGGATCACATCAATTGAATCATTTAGGGTTTCGACTTATAATCCATGCCTTAGATTCAATTAGGAGATTAGCTGTCGAAAGGACCGTACGTGTATGGTACTCGCAACTGAAATAGGTTTACTCGCTATTTCACCTAAGACTAGTTTGCCATGATTACTTGCTAGGTGTTTTCATGGATAGTGAGGTTCTTAAAATTAAGGAGTTGATTCCAAGCGGATTAATTAATTGGATTAATTAATTGGAATAATTATTATTCATAAGTTGCAAATGTTGCAAACCCACTACTAGCTTAGTAGTGAACCTAAGAGGGTCACACATCTTTATGAAAAGTAACATTTTTAATTTTAGATTTTATCCAATGGTTGGAAATTAATTAATTAATACTAATCAATTAATTAATTAAGGGTTCTATTTAATTTAATAGTTAAATTAAATTATTCAATTAAGTAATTGGATTATTTAATTGGACCTAATTTGATTAGGAAGCCCAATTGGAGTAAATTAAATTAATCAATTGGATTGATTAAATTGGGATTGAATCAATTGAATTGATTTGGGGATTTTTGAGTCCAAGCCCAAAATAAATGTGGATCACTTAAGAAGCCCACTAAAGTATGAAGAGAATAAATTAAATAAATATGATTTATTTAATTAACATATTTATAGATAAATAAATAAAGTGACCAATTTTATAGGATAAAATAGGCCACTAAGATTTAATTTATGTATAAATATAATTATAGTATATATATATATATGATATATATATCTATCTTGATATTATTTGAAGAGTTCAAATTAATATCAACAATGTATGTAGACAGTTTTGATGATTAATGTAGTCTCAAATTAGTCCACATACAATAGAAGAGTGAAAAAAAGAAGAGTTCTTGAAAGATTTGGAATCCTTCCAAGATAAGGTTTTGAAGTAGTTCAAAATAGAAAAACTTTCCAAGAGTTGGAAAAGGATTAAAATTTTCAACCCTATATATATGAGGGATGAAAATTACATAATTCAATTCAAAAATTTGAGCAAAAATATTTTGTTTAAAGTCTTCTATTTTTACTCTTCAAGAAAAAAGAAAAGAAAAAAAAAAGAAAATCAGTTTCTTGTTATTTTCTTCATATTATTGTTTCAAGAACATAAAGAATCAATCTTTATTGTTCTTGAAAATATACTCCGGTTCTAGATTAGTAAACAATTAAAAGGATATTAGCGAATCCTTTTGATTGGTGTTGCTTTCCGTATCGTGGACCTGATAGAGGGGAGACACTTGGATCCCTGCGAGTTCTGATAGTCCAGGATATGCAATTGATCTTGAATAAGCGCGATCGTTAAAATCGCTTTCGAATCAAAGGGGTTAAATTTATGTTTGATAAAAATTTTAATTTTCCACTGCGTATACCCCTGCGATTATAGCGAACCCAACAGTTATATCATCTCATTATGTGCTTGGATCTTTGATAAGATCTTGGCTCATTTGCTTACGTAATGGTTCCATTGTTATCACAGTAAATCATAATTGGATCAACAACAGATGGAACTACACCCAAACCTTGAATGAAGTTTCTTATCCAAACAACTTCTTTTGTTGTAGCTAATGCAATAATATATTCACCTTTGGTGGTAAAGTCTACAGTCGTCTGTTGCTTGAAACTCTTCCAATTGACCGCACAACCATTCAGGTTAAATATATATCCAGACAAAGATTTTGAGTCATCTATATCATACTGAAAATTTGAGTATGTATATCTCTCTAGTTTTCATTCTCCATTACCGTATATCAAAAAGATATCCTTTGTCCTTCTTAAGTACTTTAGGGTCATCTTAATGGCTTTCCAGTATTCTTCTCCTGGATTGGACTGATATCTGCTCATGACACTCAAAGCATATATTATATCAAGTCTTGTACACAACATTGCATACATTATGCGCTATATTGCGGAAGCATAAGGCATGCGAGCCATTCTTTCTCTCTCTTCAGATATCTTGGGAAACATAGCCTTATAGAGTAAAATCCCATGACTCATAAGAAATAATCCTCATTTGGATTCCTCCATGCTAAACTCTAGTACGTTATCTATGTACATGGATTGGGATAGTTCGATCATCCTTCTAGGTCTGTCTCTATACATCTTTATTCCTAGGATAAAAGATGGATCTCCCAAGTCCTTCATGAAAAATTGATTATATAACTATGTCCTCATTCACTGCAACATCCATGTATCATTCCCAATAAGTAGGATGTCATCAACGTAGAGCACAACAAATGTAACTACACTCCCACTAACCTTCTTATAGATAGATGGTTCGTCTGGGCTCTTATGAAAATCAAATGTTTTGATTGTTCATCAAATCAGATATTCCAACTCCTCAAACCTTGTTTGAGTCCATAAATAGATATCTGGAGCTTGCAAACCTTTTGCTCACTTCCACTAGATATGAAGCCTTTTGGCTACTTCATATAGATTTCTTCCTTAATATTTCTATTAAGAAAAGCAGTCTTCACATCCATTTTTCATATCTCATAGTCATAATATGTAGATATAGCCAGTAGTATCCGAATAGATTTTGGCATCGCTACTGGTGAAAAAGTTTCCACATAATCAATTCCTGCTTCTAAGTATAACCTTTTTCAACTAGTCATGCCTTATAGGTTGCTACCTCTCCATCTACTCCAAGCTTCCACTTGTAGACTCATTTGTAGCTAATGGGAATAATTCCCTGTGATGGGTCAACTAAGGTCCATACCTTGTTAAAGTACATGGAATCTATCTCGAACTGCATAGCTTCTCGCCACTTCTCTAAGTCGATGTCAGACATCGCCTCTCCATAACTTCTTGGATCATTATCTAAGAGGAGTCCCTATTTTTTGTTCTCTAATAAAAGGTCGTACCTGTTAGGTACCCTTGAGATCCTTTTGGATCTATGAAGAAGTTGTGCTTTAGAGGGCCCACATCAGCTAGTACATCATCTACTACAACAATTAGGGTGTTTTTTGGTTCTTGAACCTCTTCAAGTTTCATGACTTTACTATTTCTCTCTAAAAGAAATTCTTCTTCAAGAAAGGCGGCATTCCTCAAAACAAACACCCTTTGTTCTGAGGTATTATGGAAATAGTATCCAATAGATTCCTTTGGATACCCTAGAAACTTGCATAAGCTGGATCTCATATCTAACTTATCTCCCACTTGCTGCTTCACATAAGCAGCGCATCCCCATACCCTAAGGTATTTATAAGAAGGTATCTTTCCACACCACATCTCATATGGTATTTTAGGCACGACTTTAGATAGCACCGTATTTAATATATATGCTGATGTTTCCAAGGCATAGCCCTATAATGAAAGAGGCAATGTAGTAAAGCTCATCATGGATCAAATCATGTCCAACAAGGTTTGATTTTTGCATTCTGCAACTCCATTGAGTTGTGGAGTAGAAAAAGGAGTCCAGTATGAGAGAATCATATTCTCTTTTAGATAATCTAAAAACTCTGTACTTAAGTATTCACCTTCTCGATCAAATTGAAGAGTCTTTATACTTTTCTCTACTTCAATTTTGAATTCTTTAAACTTTTCAAATACTTCATACTTATACTTTAAAAGGTACACATAATTAAACATAGAGAAGTCATCGATAAAGGTTAAGAAGTAGTTATAGTTCCTGTGGGCGCTAACACTTAGTGGCCTATGTGAATGGGGCTGGTTTTACAATAATAAATCCATTAGTTTTGGCAATACTTTGACCTGGTTGTCTCTTTATTTATTCTATCTAAGTAAGGAGAAAAATTGGGGTGATTGAATATACTTAAGGGTGCCAAAACCATTAATGTCATAAGTGTGCAAAACTGTCTTGGTAGGAAAAATCTGTTTTAGTATGTTGTGAAGAGAGCTGAACTTGGGAAACTATATCCATGAGTTTTAGCAATTCTATAACATGATTACATTATTGTTTATGTTAGATAAGTGTGATAAAAATTAGGAAGTGAATGAATAAGTCTAAGGGTGTCAAAATCATGATACAATTTAATATAGTAGTAGGAAAATGTGAAGCTGTGAATCTGTCCCATTTGATTCATTAAAATGTTCTAACGTGGATGTGGTTCATTTGATCGCTAAAATTTAGGAGGATGTTATAAGAGTTATAATACATCAATTAAGTAAGGTTAGTATATATTTAAGATGTGGAACAAATGTGCGTAGAAGGTTGTATTCAGTTATAGTTTCTAAGTGGTAAGGTTGTTTAATTAAATTGAGATTCAAGATCTTTGTACTGTATTAGGTATAATGAGCTTGTTAATTGAGGATGGTGATTGATATCTTATATATTTACAGATTGTTTCACATCTAGGGTTGGGGAGTAGTTTTTAACACACAATCAATCAAAGGTAAGAGAAAATCCATTTGTAACTACAATGCATGGGAATAATATTTCTTGTCTTATCTATATTAAATGTGATTCTTATGTCTTGCTGAGTGTATTATGAGTATTATAAATACCTTATAGTCCATACATTGCTTGGATGATGGGACATGGGATCCTTTGTGTCATTGAACACGCCACGTGCCCACAATTGAGGTTTTTGCATGCATGACATTATTTTTAGAAAAAAAATATTTTGGTTGGTCACTACTAGTATATCGAGGCCTATGTATCTTATTGTTATGATATTTTGGGTCGCGAGTATTACTTCTCAAAGGATCATAGGGGTGGATAGGGAGTGTGTCTTTGGTGGTCACAAGAGGGTGGACCACTTGACTATGTCGTTATCAGCGCCGCTAGTGGGAAGACTTTTGGAGGATCACAAGGAAAGACAGGGGGTAGACCTCTGGTGATCCCGAGAGATGGCCCCCTAACTGTATCGATATGTTTATGACTATGTGATTATTGATGAGAGCTCTATCCAGGACATAGTAGGTAGGTCAAAGGCCCAATAATGGAAAATGACTTTGAATGAACTATTTTTGATGTATGAGTTTGCATTTTTGTCATGATCTCAAAAAAATGCATTGCATATGTATTAGATTATCCCTTTATCATGCATGATTTTCACTTACTAAGCATTAGCTCACGTAGTTTATGCATTGTAGGTGAGTTTGGTAATACTTGAAGCCATGGAGTTACTAGGCAAGCGGCTGGAGTTCCTACAGGTTATGAGGATCGGTGTACATAGATGACAACTTATTGGGCTGGTTGTTAACTTATTTGATTTTGGAGTCTACTATATTAAATTTTGAGACTTGTACAGTATATTACCTTTAAAACTTTTCTGTATATGGGTATGCAAATATTATGGTTGTTATAGGTCCTCTGCAGGTATATATATTAGCCTGTGAGTAGGAAAATAGTTTATTATTTATTAATATGTTACAGGCAGAAAAAAAAATTATGCATGCTCATAGGTTTTATCATGTCAAATTATACTATATATATAGTTGTGTAATAAGGGGGTATTACAGAGTGGTATCAGAGCCCGGTTATAGGTTCTGTAGACTGTACATGTACATAAACTTGGTACTTGTGGAAGCATAACTTTGCTCATAAGTTTTATTTTATTATGTGATGCATTATTATTTCATGAAATATATTGGCCATGTTCTAAAACAATATTGCAGTCATGACAAGAACAAGGGGTGAGAGTAGTAGAGAAGGTAGAAATGAAGAAGGGGAGACACCTATGCCAAATGATGATCAGGACACTATTATAAATCGACTTACAGAACTCATTCAGCGATAGTCGGAATAAATTCAACAACTCATCCAGCAGAGGGATGTGGGTGGGCAATAGAGAGCTGAAATGAATCAACACAACCCTGAGCAGAACAAGTGGAGATAGTTATGGAAAGATTCAAAAAACTCAATCCACCAACATTTGAAGATACAGTAGATCCTACAGCCGTAGAGGATTGGCTGAAAACCCTAGAGAATATGTTCCAGTATAGCAGAGTCTCAGACGAAGAGAAGGTGATATGCACCTCTTTTATGCTTCATGGAAGTGCTGGATACTGGTGGGATACAATGAAGAGCATAGATGATCCCTCTACTATGACATGGGAAAGATTTAAAGAGTTATTCAAGAATAAATACTTCATAGCTCATATTCGCGCAATGAAGATGAACGAATTTATATAGCTGCAGCAGGGAGCTGTGACAGTCAGGGACTACATTTGAAAATTTGACTAGTTATCTAGGTTTGCCATGCATATTGTCATTTCAAATCTAATATTTTAAACACCTTATACAGCTCCAATATAGTGTTTCTCAATATTTATTTATCTATTTACAACTTATTTTAATTGTCATACGATCGGATAATAAATACTTACCCTAATTTCTTAACCATTCATTCGGTCTCTAAACCAATTAACACCCAATTTTTAAATGATTGTCTAGTTTGCATTTCTAAAATCATATACACATATGGACCTTGTAATAAGACACTTAAATCATATTATATCATGTCCAATATCCCAAGTATGTTAATCAATGGATGTATACCTTTAAAACACCTCGATCTAATTAAATCGAATCATATAAGCTTACTAGTGACACCTTTAACACTTCTAAAATTATAACATATAACCTATGAATATTCAATATATTAACCAATCTATTTTTTTTCTTATCTACATATAGAATTACTTAATTAGGTTATAGGATCTCAACCATTAACATCAAGTAATAACATTAGAGGTATAATGATTAAGAATGCTATATAAGATGCCATATAGATGTTAATGAAAATTAGCATATAAGTAGCATATAGTGCATGAATCATATTGGCCAAATGAGTAGTGTGAGGCTTGGGTATTACAACTTCCCTTCCTTATTAAAATTTCATCCTTAAAATTTACTTACCGAAAGAGTTCTTGATACTTAACTTTAATATCATCTTCCCTTTCCCAAGGAGCTTCTTCTATTGATTGATTTCTCCATAATAATTTAACCAATGGGATCATTTTATTTCTTAGTTATTTTACTTCTCATAGACTAATCTTTACAGGTAAAGTCATAACTTAAATCTTATTTCAGCTCTATAGGTTCATTCTTCAGAATATGAGATGGATTTGTAATATATTTCCTTAACATAGATACATGAAATACATTATGAACTTGAAACATTGATCTAGGTAGGTCGAGTTTGTAAGCAACATCCCCAATTTGTTCAATAATATGAAATGGATCAATATATCTAGGACTTAGCTTTTCTTTCTTTCCAAACCACATAATCCCCTTCATTGGAAATACCTTCAGAAATACTTGATCTCCTACTGTAAATTCTAACATTTTTCTTCTTTGATCAACATAACTTTTATGTTGGCTCTGGGTAGTCTGCATTCGTTGACAAATTTGTGTCACAGCTTCTATAATTTCTTAAATCATATTTTTGCCTAAAAGCTTCTTTTCACAAACCTCATCCCAATGAATTGGATATCTACATTTTCTACCATATAATGCTTCATAGAGAGTCATTCCAATACTAGACTGATAGCTGTTATTATAAGCCAATAGTAGACTAATAGCTGTTATTATAAGAGAATTCCGCTAAAGGTAAAAATTTGCTCCATTGACCATGAAAATCTAATACACAAGCTCAACGCATATCTTCCAATGTTTGTATTGTTCGCTCTGATTGTCCATCAGTCTGAGGATGATATGCAGTGCTGAAAGATAATTGTGTTCCCAATGCCTTGTGTAAACTCTTCCAAAACATAGACAAAAACCTTGAATCTCTATCAGAAATAATAAATAGTAGTACCCCATGAAGTCTGACCACTTCTTGTATATATATCTATGTATACGGTCCACAGAATAAGTGGAATACATTGGAAGAAAGTGAGCAGATTTAGTTAGCCTGTCAATGATAGCCCAAATAACATCATGACCTTTAACTATTTTAGATAATCTCGACATGAAATCCATTGTAATTCTTTTTCATTTCCATTCTGGAATAAATAAAGATTGCAAGGTTTCTATTGATCTTTGATGTTCTGCCTTTATTTGTTGACATATCAAACATTATTCCACAAATTGAGCAACATCTCTTTTCATACTTGGCCACCAGTAATGCGTTATCAAATCTCTATACATTTTATAGCTCTTAGATGTACTGAATATGGTGTTGAATGTGCCTCTGCCAAAATATATTCCCGAATGTTATCTACATTAGGCACATATAACCTTTTTCGGAACCATAAGATACCATTCTCTGACATCTAAAAATCAGAAAACTTTTTTGAAGCCATATCTTTCATTATTTTAGTAACATATTCATCAACTTGTTGTCCCTGTTGAATTCTATTAATCAAAGTCGGTTGGAGTGTCAATGCTGCAAATTTGGCCTCCACTGATCCCTATTGTACAATTTCTACATCTATTTTCTGTAGTTCAATTAACTCTGGTTTCTGAGTCAAAGCTAAAGCTGTAGTTTTTTGTGTTGATTTCCTGCTCAATGTATCAGCTACAATATTAGCCTTACTAGGATGATAGTTGATAATACAATCACAATCATAATCTTTCACTAACTCCAACCATCTTCTCTGTCGCATATTTAACTCTTTTTCGGTGAAAAAATATTTTAAGCTCTTGTGATTAGTATATATCTCACATCGCTCGCCATACAAACAATGTCTCCATATGCTAAGTGCAAACACCACTACAGCAAGCTTTAAATCATTTGTGGGATAATTCTTCTCATACTCTTTAAGCTGTCTGGATGCATATGTAACTACTTTACCATTTTGCATCAATACACATCCCAACCCATTTTTTGAAGCATCACTATAAACTACAAAACCTCCAGTAACTGATGGAATAGAAAGAATAGGAGCTGAAGTTAACCTCTTCTTCAATTCCTGAAAACTTTTCTCACAACCATCCGTCCATTTAAATGTCACACATTTTTTGGTTAATTGTGTCAAAGGAGAAGCTATCTTGGAGAATCCTTCCACAAATCTATGGTAATATCCAGCTAAACCCAAAACACTTCGTACTTCTGAAGGATTAGTAGGTTGTAACCAACTATTAATAGCTTCAACTTTACTTGGATCTATAGATATTCCTACTCCTGATATTATATGTCCCAGAAATACCAGTCAATCAATCCAAAATTCATATTTCTTAAATTTATTATATAGTTGTTTCTCTTCCAAAACCTCTAAAACTATTCTTAGATATTCACCATGCTCTTCTTTTTTGCTAGAGTAAATCAAGATATAATCAATAAATACAATAACAAATCTATCTAGAAAAATTTTAAATACCTAATTCATCAAATCCATAAAAGTTGTTAGAGCATTTGTCAACCAAATGGCATCACCAAAAATTCATAATGTCCATATCTCGTGCTAAATGCTGTCTTGGTGACATCATTCTCTTTTATTTTCAGTTGATGGTACCCAGATCGCAGATTAATTTCTAAAAATGTAGATGCACCTTGGAGCTGATTAAATAACTTTTCTATTCTAGGCAGAGGATACTTATTCTTGATTGCAACTTTATTTAAATACCGATAGTCTATACACAGTCGCATTGTACTATCCTTCTTACGCACAAATAGAACCGGTGCACCCTATGGTGAAAAGCTAGGTCTGATAAAATCTTTATGTAATAATTCCTATATTTGTATCTTCAATTCTTTCAACTCAGTTGGTGTCATTTGGTATGGAGCTTTAGATATTAGATGTGTTCCTGGATTTAGTTCAATAACAAACTCTATCTCACGCTCTGGTGGTAATCTAGGAAGATCATCAGGAAATACTTCTGGATATTCTCGAACAACTAGCACTTCACTGAGGATAGGATGGTGTTGTTCTTCAATGCTCATAACACTCGCCAAATATCCTTCACAACCACTATCTAATAATCTTTGTACTCTGAATGCTGATATAATTAGGAATTTGAAACTTTGTATGATTCCAATAAAGGTGAATGGTTCCTCACCAGGAGGTTCAAAAGTTTCTATCTTTCTTAAACAATCTATTGTAGTATGATACTTTGACAACCAATCCATTCCCAAAATTATATCATAGTCATTCATGGCCAATATAATTAAATCAACATAAAGTTCTATATTTTCAATGGGAATAGCACAATCTCTTAAAACATGGTTAGTTTGTTTTGAATCTCTAGAAGGGATTATCATATTGTAACTGACCTTAATAGTATCAGGTACTCTACCTAGTCTCTTCACATACTCAGCGGAAATAAATGAGTGTGTAGCTCCAGAACTAAACAATACAAATACTAGAGTACCAAAGATAGATAATTTACCTGTTACCACTGATGGGTTCGCCTCAGCATTTGATCTATGGTAAAGACTCTAGCTGGCACTTTTCTTTGTCCTGTTGGATTTAGATTATCTGGACATGCTCTGGCAATATGTCCAACCTTCCCACACACAAAGTAGGTTCTAGTCTCCATCGGGCAGACTCCACTGTGGTGACCACCACATTTAGGACAAGCAGGTTGCGACATCAGTGCTTTGTCTTGATCAATATTTGTACACTTACTCTGATCCCACTGTTGTTGCCCTGGCCCAGGTTGGAATTTAGATTTTTGATTCTGCATTTGAAATGGTCTCTTCTTTTCATTTCCAACCCATTGTTATCCCTGTCCTTGCTTAAATTAGCATCGAATCTCCTGAGCATGAGAAATTCTAAGTTCAGTTTGTTCTGCCACTAAAGCTCTCTCAGCAACTTGTGAGTATGTCATTCCTTCGATTCCTGTCTGATTCACATGTCCATATAGCTCTGGTCTCAAGCCTTCAAGAAACCTTTTAACTTTTAATGCATCAGTGTTGACCATATGTATGGCAAATCTAGATTGCTGTTAAAATTTACGAATATATTCTCCAACTGTCATAGTTCCTTATCGTAGCTGTATAAATTCATTCATCTTCATTGCACAAACTAGAGCTATGACGTATTTATTTCGAAATAAATCTTTAAATCTATCCCAAGTCATGATAGTGGTGTCTTCGATGCTTCTCATTATATACCACCAATGTCCAGCACTGCCTCAAAGCATAAAGATGCACACATCACTTTCTCTTCTTCTGAAACTCCACTGTAGTGAAACATATTTTCAAGAGTTCTCAACCAATCTTCAGCAGCTATAGGATCTAGTGCATTCTCAAACACTGGCGGGTTTAGTTTTCCAAATCTTTCCCCAACTATCTCCACCTATTCTACTCGGTGTTGTGGTTGAACCATTTCAGCCCTTAGTTGTCCACCCATATCTCTCTGCTGGATATGTTGCTAAATTTATTCTGATTATCGTTCAACAAGCTCTGTAAGTCGATTGATGATAACATCACGATCATTAATCATAATAGGTGTCTGCTCTCCTGGGGTTCTGGCTCCACTACTACTTTCACCCCTTGTTCTCACCATGACTGCAATACCATTTTATTTATAACAAATGGCCAATATAATTCATGAAATATATAATGTAATATAACATAAAATAAAACTTACTAGCATGGCTATAGTCCACAAGTTCTAAGATAGACCTGACCACGGTTCAGGAACCGCCGGTTACGGTTCGGAACCGCCGGTTCCACGGTTCAAGAAAATTCCGACCCTTAACCTTAACCGTCAAGGCCGGTTACGGTCCGGGTTCCGGAACCGCCGGGCCGGTTCCGGTTACGGTTCCGGTTAACCGCCGGTTCCGGTTCCGGTTCCAACCCTTGAATTTTTTATTTATTTTTTTACCTATATTTTAAAAATTTGTAATTTTTTAATTAACTATTAATTTTATAAAATTGTAACTTTTGTAAAACAAAAACAAGGGTTTGAAATTTTAAACATATATTTGAATGAAAAATTTTGAACTTAAATTTTAAAAAAAATATCATTAATTTTTGAATTTAATGAATGTTTAACTTAAATTTGAAAAAAAAATATTATCTAAAATTTAAAGTATCAAATATTCTAATTATAATAAATATATAAAAAAAATATTCAACTTGAAATCTTAAAGTTTAAACTTAAATTTTAATAAAAAAAAATTGCACTTAAATTTTAAAAAAAATATCCACAAAAATTTAAATTATATAATTAAAAATTATTTTAAAAATAAAAATGAGCTTGAACTTAAATTTAAGTTGCCTACGTATCCTCTTAGGGTATAGAGGAATCAAAGCTCACGTAGTTCTCTTACCTTTAAACCCTTCTTACCTTAGGGAGTGGCGTGGCTCAATCACTCCCACCCGTTCCCGTCGTTGTTCCATCTGTGTCCTCCTCTTGATCTTCCTCTGAATCCGGCTGATCTTGTCTTCGTACTGAGGCCTTGATCCAATCATCAAGACATGCTTGGGCTTCTAAATTTTCGGGAGACAACGTTGAGCGTTTCTCACTCAATATATTACCTCCCGCACTGAAAACTTGTTCCACTGCAACGGTTGAAGCAGGTGAAGCAAGTATCTCCTTCGCCATTACGGACAAAATTGGATACGTTTGCTCCTTTTGCGACCACCATCGCAAAATATCGAACTCTCCATCGTCATCTGTATCATTAAACTCAAATGAAACATTAAAATAACTCTCAAGTTCTTGGCTAGAACTTGAGGATCCTCGAGGACGTTTAGTTCGTTCCCTAAGTAAAAGTTGTGCTGCCGTAAGTTTAAAACCACTACTACTACTAGTTTTATGTATATCAACTTGAGTTGATTGTGAACCATATTTGGAACTGTATTCATTATAAAATTCATTTAAAAGTGTTCTAATTTTAAATATAATATTATTAATATCTATAGTATAATCATTTTCATTACGTGTTAAAGCATTGTAATAAATTAATAACAAGTCTTGTAAACCATCTAATTTAAGTCTAGGATCAAAAACAACAGCAATTAAATTAATATCTGGAATTTCATAAAAATATTTTTTCCATTTCAACTGCATTGATAAAGTACAATTTACTAAATTTTCATCTTGGGAGTTAATATTTTCATGTAAAACTGATGCAATATTACAACAATTTAATAATACTAAATGAGAAGTTGGGGAATAAACACTAGATAATTGTAAAGTAGCATCATTAAATATTTTTAAAATATTACAAATTTTTTCACATACTGTCCAATGATGTGGATATAAATGAAAAGGAGTAGAAATAATTTGTACAAAAAATTGACATAATAAATCTTTATAGTCGATAGATTCTTCTAATAATCTATATGTTGAATTCCAACGGGTTGGAACATCCCGTGGAAATTTTTTAGGCCTTACACCATTAGCCTTACAAAATCTAAACCATTGTTTATTAATATGTGGATGTGTCCATAAATAAGAAAATGCTTGTCTAATTGGTTTAAGTTGATTATCTAAAACTTTTAAGCCATCTTGTACACATAAATTTAAAATATGACATATACATCTAATATGAAAAAATTTACCACCAATTGATGGTTCACATACAACTTTAAGATCACCAATACTAGCATTATTAGCTGCAGCATTGTCAAATGATATTGAAAAAATTTTATTAACTAAATTATATTCTTCTAATATTAAAAATATAATTTGTGAAATATTTGCCGCTGTGTGTGGACTATCAAAAACTCTAAATGCAAGTAATCTTTTTTGAAGTGTCCAAGAATTATCAATCCAATGACATGTAATACCCATATATGAATGTATTTGCCAATGATCACTCCAAATATCACTACATAAAGAAATTTTATTATTTACATTATTTAATAATTCTTTTAACTCTTTTTTAGATTTATTATATAATTTTTTTACATAGCGTGTTAGTGTGGTTCGTGGAACACCTTTAGCTGCCGGATTATATGTTGTTTGAATTAATTCATTAAAAAAGAATTTATTTGCAAAACTAAAACTAAGATGTTCAACAGAAATAAATCTAGCTAAATTTTCTCTACATCTAACATCATTATATTTAAATAAAGAAAGATCATTACCTCCACCGGCGCCGGAAGAAGCGAATGATGGCATTTGAGTTTGGGTACGATCAATGCCAAATTCTACTGGATGCTTCTTCTCCACATGTCTTTTCAATGATCCATAACCGCCTCCGGATTGAAATTTGTAAGATTGCGAACAATATTTACACTTTGCTCGCATCTCTCCATTTGGAAGTGTTATTTTATCAAAATGTTTAGTAAAAATAGAAGATTTAAGAGATGGAATAGATCGAGTGTGAGCATCACTCATTGTTTCTTGAGTAGTATACAAGTGAGTTTGCTCTTCATCACTTAACTCAACTTCACAATCGATGTTGAACCTTGGTTGCTCGTCGGTTGCGGGCATCTTTCCCTTACCTCTATTGCTTGAACCGGCCATTTTTTAATAAATGATAAAAATTTAGTATATAGAATTGAATAATAAATAATTAAAGATGAAATAAATGAAATATGAAAAAATTTAATGAAAGAATTAAAATAATATAGAATTGAGAATGAATAATTAAGAGTGAAGATTAGAGAATTGAGAATTAGATAATTGATAGTTGAGAGTTGAGAGTTGAGAGTTGAAGTGTGGAAAAAATGAAGAATTGATGGGTATTTATAGAAGAAATTAAAAAAAAAAAAAAAAAAAAAAAGTCAAACGGTCAAAATTTGACCGTTTGACTTTGGTGGCAACGGTCAAAATTTGACCGTTGCCACAAGAGAGCCGTTGGCAACGGCTCTCTCATTTTTCCTTTCTTTTTTTTTTTTTTTTTTTTTTTCTTGAACCGCCGGGTCAGCCCGGCGGTTCACGGGTCCAAAAAATTCGGACCCGTAACCGGCCCGTGAATCCACGGGCCGGTTACGGGTCCGCGGGTCGGACCCGTGGTCAGGACTATTCTAAGATCATGGACATGGACAATTTACAGAATCAAGACCTGGGCTTTGATACCATTCTTTGTCACAACCTCCCAACAATATGTATATATATATATATAAACAACCTGTGCAACATAATTTGTGCATGTATGCATGTGTATAACTTTTTTTTTATTTTGAACACTGTATATACATATGTAGTTATTAAAATATTAACAAGGTCTATCAAAATCATCACAAACTTAAACTCTCTGTCGCAAAGAAGTTTTAAAAGTGATATACAGGATAATGTCACTAATATATTATAATAAACTGTAAAATCAAAAGTGTAGCCCACAAAATAGCCCAACAGGTCATCATCCAAGTACATTAATTTTTGAAAGCTTGTAGAAGCTCCACTGCCAGCCCAGTAAGTCAGAAGTCTCAAGTCTCACCATGCTCACCTACAATGCATGAACTGCATGAGCTAACGCTCAATAAGTAAAAATTATGTATGGCAAGAGTATGATATAAAATCTCATACAACTATTCTCTAAGATATGATGCTATAAATGTGTCAAATTTGAGTACTCATAAATTAAAGAGTTTTTATTAAAATTATTTTATTTTATTGGGCCATTAGCCTACCTACTATGTACCCGAAAGAGCTCTGCACAATATCAATAATCAATGGCTATAAATAAATTTACTTGGTCCAAGGGCCATCTCCTGGGATCACCAGAGGTCCATCCCCTATCTTCCCCTATGATCCTCCTGAAGTCTTCCACCGGCAGAGTCAATAAGGGTACAGTCAAGTGGTTCACCCTCTCATGACCACTAGAGGCACACCCCCTGTCAACCCCTACGATCCTTTGAGAAGTAACACTCATGGTGTCCCAAAATATCACATAAGCACACCTCGCATGCTTCGGTACACTAGTAGTAGCCAACCAAAATATTTTCTTTCTGAAAACCATGTATCAAATCATATCGTGCATGCAAGAACCTCCACTATACTCATATGTCATGCATGCACATGTAAATGCTCATGAATGGTATGTTCAATATGAAATGCAAGTTATCTTGCTCTCAACATGTTTCAAGAATCATGAGACTTTCAGTTAAATTTAATATTATCAACATATTTGGTGTAAATGCTTCAAGACATACTATGTTCATTCATTGCAGTTGCAAATGGATCTTTTCTTACCTTTCACTTGATTGATGGCTTAGTCTAGATTTGTTTATTGTTCCCCTCCAATCTTAGATGTAAAATATCTTGTAATATTACCCAATATTAAGCACCATTCCTAATTTGGAAAGTTGAAAGTATAAAATATCATACTAAGACCTTAAACACCAAGCTATCTAGGTAACAATCAAGCTTTTACATACTACAACCCACTCTAGTCCCTCCAATACTTTAATTTCTTATCTTAGATACATGTAAACATCATATAATTGAAGTATTATAATTATAATATCATGTTCCTAATTTTTAACACTCAATAGCAACATGTTTAGGTTGAAATATGCTAAGTTATCAAATGAGACAGATTCACATTTTTACATTTACTTGCTGTCCAATTTAATTACACGATAATTTTGACATTCCTAAGCATATCCAATCACTCCCAAATTTTTACTCAGATAACATGTATATCAATGTAACCATATCATATAATTGCTAAAACACATGGATATAGCTTCTCAAGTTCAGCTCTCTTCACGATATACTGAAATAGATTATTTTCCTACCGTGACAGTTTTGCACACTTCACGACATTAATGGTTTTGGCACCCTTAAGTATACATAATCACTCCAAAAAATTTACCATACTTAGATAACATATATAAGGAGGCAAAAAGTTCAAATAACCACCAAAACTAATGGATTTATTACTTTAAAATCAGTCTCATTCACAGAGGACAGAATCTGAAATTTGAAGAAGACAGTTTAGAGCATCTCTTTAATTATCACACTATATTTCAATTTTTAACCTCTCTAAACTTACATACATCACCTAGACTCATATATAAACACATATATGGTAAAATACACAGGTTTTAATCAAGTTATTATACATATATAAAGCTTTAATATAAAAAATCAACAAGCATATAGGTTCTATCCCTAGTGATTTTTCTTGTGATTTTGCAACTAAAAATCCTTCTTTTATGAATTGTAAGACTACAAATAATATCCTAAAATGATTATAAACAGTAATAGAAGTTTTAAAAATCATAAATCCTAAAACAATTCAAGAACTTAAACAAAAAACATGAGTTAAACTTACCTATGCACAGTTTTAAGTCCCTACTTGCTCCTCCCTGCTTCCTTCACCTTTTTTTCTTTACTTGGAATTACTTGAGAGCAAATTATAAAATTCCATATGAAGGTTTTGGATGTCAAATAGCTCAGAAAATGGTTTATGGTCGTGGTTCAATGATAGAAATGAAGAAAGGTTGAGGTGAAAGCTTGAGATGGCAAAGGTTGAGGAGGCAAAGGTTGAGGTGTCAAGTGGTGATTCAAATATGATATTTTTCACACTTTATACAGCTTCAGGCTAGTGTTTATCAATATTTAGTTATATATTTACAACATATTTTAATTGCCATATGATCGGATAATAAATACTTGCCCTAATTTCTTTAACCGTTTATTCGATCTCTAAACCGATTGACACCCAATTCTTAAATGATTGTCTAGTTTGCATTTCTAAAATCATTTACATATATAAAACTTGTAATATGACACTTAAATCATATTATATCATGTCCAATATCCCAAGTATGTTAATCTATGGATGTACACCTTTAAAACACCTCGATCTAATTGAATCGAATCATATAAGCTCACTAGTGACACCTTTAACACTTCTAAAATTAAAACATATAACCTATGAATGTCCAATATATTGACCAATCTATTCTTTTTCTTATCTACATATAGAATTACTTAATTAGGTTATAGGATCTCAACCATTAACATCAAGTCTAGCATTAGAGGTATAACGATTAAGAATGCTATATAAGATGCCATATAGATGTTAATGCAAATTAGCATATAAGTAGCATGTAGTGCAAGAATCATATTGGCCAAGTGAGTAGTGTGAGGCTTGGGTATTACACATATGGTTAGCATTGATGCACTGAAAGTAAAGAGATTCCTTGAAGGTTTGAGGCAAGAACAATACCAGTTGTTACCATGAAATGACATTTTCCCAATTGAGCACAAGATTCTTTTCTTCACACCTCATCAAAACCTTTTCTAAATTAGATAAGCAATCATTAAATGAATTACCAAAATAGAAAAATCATCCATGAAGACTTCAAGAAAACGTTCAACCATGTCTCTAAAAATACTAAGCATGCATCGTTAGAATGTAGGTGGTGCATTACATAATCCAAAAGACATCCTTCAATATGCAAAAGTACCAAAAAGACATGTAAAAGTTTTTTCTCTTGATCTTCATGTGCAATTACAATTTGATTATACCTAGAATATCCATCTAAAAAGTAATAAAATTCGTGTCCCGCAACTCTTTCTAAAATTTTCTGATAACTGAGTTGAGTTTTCTATAGTCAATGCATATTCGCCAACCAGTAACAGTCCTAGTTGGAATTAATTCATCATTCTCATTCTTGACTATAGTAACTCCAGATTTCTTAGGTACAACTTGAGTAGGACTTACCCATTTGCTATCAGAAATAGGATAAATGATTTTATTATCTAAGAGTTTAATGACTTTATTTCTCACTACTTCTTTCATATTAGAATTTAGCCTTTGTTGCATTTCTCTAGAAGGTTTACCATTTTCCTTTAGATAGATGTTATGTGTGCAAATAAAAGGATTAATACCTTTAATATCAGCAATGGTCCATCCTAAAGCATTCTTATGCATTTTTAGAGTTTCAATCAACTTACCTTCTTGAGATGCATCGAGTTTGGAAGAAATTATTACTGAAAAAGTCTCATTCTCACCCAAGAAAGAATATTTCAAATTAACTGGCAAATGTTTCAAATCAACCATGGGAGCTTTAATACTTGATGGAATAGATTTTACTATTGATGATAAAAAAAATTCGAACCTTGGCTTCCAAAAATATTTTTCTTGTACCTGCAAAAATTCAGAAATAGTATTAGTGTGTTCCTTTTTACAAATACTTTTACTTTCAAAACAAGTCTCCAAAGAGTTAGTAGTAGTAAAGTATTCATGAACAAGTTCCTCAATCAAATCCACTTCATGTACTTCGATATCTTCTGCAAGTTGTATACAAATATTAAACACATTTAGTTCCTAAGTCATATTTTCAAATGATACTTCAAAATACCATTTCTACAATTGATCAAAGCATTTGAAGTTGCAAGAAAAGGACGACCCAAAATGATAGAAATTTGTGTATATGTTTGTGCAATGGGCTCTGTGTCCAAAATAATGAAATCAAATGGAAAGTAAAACTTATCAATTTGTACCAACACATCTTCTACTATTCTCTTTGGAACTTTAATCTAACAGTCAGCTAGTTGGAGTACAACAAAAGTTGTTTTAAGTTCTCACAAACCTAACTATTCATAAACTGAGAAAGGTAGAAGATTTACACTAGCACCAAGATCAAGCAAAGCACGCTCTATTCTAGTATTTCCTATGATATATGAAATAGTTGGACAACCTAGATCTTTGTACTTGGTGGAGTGAATTGTTGAATGATTGAACTAACACTTTTAGTTAAAAATATCTTCTTTTGTACATGATGTTTTCTTTTGATTCTACACAAATTTTTCAAAAATTTGGCATAAGGTGGAACTTGCTTGATTTCATCCAACAATAGAATATTAATCTTCACTTGTTTAAAAATTTCAAAAATTTCAGCATTTGAGTTCAATTTCTGAGTTGCTTGCAATCTTTGAGGAAAGAGTGTTGGAGGTAAATATTTTTCTTTTTCATTATTTCACACTTACCTTCTTCAAACTTACCTTCATCGTCAAGACTATTTCCATTCTTCATTTTTGGAGGTGGATTAGAAACTCTTACCTTGGGATGAATAGTCTTATCAATAACTTTTCCATTTCGAAGAGTTGTGACTGAATTAGCCTCCTTAACTGAATTTTTACCTGAAGAAGAAATATGACACTGAGTGGAAGGATTAGGTTGAGGTTGAGTAGAAAATTTACCTTCTTCATGAGTATGCAAAGAATCTATCAGTGTTGAAAGTGTGTTTCTGATCTCATTGATAGTTTATGAAGTCTGATTATTGATATTTGTTTGTTCATGCATAAATGCTAGCAAAGTCTCCTCAAGGAATTTTGTATGTGGAGCTGAATAAGAATGAAAGTTTGGTAGTTTTTGTGAATGTAGCGGTTATCATCTCGCCAACTGAAATTAGGATGATTTCTCCATTATGGATTGTAAGTTTCAGAATATGGAAAATGGAAAGGTTTTTTGAATGTGTTTATGAAATTTGCTTGTACTGGAATGTTTGGACATTTATTGGTGGAGTGCCCCAAAAGTTCACAATTACTACAAACTTCTTCCTCTTACACATATTTTGATTTTCTTTACTTTTTTAAGTTCCATGTCTTCAACTTTTCTTGTTAAACTAGCAAGTTTAGCATTTAGATCATTTTCTTGACTAAGGTAATATATTTTCCTTTGTTATTATTAGCAAGATTAGATCTAATAGAACCTTCGGAAGAATTAACACTATACCATGATTGAGAGTTTTCTACCAAATGATCTAGATATTCTAGGGCTTCATCAGGTTCTTTATCAAGAAACTCACCATTACACATTGTTACAACAAATTATTTTGTTTCAAGAGTTAATCCTTCACAAAAGAAACTAATTAAGTGCCATTTTTTAAGACCATGATGTGGGCATAAATTCAACAGATTTTTAAATCTTTCCCAACATTGAAAGAAAGCTTTATTAGAATTTTGAGAAAAAAATTGAATTTGTCTTTTCAAAGCATTAGTTTTATGAGTTGGAAAGATTTTTTTCAAAAATTCAGCTTGCATTTCTTCCCAAGTGCCAATTGACCTAAGTTTTAAAGAATTAAGCTAATTTTTTGCTTTATCTTTTAAAGAAAAAAGAAATAATTTGAGCTTAACAATCTCATTTGTGCAAGTTTGATGATCAAAAGCGGCACATACTTCATCAAACACTTTTAAATACAAGTAAGAGCTTTCGAAGTCTAAACCATGGAAATTAGAAAGTAAAGGGATCATACCTGACTTAAATCAAAAGTCATTTGCATTTAGAGGAAAAATGAAACAAGAAGGAGAAGAATTTCAAGGAGGTTGCAAGTAATAATGCAGGGTACGCACCTGTTGATTCTTATTTTCATCCTGGACCCTTTTTATTTTCAGCCATGGTGGAAGTGTGTGGAGATGAATCAAACAAATTTCAAACAAAGTTTTAGAATTATTTCTAACTAAACGTCGAGAATTATGATTACGATACCATATAACCATATATCCATAAAGAAAATCAACAAACTATATTTACAAAGGAAGAATATTAACAAACTTGAATACTTACCTAGCCTTCCCTAGTAACGGCGCTAAAAACTTGCTATATCTTTGAGGTTGCAAACCTATGTGTAGGTTGTATTAAGTAATAAATTTCTCTTTTATATAACATATCCAAATTTCAGCCCAAAATAAATTTGGGCTCAAGAGATATAATCCAATTGGTAAAATAAGTCAATACTGGGCTGAACTCTAATCTGAATTTTGGTGACCCATTTTTTGCAACTATTTGGACGAATTTTCCGCTATAATCAAAACTGAATTGGGCTGAGCTTCCAACAGAAAAGTTGTACCTCTATCTCTTGGATTTCAAATGAAAATAAGCTTTAGGTCTACAGGATTTTTGATCATGAAGTTATGCTCAAATTACAAATACTGCACAAGTTTGGAAACATGCTTCCATTTATTTCCTAACACAAAACATTAATAAAACAATAATATTAACAAGAATAAAGCAAGAAAAGTATAAAGGATTTGATACAAAAATATGTCCAAATATGAACTTATCAACAGGAGTTACTGGAAAAAGTTTTTATCAAACCTAGCTTTTCACCATGGGGTGCACCCGTCCTATTTGTATGAAAGAAGAATGCTACGATGAGACTGTATATAGACTATCGAGAATTAAATAAGATTACAATCAAGAATAAATATCCTTTACCTCGAATTGATGATTTGTTCGATCAACTCTAGGGTGTAACAGTATTTTCAAAGATTGATTTTTGATCTGGGTACTATCAACTGAAAATAAAAGAAGATGACATTTTGAAGACAGCATTTCGCATGAGGTATGGACATTATAAATTTCTGGTGATGCCATTTGGATTGACTAATGCCCCAACAACTTTCATGGACCTGATGAATTTGGTATTCAGAGATTTTTTGTATAAATTTGTTATTATGTTTATTGATGATATCCTGATTTACTCCAAAACAGAAGAAGAGCACATGACATATTGGAGAATGGTATTAGAGGCCTTAAAGACGAAATAATTATATGCTAAATTTAAGAAATGTGAATTTTGGTTGGACGGAGTGGTATTCTTGGGACATGTCATATTAGGGGTAGGGATATTAATAGATCTAAGTAAAGTAGAAACTATTAATAGCTGGTTACGACCTACAAATCCTTCAGAAGTATGTAGTTTTCTTGGTTTGGCTAGAGACTACCGTAGATTTGTAGAAGGATTTTCCAAAATTACTTGCCCTTTAACATAGTTAACTCGTAAGGGTATCATATTTAAATAGACAGAGGCGTGTGAGCAAAGTTTTCAAGAATTGAAGAAGAGGTTGACATCAGCACCTATTTTTTCAATTCCATCAGGTACTGAATGCTTTGTAGTTTACAGTGACGCCTATAAAAATAGCTTAGGATGTGTACTGATGCAAAATGGGAAAGTGATTGCATATGCATCGAGGCAGCTAAAAGAATATGAAAGAAATTACCCTACACATGATTTGGAGCTTGCTGCAGTGGTATTTGCACTGAAGATATGGAGCCACTATCTATATGAGGAGCAGTGGGAAATCTATACGGATCACAAAAGCTTAAAATACTTTTTCACACAAAAAGAACTAAATATGCGACAACGAAGGTGGTTGGAGCTGGTAAAGGATTATGACTTTGTTATCAACTATCATCCCGGTAAGGCTAATGTGGTGGCAAATGCACTGAGCATAAAATCAATACAAGGTGTAATACCCAAATTTTACACTACTCACTTGGACAATATGATTCATGCACTACATGTCACTTATATGCTAATTTGCATTAACATCTACATCGCATCTCTTATAGTATTCTTAATCATTATACCTCTAATGCTATCACTTTATGTTAGTGGTTGAGATCCTACAACCTAATTAAGTAATTCTATATTTAGATAAGATAAAGAATAGATTGATCAATATAGTGGATATTCATAGGTTTTATGTTATAATTTTAAAAGTGTTAAAGGTGTCACTAGTAAGCTTATATGATTTAATTCGATTTAATCGAGGTGTTTTAAAGGTATACATCTGTAGATTAACATACTTTGGATATCGGACATGATATAATGTGATTTAAGTGTCATAATATAAGGTTCATATGTGCATGTGATTTT